>OW388266.2:12400000-13000000 GCA_936450705.2 Protodeltote pygarga
GCCCTGATGTTACTCTAGTCATGCCACTGCTTTGTGTCAGGAAATTTCTACACAGGTACTCTACGAACTGATTAAAATATAAATTAAATACCAAATGACTACAAAACACATTCTCTATGATTATACTCATGCTTTTTTCCCAACAAAACGATTAAGAAAACAAAATAATTACGGTATAGTTACACCAGCGGGCAATTTTACGCTGAGTGCCCACGAGTGGACATTATGCTGATTGTTTCTTTTTTAAAGTCCACTGTCCAGTTGTCCGGTGAACTGTGTTTCTTTTTAATTGTTTTTAAGAGCTAGAAGATATTAGCTAGCTAGATTTTATTTACTAAGATTTACAAAAACTGGACTTGAAAGTGTCTCTGTTGTTTTGCAAGTAACATGGTTAAATTGAAATGACACTGTAAATTAAATTAGTTACACGGTAAATATTTAATATCTATATTATGGGTATCCAAGTATATATGCTGACAAGTACAAATGGTTATCACTGTAGGTAGGTACCCAGAAAAAGTGGTGTACTTTTATTATTTGACTGAGTTATACTTGAAAACTAATAATTGATAGTTAACAATCTTTTTGTTATTCAAAAGTCTTTTTATTACTATCTTTCTTATTACTGTTACTGTCAGTCCATATCTTCCCACTGCTGGGCAAAAGCCTCTCCCTCTGACTTCCACGTGTCTCGATCCAGAGCCAGTGTGGAACAGTCTTCTTTCTTTCTTGTACATATATATATATATTTATTTTATTAAAGACTTGAGCGCATTTGACTGGATCTCACCTGATGAAAAGTGATGAAGCATTTTAGAAAGAATATAGAGTCTTTGTGTGCAGTCGCTGCGTTTTCATACGTGTACAGAATATGGCCGAGAAGAGGCAGAGATTCAGTCTTTCGATTCGATCTTCCTTAAATAGTGCAGGAAACTTATATGTATTCTTGGATGATGTCTAGGAGCCAGTACAGCCAAGTCTAAGACCTACAAACGTAACTGCTCATTTAATATTACAAAACATTACAATATTTCACGGAACAATAGCGTTTCCGTTAAATGTAAAATTATTTTTGTATTTTTTTTCTATGTTGTAGGGCAGACATTGCCCTTAAAAATTACATTAATATAAAATTCAAATACCACGTCCGGCTAAAAAAGTGTTACAACATTGTGATCGCAATCGTTACCTTTAATGTATGTAGGTGTGCTTAAAACCGCAGCTTATTATAAGCTAGCTTACTTCAAACTAGAGCTAACTAAAATAACAGCGCTTGTGACAGTTTTTTAATATTTTTATTACGTTAACGCTTGTTAATCCTACAAGTAATTGAATATTACTTCTTACATTTATTCTTGAATTGCTTTATTTAAAGTGTATCATCAAATAAAATCACCAGAAAATATTGAATATTATAACGGAAGAATAGATTATTCCTAAAAGTTAACCTTCACTCTTAGTAAGGTACACATTGTTTTCTATGCTCAAGAACTTCATGTGTGGTTTCTGCCTATTTACTGACATGAATTTAAAATTAAAATTTAAGTTAAAACAATAAGATAATAATAGGTCATGTAATTATGTGCAAATCATCATCATCATTTCAGCCATAAGACGTCCACTGCTGAACATAGGCCTCCCCCAATGACTTCCAAATCGGCCGGTGCAAATGTGCAAATAAAGTGTCCGAAATGTTAAGTATTTAATAAACATTTATTTATATTTGAATTAAATATAAAGTAGATTGAATCACTTAATAAAATTAGAAATATGAGCTAAAGCCACTAAATGACCGAAAACAGACCTTTGGTCTAGCTGCATACAAGCTGTGGCTTTACTCCATAAACAGTATGAGGTCATGACATTTTAAAGAATTCGCTCTAAACAATAGGACCGTGAAATCTGTTGTTTTGTTCCTATTGTGTATGGAAATAATGCGAAAGTCCATTAAGCTGGGTTTAAAAAGATATATTAAATTTTTCCAGCAATTCTGTACGAGGAAGAAAAGAAATAAAAACGTTCTAAGCCTTGAATACTTAATTTAACTTTATGGTAACTACGTTAGTCTAGTGGTAGTGCGTACGAGTATGATAATGGATCTTCCTGGATTTGATTCCCATGTTGGGAAAATAGGTCTCAATTTTTTTAGGAAGAAAAAATTTTTTTTGTGCGGCATTTTTGTTCTTTCTACAAACGTTCGGACTGTCGTAACAGGCTGTTGTGACATTTTTCGGATAACTAGAGAAGGATTTTTTTAAGATTTAACAGTGAAGTAAAATTAATTTTGTATTTGAACAATCGCAATATTTAAATTTTACCTTTTTTTTCTTTTTTATTAATAAACTAATAGTTAGATACTATCAAAACACTAAGGAGTTTTTTTTTTACTACTAAGGTAGGTTAGGTATCATATCGTGTAGTTTTGCGTGCGCGCCGCGCGCCAATTTGTACAACTTGTGCCTCCGCTCTGTTTTCTGTCTGGTTAGGGAATGTTTGAATAGATAACCCAGGATTGGAATTGAATTCGTGATTCAAGTTCCTTAACATTAATATTCTTCAATGCTTTATAGCATTGAAATAGATACTTATAAGCATACAGTGACATTTGAAAATAGGTAAAATCGCGCAATTCTCCAATACAACGCGTGATTCGACCGCATTCGCACCCACCTCGGGCGTTATACTGACGATCGCTTTTTAAACGGTCACCGATTTCGGACAGTGGCCGATTTTCTGCCGAATAAATGGAGCCATTTGGAGCCACTTCTTTGGTGACTCTTTTGAGTAGAAATATTAAATGCAGTGGCGTGCCTAGTATTTAGCAGTGTGTAAGCTCAACCACCTTATTACAGGTTACATTGAAGTAAAAAATGTATTACGTAATATTTTTTTATTATTACATTTGTATAATGGGATTGAGCCGGGCTCTGAAAAAAGTATGGTCGGCGTGCCCCTGGTGTCAGGTCAATTATAATATTATATTGAGTATAAATTATGTTTATTATATTTACTAGATGAGAAAAGCCTAAAATCGTGCTCAATGGCGCGCAATAGGAGAGACCTTTGTCCTACTTACAGAAGTAGACTGCTATAGGTTTATGATGATGATATTTATTTTATTTCAATATATTTCGATATATGTATATATATATATAATAGGTCTTATGACCTATAAGATGTATAAATTAAACTATACCACTAGTAATTGTATAAAATAAAAATCGTAGAAATTGCTTCGCTCCAAGCAAAGGAGTTACTTTTATTATAAGTACATAATAGTAGTTGCATCTATCCAAAGATCTATCTACCATATAAGACCTATATAATATATTTTTAAATACATATAAAAATATAAAACATAGTTCCTTAACCACCGATATCAGGAACAGGGTACATTATACTTACAATAATTGTACGGTATATTTATTGATTAGCTTTTTATCGAGTAACTAGATACACCAAAAGACTAAAATGCAGTTGCATCTCAACATCCATAAAAGCACTCTTAGTATTCCCAGAGGCACGCACACATAAAAGATATTACGTAGACATGACATTATTTTAAAGATCCCGTTGATATTTAAGATGTAAGCCATTTTAATATCGGCTTGCCATTGAGGGGCCTTTATTGGCAAAATATGAAATTTCTGAGCGCTTCCATGTTCAGGATAGCCTTTGTCAGGAAATTGGGGTGCAATTTCGTGTCTTATAGGACTTTAATGGTTATTTAACGTTAGGGGAGAGGAATGTTTAATTAGGTCAATTCGTTTTTGTCAATTTGTTGCATTAAGTGTATTATTACATACTATTCAGTGTATTTGTAGACTTCTTCTTATCGTGTGGTTCATGAACAATCTGGTGTCAGAGTTTAAACCGCCCGAAGGCCTCTGACATGGCTTTCCACTCCATTGAAAAATCTCTCAGGTGTGCTGGTTTCGTGACAATGTTTCCCCTAACCGTTTTAGCAACTGATAATTAATTTATAATACGCACATAATTTACTAAAAGTCAGAGGTGCGCGCCTTGGGATCGAATTTGAGACCTCTGACTTGTCAGTCGACGGCCATAATACTAGGATATTAGTGCTATACAATACAATAAATTACAATTACAATTTGAAGACTTATATCACAATTGTAGACAAAAGTAAACAAGTTTCGCTATGACGTGATTAATAAAGTAGTACCTACTCGCCTACAAGACCCTTTTTTCGGCAAATAGGTCTACTTCCAAAGTTTATAGTCCAAGCTGACTAAGTCATCTGATATGGCAATATTCTGCAAAATATTTTGTTTCATAAAATCAAAACATGAATCTTTAGATTGTCACTGTTAGGATGTATCATCCCTCAGCTGAGCAAAAGCGTCCCTCTATAATTTCCATACCTTTTTGTCCAAGGATATTGTATGTCTTATCAAATTCATCACGCTATCTTTTACGTTGACCGCGACCAGAATTTACAAAACTTTAATTTATTAAATCACTCTCTCTTAAACAAGCATCCAATCTCTTCAAACACCATTCATCAATTACCATAAAAACATTACCATTAATATTCACGAGTGTACAAGAGTCATTTAAGCTATACTTCATAATTACTAAAACAAATACCCAACCATTTGGAGTACTCTTATACTATCTCTAATCTTCAATTCACACATTCAAGAGTACGATCTTTAGCAGCGGTCATCAGTAGTAACTGGTATGCACCTTAAACGCATAGCAATAAGACCGATTTTATAATAAAGCTGCTACAGCTGACGTGCTGTCAACTGTACCGTTTGAATGTCAATATTACGTCATACATTGTGACATAATAAGAAGTTTCCATTTCACTTAACCCAACCTAACCTGTTGAATAATATAAAAAAGTGAACACCTTTCCGTGAGCCGAAGGCGTCATTCATATCGTAGAAGATAACATTGTATTTGTTGTAAATATAACCCTAACTACATCTCAGCCGTGAATATGCGGGTTATTCGGTCATGAGGACACTATTTATTATCAATACATAGAATAATAAATAATGTCCTCATGACCGAATTTCGATCGAAAATAAACAGTTGTGTGTGTCAACACAGGTGTACTCTCACAGTCCAATGGGACGGCAATCGACACAACCAGAGAGGAATCATTAGCACCTGATTTGACCAACCTGACCAATGGCTTAACGTGCTTTCCGAAGTATAGAGCAAGTGCATTTTTATGAGTATTATGACTTTTACAATAAATAAAGTCATCTTAATAGTTTTTCAGAAGAAAAAGACGATCTTTCATATAAATACGTTATTATTTTTGTGATAGTCTTTAAAAAGTTACAATAACCGGTGAATGCGCAAGCGAAAGCCGTATTTCCGCCTAGAGGTTCATGGAGGAACACCGTGTGGTTTTTAGTCGGACATAACCCCATTGCCAGCCCTTAGCGGTGGGGTACTCATAAAGAGTTTTCCACACGACAAAAAAAAAAGGTAACTCGAACTCGTTCTTAGAATAATTAATCCGTTCGTACTGATTCGTTACGAATTGCGCTTTTTGAAGTATGCAACTCGTATTATGGTATTTGACCCTCAAAAACACTTCGAGCATACCGGTTTCTGTACGTCGATTTCTCAATCATGTCAAGTGGTTCCTAATTGTCAATGTGCACATCATTTCCAAATCATAATTTGTCGATATAATTGGTGTAAGTGGTAAAACATTGGCATTTTGCAATAGATCTCACAGATTTGTTGTGCGCAAATACATTTTTGTTTACAAATCTATCGTCAATCTAAGAAGTGTTTATGCATTATGCATTGTGAATTGTTTGTCTATTCACGACCTAGGAAACTATTCATGTTAAGGGAAGTTGAGAAAAAAAAGTTTTGTAATCTAATCTAACAGTTTATCAAACAAGTTACCAAACAAGTTCACCAAACGAGTTACCAAACAAGTTTGCCAAACAGGTATTTTATAGAGTCATGAAGCTTTTTCTTACTTCTTCGTCTCTTTTCTTCTATGTTAATAATTATGTTGTGGTGTATAAAGTAGCCTAGTATCTTCTTCTTCTTCCTATAACAGTAATATAATGTTGCTTTTTCTCTTCTACTCATTCCAGTAGCTCGTTGGTTATTATTTCCATCTTTCTTTTTGAGAAATAATCTATTTTCAGTTACCCATTTAACAAATATTATGACTTGTTTACAACAACAAAAGTTTTTACTTATTTCTGTTCTGTTGTATGCACTTTACTTATGAATAAAACATCTATAAAATGTGATGTTTCAGTAATTAAATCCTTTGTTTGAACATTTTGTAGTTTTATACGTTATTTATTATTTAAATGTTGTCGAAACGTGTTGGTGTTGCATCGTGTTTGGTTTAACAATGTAACATTGAATAACAAGGAGATTTTTTTAAGCATCAATAGCACAATTGGAATTTTGTATTGATTGTATTTGATTTAATATTTCATTTTATGCTTGTGGAAACTTTTTGTTCTGTTTTATGATAACTAACAATCCTTTTGCGAAGTTAATTGATTTTGTCACTATGATAGCCTTGCTGTGTAATTATAGACTTCCAAATTAAAGGTTGAAAGTTCGAATTGAATATCATAGACTTTTTGAAAGATGCCAGTCAACTGTGGTTTAGTTAATTGATACTGACATTCAAAAAATCTCAATACAGTGCTAGACATAGCCCTCAAAATCATGTTCAATAAAAAAATATTATCACATAGTCAATAGGCGAAGACAAACAGGAAGAAAACCCAAAACAATTGGGAAATAGGTATTTACGTGGGTAAGAGAAGCTATGTCAGAAGTTAGAAACAGATATAATGATCATTATGGTAACATAATATTATCAGCTATAAAGAACCGGCTTGCAAAATACTTTTCAAATTGAGACGTAGATGTTATTAATCCAGCGTTGTTGACAGTGTATTCTATAAACTAGTTTATAGATACCGCAAAACAAATCCAGAGTCACCTACCGTTAAATCTAATCCCTTCACCTCAAGACCCGATAGGTGGAAACCACAACAGCTGTACCTCAGTAATCCACTTACAGTTACGACAACTTTGCTAATGATGCCGAATACACGGACAGTTTCCAATCAACAACTTGCATATGCAAATAGCCCGGGCTGCCCTCTGTCGGATTTTGCGTTATCCCATTTAGTTCCCATTTTGGACCAACATCCGAGCTCCTAATTGCTTACCCTGTATTAACGATTGGAAGGGTCGGATTTATTGGGGATGGGATTGCCTTGTTTTACTATCGTTTTTTGATTTGGGGGGCTCTGATTTCGAAGTTGGCAGTAGCGTTAAAGATAATGGATGCCCTTAGTCTCGCATTGAATTGTTACTAGAAGCGCTAAATTGAAAAGGAATTGGATTGATAACTGTAATTACGTAATTATTTTTTTTGTGTTTAACTCTTATTATAGTTTTTACTGTAGCTGTATGTTGTCCTTCTTTATATTTGTAATGTAACCCAAAACATCTACATTTTTTAATTACCGTAGAAAATGTAGGAATTTTGCAGTTACTAATAATGCAGATGTGGTTTAGTATGTACTAAGGCAATACGCAAAAAAAAATACTGAATATATTTATAATAGTTATGTTATAGATTACCATTTCCATAAGAATTTACCTCAATTAGCTTCAGGCTCAAATACTTCTTCTCCTTGTCTAATCTCTCATCAGCGATATCATTACACCTTATATTAGCCGCCAGTATTTCAGATACATGTGATACCGATTACAATCCTAATATACCGTAGAAATTACGTTACTCGCAATTACGTATAAGATATCAGTATGACAGTTTGCTAATAAAGTCTATATTTAGATATACATCTTCAACCTATATTAGGTTCCTTCCAAACAATTGAGGTTATAAAGTTGCAGTCCAATTGTGAGCGAGTAGCGTAAAGCTAGAGGTATATTATGGGAGTAAAGCACGACATATTTTTTTTTTATGTGGTAGGTAATTCTGCTAATAACAATTATGTGATAGGTTTGATATAATAAGTAAGTTTTGCTTTTTTAATGAAAATATTCTCAAATGTAGAATATAGTTATGGATAATCTCCAAAAAATAAATTAAGGAGAATAACATGCAAAGTTTGAACAAAAATTTCAGAGTGATCGCAATAAGTTTTCATACATAAAAATTGCCTTAACAAAAATAAACTTAAAGCAATTTTAATGTATGAAAATTTTTCACTGCAATTCGACTACTACTAATTTCACTAATACTAATTCACTCTTCAGCCAACTTTGACTATTTTAAGTATAGCACTAGCACGCTATCCGCTACCAGATGAGCCTCAGCCTAAATGCCAATAACATATTTACCATACATCTGGCCAATTTAGTTCTAAACTCCCTAGGGGTGTAATATATTATTCAGGGGGGTTGCGAGTACAATTGCCAATAAATATGCGTTACTTTGCAATAACATGCGATATGAATGGTTATTGTAGTGCTTGTGGTTCTAAAGGTTCGCGAACAAAAATATGGGGCATTTCCGTGTTTTGGGTAACATTAGCACCCTCTTGCAATTCTACAGCTGGGATTTCAAAGGATTGATTTGAATCGTTTTGTTTTATTCTGCGATTCAAATTCGGGTGTTGCTCCTTTACTTTTTTGTTCAGACGGAATTGGTTTTCTGTTCTCTGACCACGATTTGTTCACTGATTTTTGGGGTGCCGGATAAATAACGCACGGGGCTACAATTAAAGTCGCTAGAAAAGTGGATTATACCCAAACGTGGATCATAACACGCTAATGAAAAAATATATTACCATGCTTGTTCGAAATACCTATTATGACAATAATAATAAAAGTATAGAATTTATTTATTGTACTACATCCCAAAGCCATAATTTGGACAATATATTTTTCTATTATTGGATGTACAATACACTGCAAAAGAGCATGCACTCAGTACGAAAGAATGTATCTATTGTTGTCTCTTTTGTTACGGTTTAAATACGTATAAAACAGGATAGAGATTGCCATCTGCAGAATATCTTTTGCAGACTGTAATTAGGTAATTTCCTTGAATAGGGTTGAATTTTGTTTATTTATTTACTCACAAAATCCACAGTTCTTAGGTATTACGCTTACAAACTAGCCTTACAGCCAATTAAAGATTTACAATTCACTTTTTTAAATTTTAAGCAACAGAAGCTTTTTAATCAAAAAATGTATTTAAACTAACGAAAACATTATATTTTACAAACAAATATGACACTATTAGTATGAATAAGACAAATACACACGTTTTTTATTTGTCCCAAAACGCTTATAACAAATTTTATCGCCCAGTTCTGAATAGTCCGCAAAAGGTCGCACCTAACATTTGAAAACTACAGTTTTGCCCTAGTTCTGAGAAATATATTCCACTAGAAACGAACCGAAGCTTAGCATGAAATATGTTCCAACTAAGCTGTCTTTGTACCTTTAATGATTTTCGTGTTAATTTAACTGTTCTCATTTTTATTTCTTTATTATTTTTGTGTAAAAATATTTATGACAAAAATACTTAAGGGTTTTTTTTTACAGAAAACTTCTTGAGTTGTTTTAAATTTGAATTTGGTACCTAATGAGCATTACGTGGCAAGATATTGGATAAAAACTCTCTTCACGGGAGAAAAAGGGATAATAATATGGTGCTAGCATTGTTTTTTTTGGAGGTCGCCATTTTCGCTCATAGACACAGAATATTATTTTCAATAGAATACAATATGTTCGATTGGCTTATGTCTGTGGGCAATATGGGTATAGATTTTTTAAGTTCTTTTTTTTAATAATTTGGACAGTAGTTTTTTGTGTATTTATTAGATTTTTTATATGTAGCGCCCTGCGCAATATTGCGTTTATAATACGCACATAACTTACGAAAAGTCAGAGGTGCATGCCTTGACATTGTATTCGAGACCTGATTTGTTAGTCAAGGGTCATACCACTAGGCTATCAGTGCTATCCAGCACTGATACTATCAGCTTATTGAGACTTTGAATTGATGCAAAAGCCGAAATCTTCTACAGCGCTCTGTACCACTGTATATATTGTACAGCCATATATCAAGTCAGATATTTTATGCACAATAGCTTGTGGCTTAGTTTACAAGCTCCGGAATTGGAGCATTCGCTTGTAGACATCATGATTTACGCTGACGTGTATTAAACTCAAGATGTTAGTTTGCAGTGTGGCTTTGATTCGTGCCAACATTCAGCATTCAGTTGGTACAACAGTGTCGTCAAACATCTTAGAATAATTTAGTAGAGAAACACATTATTCGAATCCAATTATAAAGCTTGTAACATAAGTCCAAAATAAAACTTAATGGCATGTATGTATATCATGAAGAGAGTCACCTGTAAAAAAAATTTATTGAATACAAAGAAACTTTTTTTTTTCATAAAAAATAAATCTTAAGATTTTATTTCCTTTATTGACAAATTTCATTTGGAACCTACACGTGCCTAGTACTTACTTGAATAATTTATTAAAGATGAATAACCGGATTCGTTTTATTTACCTTTTAGCTGCTTTAGAAGGATGTATTGCTGCTGTATTTGAAAGATTTTGGTTCCAAAACCTATGCTTAAAGATTAGGGTACCATACGTCTTTAATGACATATTTCGGACTACTGTTACATACATTGGTTTTGATTGTATTTGAAGTTTTGCTGTCCCAAAAATAGTTTTATTTCAAAACAAAAACAACATTCCTTCGAAAAGATTATCGAACTGAAAATCCCATTTCGTCTTAAAAGAGGAAAAAAACTAACGTCATAAATCCTTGGTATTCTCAATTTGATAAGAAGGCAGGATTAAAATAAATATAAAGCAATAAAAATTATTACTATGACTAAAAGCAGGATAAATACGCTTAGACATTATGTTGTCAAACACTGACAAGGAAAATGCCTTTATGAATCCGTCAAGAGACTTCCAACCAACAGATGAAGAACTCATAAAAAATATTCAAAGCGAACTCTTCCTTAGACACCTTCGTCAAACGAATCTACCCTCCCGAGATTTTTAACTGTACAGAGAATATCACACTTAATTACGACCTTTTCACGCGGACATTTTAAAGCTTTCCTAAGTAATATTTAAGGGCTTCAAAATCCCTTCGCATCCAGAGCGACGTTAATGTATTTTGGGAATACGCCTCCCTGGCGTAAGGAGTTTTTTAATTGTACTCAATGTTCTATTTTTAATTTTTTTTTGTGAAGGTTTGGTATTATTAGAATAAGACCATAATTTATAATGGTTTTCTAAAATTCATTAGAATCTACTATTATGGTTTCTTTCCCAGAAGGGCGTGGTTCTTTTGTAGGCGCGGTGGTTTAAATTTATGACTTTGTTGAGGGCTCAGTGGAGAGAGTGGGCTGCATGTTGTAGGGTGGAAGAAAACTCCAGAATTTGTCAGTATTAATGTATTATTATTAATAAAAATACAATGCATATATGCACCTATAGGAAGAAGTAGTAAGAGGGGCGGAAGTAACATCACAGTGAGAATTTTATACATTTTGAGTTGTGACACTAAATTTATGTTATTATATTGTCAAGCTACTGCGTAAGCTTCAATATTAACATCTCCGTAGTTACTATTCATAAATAAAATTGCACTGCAGGACAAAAGCAAGAGGCCTCAATAAAAAAAGCAAAATAACGATTGAAAAAAAATAGGATCAACTTTTTTTTTTTAACACTCATCATCATCTTCCACAACCTGAATCTACTTTTATAGCTTTTGAGTATAGACCTCTCTTTGCTTTTACCATTTTCCTCGGTCTTGTGCTAATCGCATCCACATTATGCCCTGCAACTTTCCTGATAAAATCAACCCAAAATGCTAACGGCCGCTCAACACTTTGCCCATCATTGGTCTTCATTCGGTCAAGGCTCGCCTCCACCTACTATCTCTCCTTCTAGCCTAATGTCTAGCTAATAGATTAGATATACAGGGTTATTTAAATAAAAATCTGCTGTTCCATACATTTATGTTCACATGACTCAACAAAATGTATGGAATAGCTGATTTTTTTTTGCGATTTCAGGGTTGGTCCCATAGTAAAAGTTGTTCATAATGATGAGTTTAATGACCCCTTTTAAGGATGCTGGTGTTTTACAAATAACCTTGTATACAGGACTTTTTAGCACAACAGTAAACCAAATTACGATTGGTGTAAAATACAAAATTCAAAATCAAGATAATTGGTAACTTAATGCCAGTAACCTTGTCTTAAATTCCAGTAATCACAATTTTTAATAAGAGGTTCCTGAATGGTTTTAATAGTTCACTAAATCCGTTTAGCGTCTAATTAAAGGGAAGACCGTCCAATTTGATATTATGGAGTAGTCATCTACATTAACGAGGGACTTAGGATGTCCTAATTGTTGCAACGAATAAGGATGTTATTCAAAGGATTCCCGATCAGTTTATAAGATGATGATGATGATGTCTTTCTCGAACTATCCGTCGACGGCGACCCTTAAACTTATTTCCTGTCGTGTGCACGGATGTGACTGGCGAAGCCAAATTTTGTCTTGAAAATAATAAGATACCATTATACTAATGCAATTTTAAAAATATTCGACCAACACATAAAAAAGTGACTTGGCTACTTTACTTAAAAAGGATCCCTATTTATCGAAAAGCTGGCTTATGTAAGAGTAGCTAGAATAGTATCAAATAAAAATATATACAACTCCACAGCCTAAAAACCCAAAAGGCAAGAACAAGAGTCCCTTCTATTAACCCTCTTAGCGTACTTATTCCCTTACAATTCTCCAAAGCAGCTGATACAACACTTTCCTTTTCCGGATCAGCGTTGAAATACATATATGGATAATAAAAGTCCATTCGTGTAAAAAAATCGCTTTCAACCGTCTTCGCCGGGATGATTCAGTGGGATACGAGTGGGATAAAAAGAAGTAAATGGTTCAACCATTAGTTCACATCTCTGTCGAGGGTTTTCTTTAGTTTTGTTTCACTGGTTTGGACGTTCTGGTTGGGGTTTGGCGAATATCTCGAGATTCCACTGAGCTTTCAGTCCGTTGTAAGTAGAATAATACAAGTTCTAATAGAAAAATAGTAGTAACTATCCCAATCACGACACACAATGCTAACAGTTTCTTTAGTTTAGTTCAGTTACGTTTCACAAAATCAAACGCGGGTAGTTGAGAAAACCACCCGCAGCTCAAGACGATGACACCTGCATACAGCAGTCTTCTCGTGACCACGGCCAATGCAACTTGACCGAAACATCGAGGTTAGTTCAATAATGACTATTTTGAATTATCTGTGCGCGAATAGACCCGAAATAATATTTAAAACATTGGTGAGTTGGTGACAGACCACTATTACATATTGCATGACTATGTTCTCAGTATTTTTTTCAGTCTAAAGGAATAATGATCATGAAATGCTAAGATCATATCAGTCAGTATCATAAAATGCGAAGGAAAAGGCCTCTCTATTTCTTCCGCTTACTCTAGTCCTGATAGCCATCAAGGAACAATACTTCGAAAATGAGTCCAACTCATCCTACCGCTAGTTTCTGGACCTGCCATAGTGTCGTTATGGGAGTCCACAATAAATTCTACATTAAGTACACATTATACAATATTCTTATACATAAAGATCGTAAATTTCATTGCTTCTATTTCTAATCTAAGCACACAATAATGAAGCCATCAATCAAAAATATTCTTCTAACAATACCAAATACGCGTTGAAGTAGAAAATTATGCAAAAATGATAGACAGCTATCCTATCGCTACCAAAGTACCCCGCATCTTAACAAATTTGATAACCCGACCCTTACAAGTTTCAATAAAAGGCTTTACTTGAAGCGCTTGCTTTTCAAGCACGTTCGAGCACGCCATGTTTTTTGCAAAAAGTAGATGCGCCGCGTTATCGTCTTTTATCTCATAAAGTGTCACGTTTCCTTGTACTAGTATAGAATATTTTTCTTGTATCCAGTTATAAGCTTTAGCGGATATAATGTTCTTGTTTGAAACGGTTTAATGTGAAGAGAGTTTGCAAGGCACTAACAGGATTACGATTGTTGAAACGGTTGATGGAATTAAACTAGAAGGTTCCAATCCTACTCGTTTTTTTTCTTTATTTTTATTTGGTTTCCACCCACCATTAAAGTTTAAATTTTTTCAATTTTTATTTTTGTTCTGTAGTCTTCAACTCTCATATTATTTCATATTGCGAGTTTTTCTTCTGCAGCATTATGTTGTTTGGCGGATTAGAGTAACAATATTCCAGGATTTTTGAGTCATTATTAGTTTTTTGCATAAGTGAATTTTTCTCCTCAACTCATCGACTTCCACTAAATTGAACTTACAAAATTTTTGCTTATTAACTAGACCTTAGATACAACTTCACCTCTACAACGTAATATGAGCGATAAAAATAGCATTCAAGTATATTGAACCTCCAAGATAGCGTAAATAGGTTATGAATGATAATTACAAGTCAAAAGGTCACTTCATTAACCGGGCCTATTATCAGTAATATATTGGATATTTGACGCCAGGACGTTAATAATTAAGCCTATATAAATTTTGAACAAATTAGTAAGTTCTTGTGTGGTATTATTTTCTAATTGACGTTCTATAAGGGTCAATTGATTTTCTTTGCTACTGTGAAAATGAATAAATATATTAAGATTTTTAATAAGTATACATTTTTTTATCAATCCTTTTTATCAATTTTCCCTGTATTTTTGGTATTTGATAATGGTATTTTTCCCATTTGAATAACTGTGGTGTTATTATTAAAACAATTAATTGAATTCTCAAAAAAAAAATCATTTCAATCGTTGCTGTTAATCTCTGAAGTAATTTATGTTATATGAGATTACTCTTCTATTTCCTTACTGATTACGAGGATTTACAGAAAAGGGTAAGCAACTACTTAGCTTATTTAATAATTTTTATTTATTTAAACCAAAAACACATCATCATTCATACTGATTAAAACTTTTATTATATTTGTTACTCCTACATTATATTTATTACACGTCATTCACAATAATTAACTTGTTATTTGTAAAAAATAAACGATAAAAAACATTAATCTAGTGGAATATAATATTCAACTTAAGGAAAATTACGTAATTAATGATCCTTAAATAAAGAGAAGATTAGGATGGTTGAGTAAGCTAACTGTTTTGTTTGATATAATCATTAGGATATGTGAGTGTTTTCTTAGCAATTGAATACGTATAAAACGCTTTTGGGAGATCTTATCAAATCTTTTTTTGCTTGAAATTGTTGGCGAATAAATATCATTAAGATATTAATGCATATTTAAATTATGTTTAAGCATATTATGTACATCGACATTGATGGTGAAGCGTATTCAATAAAAAATATAAAAATTATTATTACGAATCTTTCAAGTGTAGTACCTATTACTACTTTTGTCTTTATCTTGAATTATATTGTATTATTAAATAATAATACAGGTTTACTCACGAATTGATTTCGGGGAATGCCCGACTAGTTTTATGTGAGGTCGCTCTTGGAAAATGGACTTCGTTTGAGTTCGAAACTAGTCGGGCGTTCCCCGACATAAATTCATGCGTAGTCGTATACATATATTTAATAATCTAAAAGTATTACTCACGAAAGTTATTTATCTTGAATTAAATTTAATTTGACATATCTTATTAGTCAATACAACAATACAATTTCATTAAAATCCAAAAAGCTTTCTTCGTACGTAATTTTTCTTCTTCTTACTTGTGTCGCTAATATTATCAACTTGGACCACAACATTAATGTGTCTCTTTGAGTGAAAATTTTGCGGAAAATGATAAATAGCGGTAGTGAAGGCCGCCGAATTTTGATGGGCCACCCTTTTGTATCGTATCTTGTTTCAGAGAGGGCTTATCCGTTCTTCGTATAATAGTGTGGACATTTGCTTAGTTATCGGAGACGGCCGTCCGACCGATATCATAGCTAATGGATTTAATGGTAGAAGGACTTGATAGCTGATAAAATTTACATAAGTTTTGGGTATGATGTCTTGGCTTTTGTTGCGTTCAATTATTAGAAGGGGTGAGTTAGGACTTAAGACGTCAGGTACAGATGCGTTCACATTATATTTTCGGATTTTGATATAACTTTGATGCTTGTTTTGCTAGGGTTTAAGTTGTTATAATGTTGGTTACATCATTTTGTATTGGCATATCTTAATGCTTCATATTTTTTCCTACAATTATTTGAAAAATAAACATAACTACTTTTTTGTTGTCTTTAACAGAATCTATTTCCGGAATGACATCAATTTATTCTTCATTAAAATGTTTACTTTTAGAAATCTGACCAGTTCCCTTATCTATTTCTGGTTTTACTTCACCGGCTCGAATGATTCGCTGTTTAGTCATTAAGAAATGTCATTTCCATCAATTACATTTTAATTCTAGTTTGCTGATAACCGCTGATACACTTATTTAACCAAATACCAGTTCATTGTAGAAATATTTGTGGAATGCAAATTAATAAATTCCAACTCTCCAATTAACTGATTTACATAACTAAGCAATGTTATGTACTTATCTAGCGTAACTATGAATATCGATATTGAGAATTTGATTGTATTGCTGGTTTTATGCGCATTAATCTACTTTGCATCGTAATCAGGGTTTTGATAATAAAATTATAATTTTAGAGTGTTGAATAAAAGATTTAGTTCACATCGTATTCGTATTTTTGTATTTCGATTTTGTGATTCATCAAAGTTTGGATGTAATTTTATTACATTTAGGTATTTAGTAGGTACTAATATTTATTTATAAGTTCACTGTTTGTGTAATCAATATAATTATGTTTAAATTAATTAAATTTAAATTAAATTTCTCTAAATGTAATTCTAAATTTTTAACATAATCTAAATTTAAATTTTACTGAAAAATTTAGATACGATTTAGAGAAATCTAATTTAATTTTTTCAATATAATCTAAATATTAATTATAATGAAAAATGTACATACAAACTGTGTTTTTTGTATAATGGCATAATCAAAACATTAATATTTAATTTCTTATGATAAAATTACAATCATTTACGATTAATAGATTCCCAGCCAATTGTCTTACAACTCTATCTCAGTAGACGTACTTATCAAACATCTTATTATATCCATGTCACTCCTCAAAGGCCGACTTACTGGCGTCCCATGGACTAATCTGACCGTTATCTTCAGGGGTCTACAACAAGTCCTCTGATGGAGAGGGCATTATCAGCGTCCCTCCGGCCCTTCATTGAAGAGCTCTAAGGCACTCCCATAGCTTAGTCCATTATAAAAATTTTGCCGTTAATATTTTTTATGAAGTAAAGGAATTTTATGAAAAAAGTGTAGGATTACTTAATTAAAGTATTGAGGGATCGGATGGCGCTTTTTGTGAAGGTTTGTTGTACTTTCGTCTTTTTTTTTAAGAAGCTTAGGGAATAGCTTTCTAAGAAGGTTTATGTTGGAAGTATCTAAGGAAAAATGCTTCGTGTATACTTTTGGCTCATGATACTTCTTTTATAGAAAATTGGTTAAAAATATTATTTTCGCGTATTTAAAAAAATTCTCAATATACATTTTCTGTAGATAATTTGTTAAATGTATTATATAATATATTATTCTCAAACAGTCACACGAAATAAGGCTTCAAATCCCTCGGGGTTCCTAGTTATTAACCCTCAAACGACCACAGCAGTGGCATACATATGTATCAAATTAAAAAGCGGGGCGAGTAGGCCACACTTCGCCCCCTTTAATTACATACGCATTGACGTGTCAGCTTTGCGGCGAGTTCTTGACACCCTTCCTTCGCACTTTTGTGGAGCAATGTGAAAATGCCCGCTATAATAAGGCCGACCGCAATCATTTTCTGTTTTGTACGAAATAAAATTTTAATATGATGTGATTTTCTAGTTTATTTTTGTGTGGGACGGCTTTATGCGACTGGGGTTATTTGGTGCAGTGTGTGGATTATTATTTAGGTGTATTTCTTGATACTTAGACTGAGTAAAAAAATTCTGACTAAGGGACACGAAATATTTTGCAACGACAAGTGATGGGACTGTTGTCGATAGGTTAACAGAGTAAGGTAAAAGGCCTTTGTCCTATAGTATAGAGTAAACTCTGAAATTACTTAACGCTGAAAAAAATAAAAAAGTTAAACCTCGTATCAAACTTACTAAGAATAGAATAAAAAATATACTTGATATAAACACGGTGACAGAAAAAAAAACTAAAAAGTAATAACTACAGAAATAAAATCAAGGATATTAAAATTCTAGCAAAGAGGACAATAAATAAAATAATATTGCACAATTCTTAGTTAAATAAATTGCTTAAAAAATATTCCAACTGTCTTTCCTAGCCCATACCAGAAGGGTTACCAGCTCAATTACTACTAATTATTAATAATAAAAATAAATCTTTACTAAATAAGCTATTATCTTGTTGCTGTCAGATAAAGAAGACAGACTGGATGGACAAGTGCAAAGTTGGTGATTAAATAATTATAATTTTAAAATAATTACAAATATCAGGTATACTTACTTAAATTATAATCTTTCGCTAAAAAAAAAAAAAAATTACAAGAAAAACAACATTGATTTGTAAAACAATTTCTGTATACCAATTATAAAGCTTTTGATAATCCTTTAAACCGTTTAGTACCTCGTTTATGCGTTCTTAATAAAAAAAAGCAATTAAAACATAAAATTCAAACTAAACATTATTTAATTTTCATCGTAAATTTTTGTAACAACAAATTTTTTCGGCGGATATAATTTTACAATTAAAATACAATGTATGAACACAGAAGTTTTACGGTGTTAGCATTGTTCGCTCCGCAAAATCGGTTTAATTAAATAATAACAATTCCAGTAATGTTATTGACGTTTAAATTTAAATACTTACTGTTTTGTGAATGAATGAATTTTCAAGGCTTTTGAATTGTGGAACGTTGAACGTTGTAATTTGACCGCATTATTGGAATTATGATTACTTCGTTGAAATTTTTCGACTATTTATTTACGTTGCTATATTATTTTATTTATATACTTTAATTTGACGTTGACTATCACAGTTTTCAAAAAAACAATAGCAGTAATCAAGAGTATGGGTATAAATCATAATCATGGGTAATAATCATAAATGTTTTTTAAATTATTTAAGTTTAATTAAAATATAATTTCTAAATATAATTTTTTAAATATAATTTTGTAAGAATTTAAATTAATAAATTGAAATTTAATTAATTGAAGATGTTACATAAACATTTCTGCATAATAATAAATTAAGATGACTGATGATACTTTGAGCAACGTAGGGGTTGTTTGATTTTGGATGAATGGAAGAAGACTTGCTTAAGCTCCCGCTTAATTTTTAAATAAAAAGTAATAACCTATCTCAAGAAAGAAAAAACGACAAACCAACAAATTCGTTCTTATAAAATTAGTAGGATTTAATAAATATACAAAATTAAAAGTAATTTAATTAATACTAACTGTAACTTATTAGTTATTACACTTAACATATTAATTAAATAACTCAATCGTCTAGACGTCTGTAATTTATTAGATCATTAAATGATTTTATGACTTTTATATCATCACTTATTAAAAAAAACTGGCCAAGTGCGAGTCAGACTTGTGTGTAAAGGGTTCCGGAAAAATATGATTAGAATTCAAATAAAGAAAATACATATTTTAGGTTATACTTACCTACTTAACTTACTCTTAACTTACCTTAGTTGGTCATCACCCCCTCACCAACCCTTGGTAATGGGGCATCCATAAAGGAATTTATTTCCACACGACAAAAAACAAACTTACTGTGGTAATTTAAAAAGCAAATAGGCTACCATTATAATTATAATAGTATTTTCTTGCATGTCGAGCTTGAACGAAAGCCTTTTAAATCATATGAAATATGATATAAAATTATCTGTGCCATGACAGGGCTAAAAATAAAATTAATAAAATTTAATTATGGAAAACTATAACGCCAACAGATTTTAAAAAAAAATGGGGAAATAATTTATTGACTTCATCCGACCTCAATCTCTGATATTTTGTGACTAGAAAGATATAATTATAATATAATACAGACTAATTTGATTCCATCAGGGTACCATTCTTCTGATTTCGGAATGGAACCCTAAAAATATTAGTCATTATAACGTGACTAAATGGAAATAAATATAAAATGATATTCATGATCATAATTAATTATAAAGTGATACAAACATAATTATAAGTTTCCGGCAAGTTTAGGCTTTTATTTTGAGTTAGGTGCCGTTACAAAAAATGGGCGTATTATAAAAAACAAAATAGATTTGCTATTACAGAGCTCGTAAGTATCGACATAGTAATTGATTACCTTATAAATGAATGCACCCAAAGACAAAGATAAGCCTTAAATAAGTTTGCGAATGCACCATTTGGTAATTTTTCTAATTATTTTATTTTGTTTTGTTTCAGGAATCGATTGAAAACGCTGAACCCTAAATGATGTAAGTAAAATTTTAAAAGTTTCAGCCATATTGAATGGAAAATCACAGGATTAATTAAGAACTTTGAACCTTATAACAACAGAAAAACAACACAAAATTGAAAATACCTACTTTCTTTGTACGCATAAAACCTTTTTTAACCAATACATCCATTTGACCGGAGCAAGTAATAGAAATTAGTTCAGGTGGGCCCCGCTCATCCGCTCCGCCGGTCAACCGTTCAATTGAATGAATTGAATGAATCGAATGAATCGTTCCCTCGGTCGGGTACGCGAATTCGATAGTTAACGACAACATTCCATTTTACAGTTGGTGAACCCTGATTACCGGTAAGCATTTTAAATCTAAAACTTATTGCTTTAACTATAAGGTCTGTTATGTCTGTAGCAATTTTTTTGGGGGGTCGATTTAATTTTGTTTTTGAAGGGAGTTTTGTGATGACTAAAGAATTGATTAGTCACAATGTTTTATTACTTTATCGGAAAATTCCGATTGTTTTTCTTTTGTTTTATTTTAGAAAGTTGCTTCTGGGTGGTACAATACTAGGTATTTTATTTATAAACGACTCCCGTGTAGAGAAAAACGTACTAAAGTATTTCAAGAAATCAAAAATATTAAAATTACTACTACTTTATACTTTACTACTTTATATACAACGTAACGCATTTTACTTACATGATGATATAGTATAAATATTATATGAGTATAGTCCTTCAAAATATCAGTATTTTTTGTTGAAATGTCTGCCGTATCTACATCATTTAGAGTTCAAATTTGCAAGATACTTCTAGCTTCTGTATACTTCTGATTACTTTTACAAATTAGTCTTTGTCCAAGTTAAACCATTTATCTACTAGACTGTTCTGTTGGATAGGTAAACACCACATATTCGATACTTATTTTTGTGGCTCTTAGATCAATACATAAAATTGATCGAAGTAATAAAAATATTGTCCCTCTGACCGAATTTTGGTCACAGCGGCCAATCTTAACGAAGATTAGTAGACCTTACAGCAGATATTATAGTACCTACGCAAGTGCGTGCGCAAACACTCTCTATTCCCTCTCTGTCATAGTCTGATGGGACGGCAATCCGATACACCAGAGAGAGATTAGACGCAGGGCCAACGGCTTAACGTGCTTTCCAAGGCACAGAGTAAATAATTTAATTATAGTACGCATATAACTTATGAAAAGTCAGAGGTGCGTGCCTTGCGGCGGGCGACCTTTGACTTGCCAGTTAACGGTCATACCACTAGGCTATCACGACTCCTAATATGGTTGTAAATTACCCGAAATAAAAGGATTTTTATTTTATTTTATTTTGTAAGCAGGGTTACGAATAGCTAATTTTGGTAGAGCTTGGCTTCAACCAGTAGATAGTGGGTTTGAATACTGCGTAATCGATTTTTTCCTTCAAAGAATTGGAACTTAAGTTTAAACAAAAACTACTATTCGGATTGTGTTGAAACTTTATACATAGTAATATAGTTTATACATTAAAATAACACACAGGTTACAATTTATTAACATACTACGCAGGCAACGCTGCGGACGGAAGCTAGAGTGTTTTTAGTATTTGTACTATAATATATGTGACTCCTGCTCATGCAAAAAACATGTCAGACCGTTGCGCCGTTTCTGCGCGAAAAGAGGACAAAATGACAAAAACACTCTTTTAATTTTTAAGTTAACTACTAAAACAATGGCGTACAAAACCATGACAATTTTCATTTGTTAAATTATTCATTCAAGTTAAACACTCTGTTATCTACGTTTATAAAATTGGATTTAATTACTTAATGTTGAGTGTTATTAAGGGTATGATAACGAACGCCATGAATATCTTTAAAATGCGGGAAATACTTTCGAGTAAAAAGTAGGTCAGTTTTAACCGTCATTTTGATTTAATGTAAAGTGCTGTGATAGTCCAAGATAATGATTAGCGAAACGGTTAAGCGAATCGTCTTCTATGCTTGGTGTAGCGTTTTCGATTCCCGGGTCAAATATTTTGGAACGAAGTTCCTTATCGCGCGTTGCTAAAGGGGGCTAGACGGAAAAAGTTAAGACCACACAGCGACATGCGACACTTTAAGACTTTTTATGTCAAAATTGACAAAAACAATTTGTTTTCAACACTGTTGTCAAAATTGGAAAAGGTGGCAGCCATTTTGAACGTATATTATTACAATTCCTTCACTAATTAATCGAAAGGAACTTCGTTCCATCCGGGTGTCCCTTGACACCTCTCAAGTTTTTTTTTATTGACAGATATTTATTCCAGTCTAGGTATTTGTGCATTGAAAAATTATATTTTTGTAACGCTTCTACTATACAGGAGATAATTCTAGTGAGGGGTCACATTATAAAGTGGATTGACGTTTAACTAGCAAAGCCCAATGTTTTTTGCTTTTTAATAAAAAAATAAATACGCACATGGCATTTAAAATGTCGAATATAAAAGCAAAAATGTTAACCAAATGGTCCATTAGGTGGTTTTTTACGCCCCCTAGAACACTATTTCTAAATTGCTGTATCTAATCTGTGAGAAAAATAAACATATTTATTTAATGTCGAGGATTTTATGTAGATAATTTCAAATCCTTTCACTCGTAAGTTTAAAAATAAATAAATAAAGCATAAGCCATTTCCTACAAGACATGATTTGGGGTGTCATATTTTGTCCCAGTCGCACTCTAGATAAATTATATCTAGGTATGTAGTACTAGTGATGTGAGTTAAAAATATAAATGTCGTATATCAAACGGTGGTCAAACAATGTCTATTCTAACCTAACCTAATCTAACCTAACCCCACTGTAATGCGTATATAATGGAAACGCATTTGTGACGTCGTTTCACAAGGAACTATAATACCTTTAATTATCATTACTCTAGTTTATAAACGACGAAATTGCCCCAACACTTCGCTCAACAATCCATTAGGTACCTACCCACAATTATTTATTCAGTACTTAAATACCAAAAATGACTATAATAAACTGCTTCTCTCTCAATTATAAAACGGAGTAAAACCCTTTATCTTTATGAGTTTCGACTTGACGTTGATTTACAAAAACTGAATTTAATTAACGAAGGTTTAATTTAAATGGGGAATTCCGTTTAAGTGCCAGTGACGTATTCCACTCCAACGAACTACGCAGATTTGAAATTCGATTTTCGAAAATTAAGCGTTGGAATTCTTGATTTAAAGTTTTATAAGTAAGTATAGATCCTAAGGGGGATTCGGGAATCTTGAACCTGTTCTTATAAGCAGTGACGGCCGAATGGTATAACCTTTGGACTGCCAAATCAAAGGTTACTGGTTCGAAAACCAGGCACCTCTGACTCTTCAAATTCATGGCGTATTAGAAAATGAGAAAATATCGTGAGGAAACCAGCATACCAGAGAGATTTTTCACCAGTGTATTAAGCCATAAACTCTGACACCAGGTTGTTCATCAACCACACGATAAAGAAGAGAGGAAGATGTCATAAGGTCCTCTTAACCTTTTGTCTAATAATAATACCTATAAATTATTTTTCTTTCTTTCTTTAGCAATGTCGCGTAATCGCATTACAGTAATCTGATGACAAGATTCCCAAAAAAACCACAAAAATCCTTATTCTTCTTTTTATGAAAATAGATGGCGCCACGTGAAAGACACGTAATCATGATTAAATTTGTCAAATTCTAAATTAACGCGAGCAACGCCACGGGCAAGAGCTAGTTCTCTAATAAATCTTTGGAAGAATCACGGTTGTTCCGATCAAGGACTGTTTAACGAAGTCCTTTGTACCGGAAAGTATTAAATCTTGCAAAATGCTGCTTAAAATCCTTTAAAGATTAAAGGATTATACCAATTTTGTTAAGTAAGAGTAAAATAAGAACCTTTTAGGCTGGCCAGGCAACCTTGAAGATATTTCGTTAATGATATTACTGTTGATTAGTAAGTTGGTCTCAGGTTTTAAACTAAAGCACCTTCGACTTTTCGTAAGTTATGTTCATATCTGGAGGCACGGTAGTGCCTCGCCAAGTCTCGAACAAAGCTTTCCTTGAAACCTTGAAAAGAGGGAGCGCTTCTACCCAAGGACGGAATAAATCCACGGAGATTTGGGGATTATCCCTAAAAAAAGTTTTTAAAAAATGTAACCTTTCAAAGTCAAAATATTTTTATTCATGAAGACCATATGCACTTATGGATTCGTCATTATTTTAAAATTATTTATCTAGTTTATTGTAAGAGTGACTCTAGTTGCTAGTTCCAAGAGCAGCCTACCCTTCATGGAGAAAAAACTCCATAGTTGCTCATTTAAAAGGTTGTTGGGCTTACACTATTCTTAGCTACAATGTACACCACAAGGATAGTTACAGTTGGTAAGAGTCAGTTGGTAAAGACGGAATATTCCCACGGAGATTTCCCCTAAAAAAAGCTGTTATATAATATAAACTTCATAAACTAAACAAAAACAAATGACACCAAAAGTAAATTAGCAACACGGTTTTTTCAAATTAAATAAATGAGACGGAGTTCAGATACTTAATAGTCGTCTAATTTATCTTGTTAATCACATACATAAATTTGCTTACACATATAGAAAACACACACACATAAATTACTATCAGTAGCTGTTGGTGTGACACCGTAACATTTTAGTAGGTAACATAATTATTCAAAAATTTCCTCAACAGACGCGAGGTCACAACTCATCTTTACACATTTTTTTTCGTATATGTTTTTCTTCGAAACAAGTCAAGGTTGTTGAAGGCTGCCGATCCGGTTGACGACCTGTCTATATTATTTTTAATTTTTTAATTCTATTCCGTCGTTAATAGGTGAGAAACAAGATCTTTTAATGCGTTATTTCATTAACAAAAATTTTATTATTATCATTTTAAATTACAAAACTGTTTAATTATTTATATGTTGTCGTTTATTGGATTGGATTATGAAATAAAAATTTATATTAAAGTTATTAAAAACGTTGTTTTTGAAAGATTTTTCACTTTGAGCTAACTTAAATGTTGTGTAGTTGCGCTAGCGCACGCAACGCGTACGTTAGTGGTGTCTAAACTTTTTATTTAAGGACTCTTAACCTTTCTTGTGGCCAGGGGGAGTAAAAATTGTTTCTACTGCATACCGCACGTTCGAAGATGTACGGTTATATGGGGCTCGCATTCAGTAAAAACATCTCCCCTTATCCTCCTACTCCTCGCACTCACTGTATCGAACGGGGCCAGGTACTGCTCGCACGCTAAGCAGTCGAAGGAAACTTAGCTTAGGAATTGAACTTGAAACCTCGAGCTTAGCAGACGGCAACTAAACTCAGGCACTTACATAATCCAATTACAAAGTAAATTACACTAAAAATACATCCACAATCTAAAGTAATCGAAATTGTAAAGATAACCACCCATTAAGGAAAATTATTAAACATTCAAAGCTACCATATCTATTTTACGATCGCAGGACGATGCCGTCAAAGATAGAAATTATGCTAATAATGTAATACCTGATAAGTTATCTAGGTGCTTCCATTAACATAGCAATTGATAGCATCTACTATCCAGGATCAAATACGAGCTGTTGATATGTACTTAACCATGCCATATTCAGGGAGGTGACTTTATCACTGATGACTATAATTATTTAATAAGAAAATTTGAAAAAACTCACAAAAAAAACACTGATGAGTAGTGATGGCCTAGAGTGGTATTAATGACCGTCGACTGAGTCAAAGGTCTTGGTGTCTCAAGTCAGAAGTCGCAAGAGATATTATTTTGCACAAATGTGTGCGCAAAAATAGGTGCACTCTCTATTCCCACACTCTCATTGGGACAGCAATCCAACACAACCGGAGAGAAATCAGGCGTAAGGCCAACGGCTTTACGTGTTTTCCGAGGCACAGAACAAGTGATGATTAATTTATAAAACGCACATAACTTACGTAAAGTCAGAGGAGCTTGTCTGGGTTTCGAATCATTGCTACCTTCTATCTAAGTCTCAGGAGATTATAAACGCTATCAAAAGCTTAATTAGTAATTACCAAACAGGTGCATTTAAACATGGAACCTGTCATTTAGTTAACGAGTTGTTTACTATGCTGCGATGTCCAACAATGGACTTCGAACAGCAGGAGACATCTCCGTAATAGAGGAAGAATATTTCACCACCCACGATTTTAATTAGTGATGAAATTTCACGCTGGGCACCTTGTGAGCTTAAAATATGTGTGTTTAAGAAACAACATGTGTTTTTGTAATTCAACTATATAGCACTGATAGCCTAGTTGTATGACCGTCGACTGACAAGTCATAGGTCTCGAGTTCGACCCAAGGTGCACACCTCTGACTTTTCGTAAGTTATGTGTGTACTCAAAATTAATTATCAGTTGCTAAAACGGTGAGGAAAACATAGTGATATAACCAGCACACCTGAGAGATTTTTCAATGGTGTGTAAAGCCATGTCAGAGGCCTACAGGCGGTTTAAACTCTGACACTAGGTTGTTCATCAACCATACGATAAGAAGAAGATTTCACAGGAGCTAATCTCAACAGAGATTAGCCAGAAATATTATAGTGCACAAGTTTGTGCGCAAATACAGGTGCACTCTCTATTCCCTCACGATCAAGTGCAGGACTAACAGCTTTAAGAGTTCTGAGGCAGCAAGTAATAATTAATTAATCATTATTATGCACATAACTTTGACAGTCATTACAAGTCAGAAGCCCAAAAGTCTGACAACCAGTCTTACTAAGGGGTATCGTGTAACCCAGTGTCTGGGTTGTGGAGGTCTGATAGGCAGTCGCTCCATGTAAAACACTGGTATTCAGCTGTATCCGGTAAGACTGTAAGCCGACTCCAACATAGTCGGGAAAAAGGCTAGGCAGATGATGAACTTATGAAAAGTCAGAGATACATGCCTTGGGTTCGAACCTAAGATCTTTAACTTACCGGTCATACCACTACGCTATCACAACACGACACAAACCAAATACACTTAAAAAGACAGATATCTAATAATTTACAACACCAAAGTCGGCTCCCATGCTTCATATTTCTATAGCGTGTATAATTTGGGGATGGTGAATGTCGCATGCTATTCAAATATTTGTCACAGTTTCACTGCGCACTTGGCTGTAAGTTCTCACGGTAAATTATGGCGTGTGAATAATCTACTTGATAGAAAACATTTGTTTTGAAGTTGGTAGCGTCATGGGTGTTTAACGCTCATTGAAGAAAGTATGACGTAGAAAATTATTGAATTGTTGATTTGCAGTGTTGGTTATTAAATAAAAATACCAAGTTGAGTTTGTTAATTCTCATATTCATTTTTTAATCATTTTTATAGTATTGACGCATGTGTCAGTAAATAGAACAAAGAAAATAAAATATTTAAAATTCTTAATTACTAACAGCCAGTATTCCAACAAAAATGAATTTAATTTTTAAGACACTTTTCAATGTGCGAGCGAGATAGCATGATGATGTTAGCAAAGTAAGTTTTATTACGAGTACATATAAACATAGATCTGATGGAATTCTAAGTTTAGTTCCTAAGCTCTAAATATATATATGAAGTGAAGTAATTTTTTTTATCTAACGTCATATATTTTTTCTTTTGCCTGCGTTTTATTGCGTAGGTCTAATTCTGCTCCATGCTCCAATTTTTTTTTTACTGTTCCGGGGTACAAAATTCCTTCACTATTGTAATCTATATACCTAATACTTTCTCCCATTACAACCGTGGCAGATAATTTAGAAGCACATTATAATATATATTATTATTGCTAGCCAAAAATGATGAAATAAAATACCGTGAAGAACACATCCACGGATAAAGACTCTGACATCAGGTCAGGTTGCTCGTCAACCACGCGATAAAGAGAGAATCATGTACTAGGAAATGACTTGTTTTTTAAACGAATAGGTATTGTATGTATTTTACCCTTAAACTGAACAATATGTATAATTGTATAGCTCAACAAGATATCGTTTTGTCAGTTCTGATAGGCTCCGAGTTGATTTAAATTAAATATTGTAAATATTAATACGTACCTATGATTTATTTTGTTAACAATTATCCCAATAACATTTGAAAACAAAACCCTAGAATAATAAAATACTTCGTAACGAAATAATTCCAAAAGTAACCGAGTAGATTCGTTTCAAGAACAAGTGAAGAATTTCAAATTTGGAAGCCTTGAAAGACATCAAAAACAAAAGCTTCGAAAACAAGCAGCGCTACTGAATATTTGAGCGGTCCAACCGCATCGGCACTGAGCAGGGAGAGTACTAATGATAAATTCAAATCTCGATTCCCAAGAGAACAAGGCAATCAGACGTCGAACAAAGGTTAGAGCGCCGCCCCCGGCACAACTTCGACGCTCAAAGTTAGAGAAAAGAGCGAGCGATGTGACTTTGGTGGGGCGGGCGTTCGGTTTCATATTTATTGAATTTCTGTTTTACCGTTTAGATGGCGATGATGGAGCGGAGGATATTCAAACGATACTGTATTTTGTTTAACAGCTTGTTGACGATATTTTTAAATTTCCTACAAATCGAAAATGTTGCTGTCAGAAAAAGTCGCCTTCGCTTAACTGGGTCCGTACTAAGAATATTTTTTCTGATTATTATAAGTGAAGGAAATAAGAATTAACACAGAGCATATTATCGCTAGCCTTCTTTTACAACGGAACAATAATAAATTAGCATAATCTGTAAAAATTTAAACTGTCTAGCTATCACGGTTCATGAGATACAGTTTGGTAGCAGACGGACAGCCCTTTGGCTACAGAACCCTAAAAAGGATTAGTTAGCAAAACAAAAGCTATTATTGTACATAGTTTTTTCCGTTTAAAGTTCCAAAAATAGTCAAATCCGTTTATAAAAAGGTTTCCGTCTTGGGCCCCAAGGCGCAATACTATTAGGCTCTTACTCCTTTCATTCTTAGTATATTTATTTTAGTTCCATTGTGATATAATGTAAAGAAATATATATTTTGGTTCTCAAAGGGTGTCGTTTTACGCAAGATTATTTTTATGCGCGGAACAAACACTATAGGTATTAAATAATACTCAGATAAATCGTTAGAAAATGAGTACTAGGATGGGTTTTATAATATGTCGCTCTATAAAAGCAAAGTCCTTATAAACTAGCAAAAAAAATACATTTTATTTCGTTATTTTGTTATTAGGTTCGTCGGATTCTTGACAATTGTACAAATCATCAACGTCCGATTCCCACTTTAAAATTTACACAGAAGACATAGCCTAAAATTTAGGTTGAGGGTCATTAATATCAACGGTTTTTCAAGTCTAGGCTAGGTTTTTTGATGGACTTATTCCCAATTTCACCATTTACTTTAAAAATCAAGTTTAATAAAAGTAATCGAGTTTAATTTGAGTTGATCGCGTTTAGTGTGAGTGGTAAAATCGGATTTAAGGCTAAGCTAGGCTAATTATTGGAAAACTACGTCTTCTAAATCCTACAGGAAAATAATGAATCCAGAGCGTGGACTAGTTTGTGATAACAATATTATTCTACCAATTGAATATGTAAAAAAAGATGAATGATTTTCCTTAGAACAGCTCTGGGGATTGCTTATCTCGGAATAAGAAGTAGCTCGTATTTTTATACAAAATAAGCATTTTTTGTTCTACTTCCGTAGTATGATTGTACCTATAGCTAAATATATTGAGTTTATTGTGATTTTAAATTGAATTTTATAGTTAGTTTCTAGTTATATAGTTTTTATTTTGCACTTTATAGACGTAAGTGGGAAAAAACACTGATTTGCGGAGAAGTCAGGGTTTTTGACACATCACGCATTTTTTTTATTTTAAAAGGTGACTTAATCAAGCCTAAGGATTTAAGCCTAAAGCTTTAAGCTAAAGCTTTGTTTAGGTTTTTTTTAATTTGTTTTAATTATTTCATAGTTTTAGTGACACTTTCTCTAGCGTAGAACCGAGACAGATATGCCAATAGCAGAAATATGAAATAACATGACGTTACACTTTAGGCATTTTAAGGTGCAAGTTTTCACCTTTAAATTCCTAAATTGCTACGACTTCCACCTTTTACTTCAAGTTTAAAAATAGGTAAAACAATATCAGTATTTTACTTATAATAGCTAACCCCTACAATAACAATGTCACCATAAATAGAAGCCGTGGAAAGCATACATCAGTTTACGAATATTTTGGTAACATTAATATCTACCACGCACAGTCGCACACCACGATCAATAGTAATCTGATTGCCATTAGTTTTATCGCGACTACTATCATATAAGGAAAAGTTTTACTAACGTTTTTCTTTTGTTTGCTTTAAATAAGATTAATTTGATACTAATAATAGGCAATATTTTATTATTTTCCGTGATTTTTACTAATCGTCATCAGTTTGTATTAGTTCACTGCTGAACATAGGCCTCTCCCAATGCGCGCTACTTTTGTGCGCTCATTGGAGTTATTTGCCCATAATCGTCATGCTGGACAAGCGGGTTGGCGATCGCAGTAGCAGACGATTGCTGTTACAAGAAAGATGCTGCTGCCCATCCTCCGGATCTTTCCCTTTGTCGCTTCTTACGACAACCGCGGGATGAATTGGGGTGGTTCTACTCTTAGGCCGGAAACCACACGGCCCGGCACGGATTTTCATCAATATTAATCATCAATATAGTATATAGGATAATTAGTAGTCTCTTTTCGGTGTCCGTACAGTTGCAATAGTTGTAACACAGAGTTAAGTAATTTATAAAAAATAGTAATTTATAAAAATTATTAAAAGTAATTTGTAAAAATTGCCAACAGACATTACCAATTTTGAGGAGACGTCCTCCTCAAATTCCCGTTTGTATTTATGTATGTATGTAACTTTATTAATTCAAAATATTTTAGGAGGATTAGCAACCTAATAGCATAGTGGTAGGTACTCGTATGACTATAAAGTTTCATCAAAATCCGTTCAGTAGTTTTTGCGTAAAAGAGTAACATCCATCCATACATCTTCACATATTTTCACATTTATATTAGTAGGAAGATTTAGAACTATTTATTATTTGCATAATGTCCTTGGTAAATCACTTATTTTTTTTTATTTTAGTCTAGCTAATAATATTGAAAAAAAAAACTAGATCTGATGATAAACTGGTATTGTCGCACGATAGTATTTCATTAGATAGTATCAGTATTCTATTATTAATCTACACTTATCGTATAACATTATATAACCAATATAAAATAATAATAATCGCGTTCTCGAAAACAGCTCCAATGATTTCGATAAAATTTATAATAGGTTACGAGGGAGAAAATAATAAATCTACCTTGCTAACATTTCTGGGAAAAATCTTTTTCCAGTAAATTTATGCACAATGACAAACTTGTTATCCAGGTACTGCGTTATAAAAACTTGTTTGTTAAGTCGGAGAAAAACAATAAAACTTTTGAACTTAGTTCAAAATAATTTCCAGAAATAGAAAACTATATAAGTACCACAGCAATATGGGAAGATTCAAAATCCACATGGACAAGATTGCCACGATTTAGATACGCGATTTAGAATTTAAATCCTCACAAACTTTAACACTTAGAATATCAGTAGGATATCACACCCAAAAAGCTTCAATAAATACATTTTTTTATGAATCATTCAAAATAATTTTTGTCTCATGCAAGATAATCAAAGTTAAAATTAATCTCTAAGTTTATATTTCGTGATGTATCAAGTCGCTACATTAATCTTACCACAAACATAAACCTCTAACATTAAACTAACCCAATCTTCTTTACTTAATATCTACATTAAAAAAATCATGTAAACTTTTTTACATAATATCATAAAACACGTAAAGTCAATGGTGCTAACTCTTGCACACGCTCTAAACTAATTTAGACTTACTACCTCTCTTTCTAACAGAGATCATCAGAAAAGGATAGAAGATTTTTAGAGTTGTCAAACTAGTTCATTTACGTGAAATCAACGAGAATTTAGTCGGCACGTCAAAGAGGTCTCGTCTAATTTTACGTCAATTGCAAGGACGTAGACTAATTTGACAGCTCTAATTTGATGTTCAATTTGCTGTCATTTTTCTAGGGTGTCTATTAGAAAGAGATAATTATAGTTAGACTAAAATTAGTTTAGCGGGATGCACAAGACAATCAGCACCTAATGTCAGTGATCCAGCAAAATTGAAACACAACCAGAGGGTCCCGATGAATCCAATCGGTTTTAATATGTATGTAAAATTTCAAAATTAATTAATATTCAAATAGAAATTTTATTGGTAATCAATACGTTTGGTAACGAAGATATTTATGTTAATATGTAATGGTATCGATGTATGTTGTTTGAATTTTAATGTGGTTTGAGGTTTTTGGGTTTGGTGGTTGGGTTTCGGTTGGGACAAGGTTTGGTTTAGCTGAGTTAATTATGTCTGTGTTTAAATAATTTTGACGCTTTGAAGTGAAATATTTATTATCATCATCAGCCTGTATTACTACTGAAAACAGGCCATTCTGCTCATTGGGGGTATTTGCCCATAATCTCAACATAGATTTGCCATCGACGCGTGAGATATTACAGTGCACAAGTGTGTGCGCAAACACAGGTGCACTCTCCGTTCTCTCACTCTCAGTCCGATGGGACGGCAATCTACCGCGATCGGAGAGAGATCAGGTGCAGAGCCAACGTTTCGTTTCCGAGGCTCGGAGTAAGCGATAACTTACGAAAAATCAGAGGTGCGCGCCTTGGGTTCGAACCTGAGACCAGTAAATGGTCAACACTACTAGGCTATCGCGACTCGATACGAGAAAAATAAGATTGTGGTCTGTAGATGTAATTCAAGAAATCTGGAAGTCATTGGGGGAGGCCTATGTTCAGCAGTCGACGTCTTATGGCTGAAATGAGCAGAATATAAACTTCGAATGAAACCAACTGATCTATATTTCATTGTCAATACGATCGGTCAAACAGAAACAATGTCAATACCTACACATTCACATCAACTCAAACAAACAAACCTTCCACTCTAGCTAGGCAGCTTCAAGCTCTCAGTGCATCTTGTTCAAAGATCTTATTCATCTATTCATCTCCGGCGGAAACTGTCCAGGCCCGTATTGAATAGGCATTACTAGCGTATCGAACTATCTAGCTCTCTTTGTAAGCCCGTTGTAGTCCACCGATAATAGAATACAGCCGAAACTGAGTCTTGTCGGTGGCAGTTTTAGATGAAACTGAATTCTGATTTTGCTTGAAATAATGTCGTAGTGACGCATTTTATACGGACTCGCTTTGCAAGGATTCAAATATGGCATACTTTTGTGTAGTTAATCTAAGACACCAATGACTAATGGTATAAGAAACCATCGTAAGGAAACCTGGTCTTTAATAGTCTGAAATCGTCAACACGCAGTAAATTAGCGTGGTGATTAATGCTCAATCCTTCTCTGTATGAGAAAAAACCTTTGCTCTGCATTGGGACAGTTATAGGGTGGATTATTTTTATTTATTTTTACTATAATTGAGTTGATATTGCAGTCGCAAGAGTGGCTGAGGAATAAGTGGTTTTTAGTTTGATTCTCGGGTTGAGCAAAAGTATCATTATTTTGATTTTTCTCCACACTATTTTGTCCTTCAAGTAACATTGATTCCCATGTTCATTTACCCCAAAATTGAAAAAAAATACTCAATATTAAGCAATTGAAACCAATTAAAATATCGATAAGCTATAATTTTGTAGTAAAGTCAAGTATATCAAGCCAGAGTATTAATTAAACGTCATTAATAAACACATTAAGAGTGTAGGTATGTGTCGAACGTTAATATATGTTCAATATGGCTTTGGGAGGTCAATGTAAGCAGTATGGTGCTTATCAATTTGTTTACCGGACTACATTTTTTATAGCGTAAATCAAAGATTGAAAGAAGTCATTAGTATGTTACATAACTATACATTTCTTGCTGAAATTAAGTCAAAAACTCGTTCGTCGTTCGTTGAATGGCACGTAAGAGGTCTTAGATTCAAACCCAAGGCACCTAAACTTATAGTGTGAGCGAGAGAAAGCATTAAAGACATAGGTTCTGCGTCTTATCTCTCTCTGGAAAAGAGAGATAGCTTGAAATACAGCATACAGCTTAGCTACAGCATATGGCATACATAGACTAGATAGACTACATAAACTACAGTAGGTATGCAGCATAGCTACAGTATGCAGAATAACTACAACTTGCAGCATAATTGCTGGTCTTTTTAATACCATAAAATATATTACTTCTTAGTTTTGTATTAATTAATGTCTGTTTTTTCCTCTGCATTAAAATCATCTGATACGCTACTATACGACCTTTAATTTTTTGAAATGAAACGAATATTTTTAAATAATTGCTTGTTTTAATTCTTAAGAAAAAAATCATAATTCCTTTTTTAAGATTCTGTTCTATTTTTAAAGATTCTTTCTAGATTCTATTATTTTTAAATATTCTAGGGTATTCTAGGCTTTTATTTTAGTTATCCAAGAATACCACCAGGCTATCACAGCTAATATTCTCATAATTGGCATCCTAAGCCAGGCAAAACTAACTGGAAAACACTAAAACAACCTAAAAGAACATTCTATTTATTACATTATCAAAACATCTAAAGATTAAAGCGAACAGGTGTCAACATGCGCCGATAAATTACAAATATTTCAATATGTATGGGCAGATTAATTTAAAATTTAAATAAAGATGGGTTCGTGACATTGAATATGGAAGATCAGACATAGAGGAACCGAATAAAATTAATGTTATGTAATACTTGTAGTTATGTTACTGATTGATTCAGTGGTCGAAAGTCGGAAAGTGAAGCTTCTGAGAGAGAGATCCTGGATTCAAGTGCTATATCGGAACTTTCTGCAAATTCTTTGAGAATCATAGAGCTTAATTTGCTGAATTTAAGAAAAAAATATTAAACTATATTGAACATAGATTATCGTTAAAAAATGTAAAAGTAAAACTTAAAATTTGTAAAGGTTTTTCCAGAAATTTGAAATTTTGCTTTATTTTCAATAAAACTGGCTTATCTTAGTACTTTCTCAGTAACAATACCTAATATAAATGGCTTAGCTCTGACACGCGCCACCATAGATAACATGCAGCTGCTATAAAAATTGCATTAAGATCTCCTTGGTTCATCCGAAGCTTACTATTTTAAAGCATTATTTTGTTAGAGAAACTTGATCATAAAATAAGTAGGTAATAAGCAGATTCATGTGATTATTCATTTAACCTTTACAGGCTGCTATTATGGTACTATTTATATTATTTTAATTAAAAATTTACGTTATAAGTGTAAATAAAAAATATAAAATCATAATTTCGTTAATTTCTAAAGTTTGATTTAGAAAGAATAATTAATCAACCCAATTTTTCGTGTATTTACACGTAAATATTTAATAAAAAAGTTTATGTATTAGTAAATTTCTGCTGGTGTGAAAATAAAACCTGATTATACTATAGTGAATAAAATTCACATAAACAATTATCGTTATCATAACATTCTACTTAAAACTATTCTAAAGCAATTTAACCAAATACTTCATTAACAATAATTATTTAAAAACACAGCGGGTATTTGGTTGGAAAAATAAAACTTTTATTTTAGTCCTATCATAAAGAATCTTCTATGTCATTATTTACATAAAATTAGTCGCCATATTAGGTTTTTAAATACGTTAAAATTAGAATTAATTAGGTAGGTTATTGAACTCTAGGTTTCGAATAAGATCGGTGCTCGCTTTTTTGTTTCTTTAATATAATATGTATGGATAACTAACTAGCTGTTTCCCGCGGTTCTGCTTGCGTAGTATACACCTAGTTGCTTTGAAGACCTGCCAAATTTTAGGAGGTAATAAGATCCATGAAACTGAACAACTTTTTCAAAATACATAGGTCGAAATGTGAAAAAAGAAAATTTACTTTTCATACAACTGGTCACGTGACTCACTTTTGTATGTGAAGTTAAAATTTTTGTTTTCATTCAGTTTCATGGACCTTATTATATCCTAAAATTTGGCAGGTCTGTAAAACAACAGAATGTATACAAAGTGTAATTAAGAAAATTTAAAATCTGTAATTAGTGCGTAAAAAAAGTATGCCTACAGAATACTAAAGGAGTATAAAATATTTAAAAAAACTTTATAACGTACCGTTTTTGATCTCACACTCCCACCACAAAACTAAAAATATAACCCCAACCATCTTGAAGCCGAACTAACACGAAGTAACCCGATCCTTCTCGAACTCTCCAATGACACTAAAAGATTCACAAAGTTTATATGTATACAAACAGCGTAGGAACCTTAGAGTATATAAGAAAATATAGAGCAACCCTATAGAAGTATGAGCTGTGAGCACGGGTATGAACAACGCGGCCGCGACACGAGCTCCGTTTGCGATCATACCTCGATCGACTGCGGTTCAACTACGCTCCACGAGCGAAAAAGTTACATTTTAGCTTATATCTGCTGAGTTAAATTTTGAAAAACGTCTAGAAAACATAATTTGAAAAAATGTCATTTTAACATTTGTATGGTGAGGCCTGCTTTCGCTCCGCACAAGGCAATGTGGTTGACGTTATCACTCTATATTTTTTTGAATACTCTATGGTAGGAACAGTATATTAAGTAAACTTATAACTCCATTATTCATTCGTCGTGATATCAAGACAAGAAACAAGAAAGCTAAGGGTATAAATATTTAATGAAGCCAGAAAAGCGACTGAACTTGCTTTTTACGCTCCAACAGATATTATTTTAAAGCTTTTAGGATTTCATTTTCATAATAAATCAGGTTCTATCCCACTGCTGGGCTAAGAAATTTGAAGTTAAGTAAAATGTTCTTAAGGTTTTCTGATTACATTTGTAGAGAATTTGTATATTTTAATAATACTAGTGACTTGGGAATCAAATCTAGATCAGAACTTCAAATATTTACTTTTAAACTTTTGTGTTGCATAATTAAACGTTTGAGTCCCGCAAGGACGCCGGCGTCCAGTAACGATTTAGGTTTCTTTTGAAGGTTTAACTAAAACTGGTACAAAATGGGTATTAACGCACACATACCTTATTATTTTATTATCCCGACGTTTTGAGCAGGTTACACTGTTCGTGGTCACAGGAAGACCCGTCTCCTTTGACCTTAAGCTACCTTTGAACTTAAGTAACAACGCTTTTTTGATGTAAAACGGTTTTGTCATCAGAACTAAAGGTATGTACCAAATATCAGATCAATCTGTCAACAGGAATGGGGTGAAATATCGATTACTAAATTTGAACCAAATAATAAACAGGTCAAGCTAAATAAAACCGTTTAAAAACGTATTTCGTGCTACCCGCTAAAGGGTTAAATTAAACCGTAATTTTTTTTCAGGTTTTGATAATTTTAAACTCATTCTCGAAAACCATCAGATACGAACATTAACTTAACTTAAATTACTTAAACCGCAACCTTCTTTGACACAGTAAAACTTTGAACTCTGTCTACCCCATTAACGCTAAAAGCGTGAGACTTAGTCATTACCCAACACATTCTAAAGATCAATACATTGATTAGTTTCATATTACAGTTATTAATTTTAATATAATTACACTTGATTCGTTTTTAAAAGCATTATCTTCAGCACTTTAAAACCAATACCGTTATATTGTTTCTATAAAAACGCTATGAAATTCGATATCTTCATAAACTTAATAGCAATCAACACTTTAGTGTCAAAACTGACTTGCTTCTTTTGCTAGATCGGCGATTTTACGCCGATCAATTCTGCATCGTGTTTTGACAAGTTTCTGTTCAAATTCAAATTCAAATTCTTTATTGCATTCCAAAATGTCGTGGTGGCGCATTGGTTACGGACCCGCTTTACAAGCGAGTGGGTGTGGGTTCGAACCTGGCATGTACCAATGTGACTTTTTCAATGTCATATGTACTTTCTTAGATATTCTAAGACACCACTGACTAACGGTGAAGGAAAACATCGTAAGGAAACCTGGACTTAATAGTCTGAAATTGCCAACACGCAGTGAGCTAGCGCGGTGATTAATGCTCAATCCTTCTCTGTATGAGAAGAGGCCTTTGCCCTACATAGGGACAGTTACAGGCTAATTTATTATTATTATTATTATATTATTGCATTCCACAATGTGATTCTTAGGTGGTAACTTAAACTATGAGATCATCGTGGACCCTGTCGGGCACAGCAAAAGTAGGAGAGAGGAAGAGGGCTTAAAAAAGGGCTGTGTTCGATTGCTGTGAAAAAGAAGTTACGAGCGGGGTTCGAACCCGCAACCAGCAATGCTCTAAAACAAACAAACTTAAAATAGCTTTTAAGAAACATATTTTAAAACCTTCTTGTGTAAAAGGTTTGCAGCCTATGTAAGTCACTCAGACTCTACTGTAGGTGTGACTTACAGTAGGAGGTTACTTGTACTTTTGCCTACTAGTAATTTGTGTCTACCCACAAAACGGCTCGTTCCTAATATCAGATATTACAAGTTGACCTCTCAAGCAGTACAAAATTATAACAATTAAAAGTTAATTGCTTGACGCCCAGCAGCCATGGCACTGCTGAGGCGAACCTTTGGATTGCGGGGGTTAGAAAAGCAGTCAGTCTTAGAAAACTGTGGCGTCGTCCTACTACAACGCGAATACGCGATCATCGCGCGAGTTAGCAATAAGATCATCGCGTGAACGTCTATTAGGACACCTAAACATACCTATTTGATGTCAAACATCAAATAGGTATGTTTGATCGCGCTTTCGTACGAACTTAGTTGGCGTGAATTTGCGATGAGCGCGCATTCGCGTTGTATTAGAACAACGCCGGATATTCAGCTGCATCTAGTTAGATTAGAAGCCGACCCCAACGAAGTTTGGGAATAATAAGGCTAGGAGGATGATGATTTAGTGATACTGCCGATCCTATTAAAAAAAAAAGAAAAAATAAAACTAACCTTCATCCTCCCATTCTAAAACTAGGTTAACCTGTACTATAAAAATTGGTGGTACATCAGTAGCATTTTGATATGAAGCTATGACGTAATAATTTATTTATACAAACCCTATGAAACCGCATAGCATAAATATAAAAACATTTCGATTTCATGGTTATGCGGAGAAGATATTATGGTCGTTTATTATCCGTTGAGGGATGCTATATTCTTCATGTATTCATTTATAATACATATTTAAAAATACATTTTTAAACGGTTTTACTTAGCCTTGACCTGTTTATTATTTGGTAATCGATATTTCACCCTCTGCCTGTTGATAGATTGATTTGTAATTTGGTACACAGCTTTAGTTTTGATGACAAAACCGTTTTACGTAAAAAAAAACTTATTAATTAATAATATGTAAAAACATAAATATACATTTAAAAATATAAAATATAGTTTAAGTATAGTTTTTTGTTTTATTAAGTTTTCAGATAGACATTATGAATAGGAAATTTAAAAGTATTTAACACAAATAGGTACTAAATAACATTGTTCATTTACACTTCAAATCACACCAACTTCAAATGACGAAACCAATAAACAATCTACTATCACACCTAATCCACTTAAATTTTATACCATTCTACCATTTACATATCACGGTACACATAAACTACGGTACATTTACCAGATCGGACATAAGAAAGTGGTATGTTACGGGCAATTTAGTACCTTTTATCGAACGATACTTATTTATCGAACGTACTCAGTGACCGATTAGAACACTTCCAGATTGTGTGTAGTTCGATTAGGCTGGTAATGGATATATCGTAAAGGGATTGAATATTTTATAAGACGGCCTAATTGGACTATCTAGTTAATCACAAGTAAAGCCTCGGGTACGATTCCCAGTAGGCGTGTACGACGACTGTAGACAAGGGTTTTGTCCAATTTTACACAATTAAATGTCAAAAATATTACATATATTTCCAACTCGTCACAGCAACCATAACTGGAAACCAAAGACAAGAGTGTCAGAACAACACATGTTCGGCAGCCAGTCGGTAACAATAACATAAAAAATCAATATTAAGTTTAAGCACTTATTGATATTTAACTGAGTCAGAACCAGTAAGTTCCAATTCATTTCTGGTTTCCTGGTAGTATAGTATAGTCTATCGATATAATCTATTACGAATCTATCATGCGCCCATCTCTAGATTTCATCGTGGCGTGAATGGCTTCGAGGAATGAAATTCTAATATTTTTAATTTAATTTTGTTAGTGCAACTGACGGGTGCGCTTGGAGGAATACTTTTGGTGCGCTTCACTTGGTGCGCTTCAAAACAGGTGCGCTTCTAGGAATACCCCACTAAACCTACTGTAAGCTGTAACACTCTATGGTCATATATAAGTACTAAAAAAAAAACAACGTCAATCCCTTGCTCCGGTGCAGTTATTGCGTAAAAGAATGGGACACAAACCAACACACTTTGTGTTAAATTAAACAAAAGTTTGAAAAAAGAAAAATATTTATTCAGTTTGATATTAAATTCACAATAGCGAGACGACTGTCAACGTATGGTTTCCGTTTGTACACGAACTGAGTGCAGCCGCCACTCATCCTGCGCCTTTTGTACGTCACTCCAAGTCTGAAACAAATATCAGAAACGGTAGTTATGTTCATAGAGGCAGAGCTCATTGTTTGATTTAAAATTTCATGTAATAGATAGATAGAATATACTTTTTTGCACACCAAAGAAACAACAAAAAAGTATTGGCAGTCTTATTGCTAAACGCAATTTCTTCCAGACAACCATTTTGAAAGTAATAATTACATATCTAACACCCGTTACTCCATATACCACATTCACCCCACAACTTTGTTTGGTTCATACTCGATCAATAAAGATTTTAAACCTTATCTGTATAAGAAGACGCCTTTGCTCTGCAGTGGTATATGTAGTTACAGGCTGATTTATTGATGTTTAATATCAAAACATTCTTTTTCATACTGCCGTACTATCGTGGACAAAGCCGGTGCACCACTCTTAAAGTTAGAATCGCTTGCACCCGGCGTCCGAACGTAGCGCTAGTCCCGCTCTTACGCACGTAGCATCGTTGAAGGCATTTAGATGACAAAGTGTTGCACCGTTCGTGTCTGCGATAGTACATACTAACAAACCCTAAAATTCACAGTTAGCAATATTTCTGTACAGTCATGTACAGAAATATTGCCAACACCATCGAATGTCCCAAGTTTGCCCTTGTCTATAATATCTTCTTCAATTTCCCTGTAATTCAATAAGGTCACTTAGTATTATTACAAATTATTTTTACATTCTATTAAAATTAGCACCTCCCATCCCGAGAATGTAAAAAAAATAGTTAACCCGTTATCACTGCAGCATTTTTCTTTTAAACTGGACCGCACAATTTATGTTATTACCTACGAGCTTTTAGAATGAATTTTAAATGTCTTTTGTTATAGATGGTGCTACTAGACTGTGTTATTCTGTGCTTTATATTTTTTAAATGGATGAAAGCATTTACTAAACCAATTTGTGTATAGTTTTTTAGAACTGGTTCAATATTTTTACAAACGAAATATTTTTAAAGAACAAATTTTTTTTAAAACAAAATAAACAGTATTTTTTCATAGCTTAAATATATTTTATAAGCAACGATTAAGTATTATCCTAAATAAGTGTTCAATAAAAAAGTATTTAATTAGTTAGTATGCTTTCAATAAAAAAAATCTCATTTAAATACCTGTTGTATCTTTACTTAAGTAGGTAATATGAGCTCAATTTGTGATAAAAGTCCTTTCTCTAATAGGCCTTTTATTTTAAACAATTTGACATTTTTCATCGACATTTCACACTTTAATCCCCATCAAATATATGAAAGTATCCTTATGTTATCAGTTATACAATTTATGAAGGGCTATTTCATCCGTGCTCTATTAAGTTAAGTAGGACTTAAGATACGTTGAATCGGAGTGGTATAAAAATACCCATATCTCTGGATGTTGGTATAAATGTGGGTTAGAGTATTTGTGGGTTTCCTTTTAGTAAATGGTAAAGAGGAGGATCTTTTAATCTTACGATAGCTTTTTCTACGTATCAAAAATGTTTTTTTTAATAATTATTAGGATTATTTTGGAATAAATAGAAACATATAACAGTATTAGAAGGAAAAATTGAAGGAAGAAGAGGTAGAGAACGGCCGAGAAAGACTTTTTTTCATCAAGTGAAGGAGAAAGTAGGAGTCATGACGTATCAAGAAGTCAAAAGACAAGCGGAGGATAAAGAGAGGTGGCGATTGCTCCACCGACAAGAGCCTAGCTCGTAAATATAAGAAGAAGAAGAAACCTATATCCTTTTTGAAGTCCTATGCAACCTTTTTGTCATTAAGATCGATCTAGTCTTTCCCTTATATCCCGTAAAAGTAATCTAAATATAATAATATCCTTCTTCAAGTCCTAACCTACGTCTTTGTCAAATTTCATTAAAATCAGTTCAAGTTTTTTTATCCGTGACGTCATTACAAAATGGACGTACTTCTTTAAGTATATTAGAGCTTCCCACATCAAAACGTGATTAATCTATCACTCATCAGATTTTCATATAAACAGCATCAATTAGGATTAACTTTTAACCGGCTTTCTCTCTTCGTAAAGTTCTATCGTCATAACTTGCCTCTTTGAAATTAAGGCACACGTAACTACATGTTTGTTAAGCACGCTTGAGCAAGATGCTTGATTATTTTTGTAAGAATCTTTGTTTTACAAGCACAAAATGATAAGGCGAGCAAGCATGCTTGCTTGCGATTATGACTGCAGATACAAATAAAATAAAAATCCAAGTTAGATATGTTTGTTTGTTTGATACTTTGTCGTGATGGCGTACTGAGTCGTGATGGCTTAGTAGTATGACTGACTCAGAGGTCTCAGGTTCGAATCTCTGACTTTTCGTAAGTTATGTGCGTATAATAAATTAATTATCACCTACTCCATGCCTCGGAAAGCACGTAAGGCCGTTGGCTCTGCGCGTGATCTCTCTCCGGTCGTGTCGGATTGCCGTCCCATCGGACTATGAGAGTGAGGGAATAAAGAGTGCACTTGTATTTGCGCACACACTTATACACTATATTATCTCTTGCGTAGTTGGCTAATCTCCGTTGAGATTGTGACCGAAATTCGGTCAGGAGGATATTATTATTAATACTTTGAAAGACAGAATACAATTTCTATTTTAGCAACCAGCCGCGCATGAATCGTTTAAAAATTTGGTTTGTCTATGTTATTTGAATTGGAGAATAATATTCTCCAATCGAATATATTATATTTCATTCACAAACAAATTAGATGAAAAACTAAACGGTGTACTTACCGCGTAGGCAGGTATTAAAGCTTCGACGTACCTCCGACAATTTTCCATTCAAGAATCGAAGGTTAAACGAAGCGTTCCGATTTGCTTCCCATTCTTGGAGTATGGCCATTAAAATTACTGGTAGGTACAGATTCCGGCAAGTCTTAAACAAAAATATAAGTGGAAGGATTCGGGGAGAAATTAGCCCAACAGTGGGACAATATAGGTAAAAAAAAATTCAAATTATAAAATAATATAAGTTAATTTTTTTTTACGTAAAACGGTTTTGTCATCAAAACTAAATGCTAAATACCATATATTAGATCAATCTGTTAACAGGAAGGGGGTGAAATATCGATTACTAAATTTGAACCTAAGATAAACAGGTCAAGCTAAATAAAACCGTTTTAAAAAGTTATTTGTGGACAAAACTTGTTCATACAACTCTAGTCTCTATCTAACTAAGAATACTGAATAAACTGGCTTGAAGTTCACGGACAGATGGGTATGTCGGAATTTCACTGAGCGAGCTATCGTAGCATGTGGGATAGCGAATTATTTTAATTATTTTTTCTAATATTTTATTTTGTATATTGTTATTTTTAAACCTTCTTTTTGGTGATATCAAATATACATTATAAATATCAAATATACATTAAGCCTATAGTTAAGGTTTTAAACAAGTTCCTTAAAAACCGCTAGTTTTCTGGCCCTATCATAATCCCTGTTCGCGAATTTCGTCCCATAACTCGGTCTGCTCCATGTAATCTCACCGCGGTGAATCTTAAAGCCTCCTGTGATTGGATCGCAGACGTTTTTATCATATACACACTGTGCTTCCCATGGGTTGGACCTTATATAAGGTCTTTCATCTTTTATGAGAAATATTTTAGGATATAGATCTTTAGGTCTTGTGCTAGTCAAAATCACTCAAAAAGATTCCGTAATCTTAAATCTGATATTTCATTTTAATTTTGTTAGAAAGCATATCCTATATAGCATAGCTATAAGCATATGTAGCATATATAAGCGAATTTATGAGATTTTTTTTTGCGCGTTGAGCGAAAATTTTGCATAAATTATTTGCAAATTTTTACTTAAAAAAAATAAAAAAGCCTGAAATACGAAAAGAATATTACAACAATGAACTCCCATTTTTTTTTTACCCATTTAAGTAATATAGTGACAAGTATTTTTCTACAACTCAATCCAAAACACAAAACTGTCAAAAATAAAAAAATTATACCACCATCTGAATTAAAAAGCAATAATATTGATTAGTTTTGTGACAAATGTCGATAAATTCTGTACGAACAACATTTAAATAATATTTTTATTTTCGATAAACAACAATAATCGCACGTTTTGAATGACGGTGTTGTATCAATCAATCGGCTTAAGTTTTATGTATTAAATCCTACGATTTATTACCCTGCTTATACTTCGCAGATAATGACTTTTATTGTAAAGCTGGATATTTATATTTATGGATACAAACAACACTATTAAGATTTTTTGTTTTATTGCCATGCTAATGATAATTGGAATTCGTTTTGGACGGTTAGATATTATAGTTAATTGCTTCTAAAAAGCCTGTTACGATGGACGATCTCAATGGAGATTAGCCAACTACGCTTGAGATATTTTAGTGCACAAGTGTGTGCGCAAACACAGGTACACTCTCTATTCCCTACTTAAATTATTTCTGATATCAAACAAATATAGTTTGACAGCTCCAAATATCTTTTATCCTTTTCTAGTGATCTTAGTTAGAAAGAAAGATAGGGAGTCTAAATTATAGAGAGTGAGCAAGAAATGGCAAGACCAATGGCATATATTTTCCTCGTGCGTAAAGAATGGAATATCAACAACGCAAAATTTGTTGTTACTTGTTGAAAAGCCATCATCATCATTTGCGATGTTAAAACTAAAATCGTGATACATCCTTACAAGGTAAATTTTTCGTAGACAACTACTGACACCAAACGTGACAATAAATACTATGTAGTTATATGACCTACCTATACTTGAAGCCTCTAACATAAACATCCAAAATTTGGGCTTAACACAACACAGCAAACAGCAGTCAGCGGTAACAGTTTTATTAGAAAATAATTCTTGTTTCAATGACCACAAGGTGCATTCTAGCTGCCATTGATTTATTGTTGACCGTACATTAGAGTTCCACAGTCCAGTCCGACTCACTAATGAGGCAGCGTGTCCGTTTGTCCAGCATGGCTAGTGACACGCCTGTATCGATGTCCAAGATTGTAATTGGAGCTCCAATTGTGACATGACATTTTATCGACATCGAAAAATTGACGGGATAAAATGTTGATGATTCGGACAACCGTATTGCTTGATACTCGTTTGGTTCATAAAGTTGGGAATAGTTTCATGGTTTTTCGTAATGCTGACTCCATCACCAAAGTATATTGTTTAAAATAATAAATAATAATAAAATGAATTAGCCTCTAACTGTCCCACTGCAAGGCAAAAGCCTCTTCTAATATAGAGAGGGATCCAGCACACGCAGCCACGCTAGCTCACTTAGTGTTGATGATTTCAGACTTAGTCAAGGATTCCTCACGATGTTTTCTTCCACCGTTAGTCAGTGGTGTTTTAGATTAACTGAGAAAATACACATTTTTATATGTCAGTTTTAACCCACACCTACGGTTGCAAAGCGGCTCGGCAATTTTTAGTAGGTATACATTTTTTACAAATCGTTCTATGCGCCGACCGGCCTACGTACGATACCATACGATAGAAGGCTTCCGTTCCACAACCGCTTCCGCTATCTTCTATAACACATCCTTATGAATAAATAAGTACAAACATGTGTGTTATAAACTTGAATAATCAAATGAGTTGGGTCACAGCACTCAAGGCCTAGGGCTACTAACCAACTAAACACTAGAACAAACAAAATTTATATAACTTGACCCTTGAGGGTTAGAGATGTGTGAAAATAGGTATAATATCAAATGTACTACCTACTGTTTTCTTTTTAAAAGTAAAAATAAAAAAATAATAGAATTATTCCTTAGCTTGCCCCAAAAAATAGAATAAACCCACTTTTTTTTTTTCAAAAGTGTCATACTCAAGAGTGTCCTTAGCTATAAACAATATGGTCAATGGCAAACTGTTGAACTAATCATGTATAAATAAAATCAATAACATTTAAATTTAAACGTACCCTCCTAAACATAGCATGAAGACAACTAGTATGTAAGAGAAATACATTCGAATTTCACTCGTCCCACTAATGAAGTGGCCGTCAATCAGACAGGCCGTTTGTCTGCCCGTCATCCGGCCGGTACAAATTAGTGACAACTCCCTCCCTGAGTATTAACGATCTTGTCTGTACGGTGTGAGTGGCGGCAACACGTGCTCCTGTAATTAATGGTCCTATTGTTAGTAAAAAGGTGATATCAATATGTGATAGTTATGTTACAAATTTTACGGAAGCAGCTTGAAGTATAAATGTAATACAAGCGCTGTGATTTTGTACAGCGCTAGCGGTTAGTCCATAGATAGAGACTGTAAGTAAAAAAGCTGGACTGGAGCGCGTCACTCGTGTGTCGCTACCTACGCCATCAACCACAGTTCAATACAATATATGCATTTCAAAGTACAGGCCGCCACTGCAGTCGTACTGCTGCCCTTTACCATAGAGTTTCTGATTTGGAAGGCAGGTCAATGAGCCTCAACTTACACTTCATATCACTTAAATAAGTTGAAGGCTCTGAAAGCAGGTTGATCAATTACAAGAGTATTTAATACTGGCTTCCCTCAACACGCATTGGCCTCTTAATTCGATTTGTGAAAGAATTCGTACTTACTCTTAAACTACGAACACAATCTCAATCCTATTTTTACACGCCTCCAAACCAGCCAGGAAATAATACGCGCTTTGGTACGCATGCACAAAACTGCACATATACGAACTCTTTACATCATCATCGTTATAAACAGTTCTTATACAAATTGAGAATGGTATAAATAATTTGCCTACTTAAAAAGTAGCTTGTTCTGATTTAAACTCTAATACTCATAGGGTTTTCAACAGCCAGAAAAAATCTCTTACTTTTAGTAGGTAAATGATTAAAATTCAAAGCTATTTCATCTATGACTTCAAATTTAAATTAGTGCTTACCTTTACCGCTCCCTAACGATCTCACTAGAGAAATACGGCTTCTCCAATAAAAAAACCTTCAGAAAATTTAATTTAAATATCGTATCTGGTTATTTACGTTATGCAAATGAGATTTTAAATGAAAAAGAAGAAAATTTTCCTATATAAACTGCATGAGATTAGTTTTAAGAATAATGGTTGGCTATAATTTGCGTTGACTAGCAGAGAAAATTAAATGTCCCATCGGATCGCGATGTTTAATAGAAAATAATATTGTGTACGGTTTTATGGTTCATGAGTTCGAAGCAAATGGGAATTGAGAAAAATGTATTGGCTAGATTTTTTTATTTAAGGAAATTTTGAGCTGGTGATAAACTTGGTGGCAGAGTTAGGATTAGGTAACCTAAACCAAGTCCTCTAATATGACTTAATACACCGTTTCTAAATCTGTTCGATGTGCTAAGTTTTCTTCGTGATGTTTTACTTCACTGTTGTAAATAAGATGATTAATTAAAGAATTCTTAAGTTTTTAGACTACGATCGTTCAAATTTTTGTGATCACCTTGCAAGAATTGACCTAGACATACTAACATAGAAGTTTGTTATAATAGTAATATAAAGAGACCGCAGTATTTCGATCATGATCTATTAATAGCTATATTAATCTAAGCGATTAATAAACTTTCGCATAACGTTTTCGTTTCATCGTCTGCCTAGCCTTTTCCCAACTATGTTGGGGTCGGCCTCCAGTCTTACCGGATGCAGCTGAATACCATGTTTTACATGGAGCGACTGCCTATCAGACCTCCACAACCCAGATACTGCGTTACACGATACCTCTTGGTAAGACTGGTTGTCAGATTTTCGGACTTCTGACCTACCCGTAACGACTGACAAATATCTACAATTGACAGCCGGGGCCAACAGCTTAACGTGCTATCCGAGGCACGAAGAGTGATAATTAAAACGCACATAACTTACGAAAAGTCAGAGGTGCGCGCCTTGGGTTCGAACCTGAGACCTCTGACTCTTATAACACTTTCGTTTGAAAACAAAAAAAGTACTTAACACTTATGTCCATCCCATTGTTATCACTTATCAACATGTCCAAAGTTTATAGCGTACAAGGGTCCCATTGTGTAGTTCTATCAATAATTGCTTTTAATCATTAACCGGTCTGTTTGGACACGTCCAAATTGGCTTTGGTTCTGACTTAGTGTGTATAGGATTAATACTGACTGATTGATCGGTTGGCTGTACTCTGAATTGAATTTTGTAGGTTACAAAATAAGGTTTCTATTTGTATATTTTAGTTTTTTATAGGTGTATGTGATTTTCCATCAGTAGCATTTTGAAATTTGGATATACAATTCATAAATTCCAGTTTTTACTATTTTTATTATCCCCTTCACATATTAAACAGATCATTGATTTATTTTTTTAACTAGCGACCCGCCCCGGCTTCGCACGGTTACGCTAATATGCATGTATTATACATATAAACCTTCCTCTTGAATTACTCTATCTATTTAAAAAATCGCATCAAAATCCGTTGCGTAGTTTTAAAGATCTAAGCATACATAGGGACAGACAGACGCGGGAAGCGACTTTGTTTTATACTATGTAGTTATAAGAATCTGCACTACTGTCCCATATTATGACTGATAGTTATTTTATTTATATACCCCTAAGGCGATAAACCAACCTACGGCCTGCCTTAAAGCGGTTATTGTAACCTGGGTGCTTGTAATACCAAAGGTATCACTTACGAAGGGGAAGGGGAGAGTTAGGGAAGGTTTGGGCTTTCTGTATTCTCAACATCTGATTGATTGCACGAAGTAAAAGCATTATCTTTCAAAAGCTTGTTTAATTAATACACGGGGTTTACAATGTCATTTTTGCTTTCGAAATCCATATTACTATCGAAAAAGGTTTAGATTAATATTAAAACCAACGTAAATTTTATACAAAATAATTAAATTAACTTAAAATTAAATTTGGTTCTACGAAATTTAATCTAGTGCCTATGTTTAAAAATGTAACCATCTTTTGGGCACCTTCAAAGGAACCTTATTTGTGGATGAAACAATATTAAATTAATTAACTTATTTAGATGAAACTTAATAATGTGAAGTTGGTTAATAACCATGTCGTCTAGAGGTCGTATTTGGAGTGACCTGATGAGATTACAGCTGTTTTGGATGTTAAATGTGTGTAAATAGTGATTGGGTTGAAGTTTTGGTGAATAGATTGATTTTTAATGTTCTAGAAAATAATTTACTAATGTGGTTTATATTAAAAAAAGTTATTTAGAGTTTGTTTGTATTTGTCCATTTGAATGCTTACAATATCGAGAAAAAGTGTCTTAGTACTTTTTTATATTCTTCATCTTTTTTTTTTGTGGCCGATGATGACGATGAGGATTCAAAAATGCCTACCACATACTAAACGTCCGAGGACGTACCCTGCGTGTTCCTCCGCAACCACGCTTCGCAGCCCCGTCCAGTGCCTGCCTGTAGGCCCGCTCAAAAAATTTTGCACTTGGGGCGGCAATGTCCTGGCATCAAGGCTTCTGGACATTCCAGGCTGCTGGACATTCCAGGCTCTTTCTTCGGGTCATCTGTATCAGCTTGTAACTGTCTCAATGCAAAAAAAAATACCTCTTCTTACAATGAGAAGAATCAAGCACTATAATTTATAATGCTCAATTACAAACCATTAAGTCCAGGTTGTAGCTCACGGTGTTTTTCTACATCCTTAACCATAGATGTCTTAGATTGACTAAGAAAGAAGTTATGACATTGAAGAAAACATATTGCAACGTGCCAGTTTCGATCCTTCACGTACTTTCAAAGCGGATTCTCTACCTATAAGCCATCACACAAAAATCTTCAAATATAAAAGTATTTTTTACAAAGTGCACAATCAAAATATTGAGGTCAATACAGCCAAACCTTCTCGTCATTTTCATTCCGGCATAGATTTGGGTAACGATAGGAACACCGAAATGGGTTTCAAGGAAGTTTCGGAGGCTTTTTGTGGGTACATGTTGTGAGTCACGTGAAAACCTCGTTTGGGCAGCCGGTACTATGGCGGAAACCGGGTTTTATTGTCGCTAATTGTCGAGAAAATATTCGGTGGAAAATTGGAATTTTGGGAAGCTAGTGTTTTGTTTTGGGTAAATGTGAAGTGGTGCTTGGTACGGAGGATATTTTGTTTATTGTCAGTCATTATAACACATGAATACTCAATTAGTCATAGTAATTATATTTTATTTTTCACCTAGTGCCACCACGTTAAGAACATTATTTGCTCTAACCAATTAAGTGGTTTGCAATCTAGTTTGCGATATTGTTTCTTTTATTGCAATTTATTTTCTGGTAAAGTTATTGTAATTTAGTAAAAAAAACTTGGAAATATTGTTATAAATACTTGTTAAAAGAAATCTGCAATATTTTATAAAAAATTCTACATCAGCAATAACAGATAAAAACGGCTGTAATATAATATTATAATACCAATAGATACAGGCCGTTAATAAGCGTTTAATTTTCACCTATTAGCTTCACCCTTTTAGGTTTTGGATAACCCCTTCAAACACAATTACATTTCGACCTAAAAAAGGTACAAACAATCGTAACCATCGATGTCTATCTGCCAATAATTTCTAGACACGAACCAATTTCGATTTCCAATAAAGCCGGCCAAACAAAAAAAACAGACACCCTTAATCTCTGTTTACTGGAGCTCAATTAACTCGGTCAGTTAATGACGCGGGTTTACCCACGCGACTATATTGCTAGATTTAGGAAGTATGCACACTTCCTGCAAATCGCGTCAAAATTTTACTGCCTTTCAACTTGAATGTCGATGCCCATGTTAGTGTAGGCGTGCAAACGAATCGAACGTTGACAGGTAGGTAATGCAGATGACATACCTGGGGGCTTAGCCAAGTTGACTATCTGCAATCGCTAACGCTATAGAAAACGAAAGAAATGTTTAGGATTATCGTTATGTCACGTGGTCAAAACAAACAAATAAAATCTAATCCTATACATTTCTTTCGTTTTCTATAGCGTTAGCCATTGTAGATAGTTAACTTGGCTAAGCCTCCTGGTCGTGAGATTTCCAATTGTTGCTTATATGTGAGTATCTATGAATGCTACCCTTAGGACTATGGTAATAAAGTATCTTTTCATCAATACAAGAACATAAATATTAAAATAATCAAGTCAAAGACCAAGGCTTTGATCATTGACCATGTTTAGCAATATCACGAGTCACGGCGCAAAATAAAAGAAGGAAGTTTATTTCATACACTAATGAAAGAAACATGATTTTCCGCTATTCACCAACCGTCACATCAGAAAGGACCGATTTTTGGCTCCAATATACACACCCCCTAACTGTCCCCAGTAATAATATAGCCAATGATAACGGTTCTCGGAAATTGTACTGTTTGTTTGATTTTGATGTGGATGGGACATTAATTGCGTGTGTTGTTAGCTGTTTGGACAAAATCGACTGCTCATATTTAGCTAACGTAGGATTCTAAGAAGTTAACTATGCTGCAAGCTTTTTGGAAGCAATCAAGCATGTTTAAGTACTTCTTTTTAATAGTTTGCTGAAGTTAGTTCATAGAATATGCTGATGAATAGCTGGAAATCAGTAATTCATTCTAGTTGTAAATAAATTATCAAGAATAACTTGGGTAACCTAAATAAAAGTAGGTACATTAATTAATTAATATACCGCGCTAGCGAAACTGCAGACGTTGACTATTCCTAATTACGTAGTCATAATATAGCATCTGAACAACTCCAAAACATTGCTTGGGAAAACTAGTGAGCAATTAAATACCCAAACTGCCATGAAATATCGAGTACTCTTTGCCAAACACTAATTTCTCTGCTTCATATCAGTGACAAACAAACTTCTACCTTAAACACGTAAAAAACGGTATAAGTTTCAAAAATTTCGTATATTAGATGTTGAGTATCGAATTAAAAAGCTCGATTAAAGGAGCTTGGAAATCGAATATCAGTGAGAAGTTTTTAGAACAAGCAACTGTCTAGTGAGAAGTTTCTAATTGATCTATTGATAACGCTGTTAGTTGTTAACTTGTTTGAAAATTATTGAGTGCTTTTGTTTTGTTGACTGCGCATGTATCTATACCTACACATAGGTTTGACTTTTTTTAACAGACCACACCCTCCCCTGTTTTATGGCATAGTTTAGTGTAAATGTTTTATGTCTGTGGTATACTCAGGGAAATTTTAAAGAAAAAACTTGAAGAATATATTTTTTTCGACTAGACTATGGTTAGTCTTGGTGGTCCAAATTTTTGCAATAATAACGTGGGAAAATAACAAAGCTTCTTACTGCCATAATCCATATTATTATAATAATTATTAAAAAAAGTTGAATCAAATAAAGAGCAACAATTCTTTTAAATCAGTATTTCAAAAGAGAATGAGCGTAAAGTTTACTAAGTTAGTAACTACAATATACACAGCTTTAGCATTTAAGACACTTCAACTCATAGGTTAGGTTTGTTAAAGAAACAGGGGCTCATTAGCGAAAGAAGCTAGACATGTAAACTCTTGTTTTTTTATTTTTTATTTTATTACTGCCGCACAGATTGACTCCATGCTGCCTGATGGAAAGCAGTCAGTGGAGCCCCATAGTGATGACCATTTAATAACTCTGTCAAGAATAGGAGCCCCAGTGAGCAGGGCTCCGATGACTACGCCTTGAACCACAATCTTGAGTCAAACAATCATCAATTAACCAGCTAAATTATACGAAACATAATTAAAATAATATTAGTATTTTTTTAACTTTACATTTTAAACCTAGTTACTTAACCTAACAAGTAGAAGCAAAAATTAGGAAAAGATATATACAATAATCACGCGTCATTTGCAAGCAACCTGCTCAAGAGGTTGGCAGCATTGCCACGCTGGAAGACAATGCTGATTCTTTGAGCAAAGAAAAAGCCGGCCTTCTGGTATCGCGTGCTTGCGTGGTTCATTAATCCGCATTTTTTTCTCTTAAATTCACAAATTGAAGAGACATTACAAAAAAATGTAAAAATATAAATAAGCCTGTTTATGAAGTACGATTTTCCAATAAAATAACCGTTTCCATGAAAAATAGTTAAACATTATTTGTAGCCACTGCACTACTTCGTGGTGCCGTAACTTCGCGTGATGCTAACTTTGTTTTTGTTTCAATTGAAGAGGAACTAGCTTGACAATACCTTCGTACTACATACGTTGTGTCTAAAATTAAGTTATTTCTGAGATTGTCTTGTGGCTTTTTGTTGGAATGAGCGTGGTTTGGTTTATATTTTATGTTTTCTTAGTGCGGGGTTTGCAATCATCTACATTTTTTTATTTACCGTAATAGATTTTATAAATCATTTTGATTGCAATTTACGCTGGTATTTAGAAATAGCATTTAAGTCGGACTCTAAAGTATCTATGCATATAATGTGTTTAGATATGCCAAAACCAAAAAAAAAAATATTATTATACACACGAGCATCATTATAATCATCATCATCAACAGCCGGTAGATGTCTACTGCTGGACAAGCCTATACCTTAGAATTTCACAACGACCGGTCTTTAGCCGCCTCAAACACTATACGGTTCATTTAATGTTCCAAAATAATATGTTATATTCACAAAAACTTCCGCACACATAAATCTTCGTTGAATAAGAAATGCAGGACATGCTTCAATTATTTATTCAGCCAATAGGCCACAGTGGACTCCTTTCGTTCTATATTAAGTTAAATGACCAAGCTGTTGTAACAAGTTATTCTTAACTTTCTGATAAATTGCTACAACCAACTTTATTATTTCATACACATTTTATTATATAATCTTGTTTTGCGCCTCGTTGTTTTCTCTCGGAGAATCTGACATTGAAACTTTGTTGATTAGATAATTAATTAGTACCTCAAAACCACAAATGACTAGCGGGTGACCGCGGCAGATTATTAGCCTCTCAAGTTTAATTTACTGCGTATCGTGTGGTTGATACAGCCACTATCACAATTTAACCTCTGACATGTCGAGCAGATCTCATTGCTAATCTCCTAATTATGTTTTCCCTCATTTTAAAGTCAGCGGAGCATGAGCTGGCTTCAAACAAGCCACCATTTTTTTATTCAGCAGTCTCAAGGTCAAATTGCTAAGATATTACGTAGGTATATAATTATCAGGATTGATAAAGATAGAAAATATCCTAGATCTAAATTATTCTAGAGTTCATTTTTGACCGAACTCATGTAACCCAATTGGGTTGCCCCAAATGGGGTGTTGTTTTAAAATAATTACTCACTGATTTAGTGGTTTTGACGCTTTTGAAAAATTCGAATAATGATATAATTTAGTTAATCAAAAGCGATATAACATTTCTACTACTCGTCAATGCACTAAGATTGTTAATTTTGCCAACAAATATAATTATGACATCAACAAATATAATTATATAGACAGTAGCAGTATCTTAAAGATTTTGTCCAAAGCATCAATTTAATTACGTAAATGAAGTCAATTTCATACTAAATCTATTATAATAGGTATTTTCAATATTGTCCCACAATTCTGGTCTCCAGAGCTCAAAGGATTAACTAGGATCCCTTCGACAAGGACTTGGGGCTTCAGCATTAATAACCTATTAGATTCGAAGGCCACAATGGTGCATAAATGATGGGCCATTAACTACTCTGTACACAATGGGAATTCTATTATGAGACTGGTGGGCTCTCTTGTAAAGGAGAAGTATTTCAAATCTTTTCTTCAGCACGAAAATTTAGTAGCAAAGATAAATTGGTATTAGGATGACTCTTAAAATTATAATAAGTGTATAAATGTAGTGGTATTGGTTTTCACAATCACTACTGCACAGTTAAGTGACCACTTGAACACTTAATACGAGCGTTTCGCACAAACCCACCTCCACTTACTGTTATGCAAATTCTATGATAGGGGCTAGGCTTAGGGCTCAAATAATTTAGGATAGTTATAATGAAGAATGAATGAATAACCGAAACGAAAAGAAAAAGTACACTGGTACCCATTTATACCAAACCAATCTATACTAGATGAAGCCAAAAAGCAAAAATTTTAAGAATATTCGCGCTAAGTGATAAGAGATTTGACATAGATTAAGTTTGAGTAGAAGTGTAGAAATCAAAAGTTAATTAAAAAGACATGGATGAAATTGTATCGCTGCCTAGACCAATTATACTTTTAACTGAAATAACAAACAGCATTATAACGTTTATTTCTTTTTCTAACACAATTGCAAAAAAATATACTGAACATTTCTTTCATAATCCGTCTCATTTTAGTACCTACCTAGTTACACGAACAGCCTTGGAAAAGAAAAAAATGTTTAAAGCCTGCGTTACAATTTCATACTTTCTATTATTGCCAGAATGTGGGTTACATGCGTCGTTATAACGTCGTCGTTTAGAGATGTTATTGCTTTCGTGTTATTTCGTATCATTGTGCCGTTTATGGATTTGGTCTTTGTAGGATTAACGGGCTTACAACGACCTCGCCCATCTACGATTCTAGGTACACTTTGTACAAATAAAAAACAGATAATTTTCAGTACTTACTTAGTAGCTAATTATGCTTCCAAGAAAAATGGGATCAAGACTTAGCGTTCCCAAGCTCAAATTTTTCATAGAATCCGCTCCATGGCTATGATCTGTATCAATAAACATTTCATTATAAAAAAAGAAACCTAATTATTGTTAACAATTAACAATTCCATAGAGATACTCTCAATAAACAAACTTAGTCAAATTAAAGAATTTAAAAAATCCATTGTTGAGAAAATTACTTGTATTTTTTTAGGAAAATAACAAAAATGTTTAGACAGGCTGAGTGTAAAAAATATTATGTCATATGCACGGACTATTTAAAGATATCTTTGGTAGCAGACCAGATTTGTAAATGTTTTTAGATTCTATTCAATGTCGTTATTAACGAAATTTGGAACGCTTTAACACAATCCAGAACTAACAGAATACAGAGTATCACAGAAAATTATATGATTTTTCATAAAAAGTAAAAAAAGGTACCCTGCCAGGTTTGTGGCTTCCAGTCTTTGTAGCTATAAAGCCCCTATTAGACGTCTGACTGCATATTTCAATCTAATAATTTAATTAATTTATTCCTTACAGACTTACCTTACTAACTGCAATATTCTTAGTTGTTGAATAGGTAGAAGTATTTTCAACTAGAATATAGAATTAAAATAAGGCCAAGATATCATTCAGTATCACGAAAATAATGTTCCTATATTGAACAATTCTGAGTCAGCAACAACTACCCTTTGAAGTAAGACTTCCGGGAATGCAATACGTTCATTTATACATGTATGAATTGTGCTAACCGAACACAGTACATGCTGGGAATTACATGCTTCTTTAGCTTATTCTCATTCCGTATTGTATTGTTGCTGGAGATGTAGATGTAGTATATGTAGCAGGTACGTAGTTTGCTATTTATTTTGGTTTTGTATCTAATAATAAATTTATAGACATATATATCACACTTGCTGATACAATTTTTAACAAATTATAACAGTATATCCCAAAATTTTAAGAATAAAGAAGTCACATAAAATTAACATCCATAATATCCATATATCCCAATTGGCGTAAAAAGGAAACCGACCAGGAAGCAGCGATGAATAATACGCGTAACGTATTGCTAGCCTGCCAATTTCCTGCGGTTCGCTCCGGATCCCAAATGCTGGGATCCCGTAGTTCCCTGTTGTATGCTTAACCACATTATCTATTCAGGAATTGATTTGTGTTTGCGATAATGGAAGGTAGTGCACGTTGGTATGAATATGTGAGAGATTCTTGATTTAGGTTTTATTGGTACAATTAAAAATTTTGGCTAGTTTGTTTGAGGTGTGCTTAGATTGCCAAATAATAGATGTAATGTTAGTCTAAAAATTAATACAAGACCTAAACTGCAAAAACAAGATGACATTGAGATTTTTGAAGACATTTCCGTGTTTACAGCTCCAATAGTATATAACTGTGTTAAAGCTACTTTTCGTTGCAAGGATTTATTTGCAAGAAGCAGAAATGCAATAAAACCTCATAGTAGCCCCTGTAGAGACACAAACTGAAGATACGAAACGAAACTAAGAAGTAACATCAGAATAATTGCAATAAAAAGAAAAGGAAATTAAAAACTCAAGGAATTAAAAACTATAGTTAACTAAGACAACATTTTCTAACTTAAAACAAATCTCGCAAGCTCCAACATTTGTCTTAATAATTTTATTAATACTGAAAATCAAACAGAAATACAAGTTTCTACAATGTATACTCAAACAATAAAGGTTTTCGAATAAAATGAAAAGTTTGACGGTAATCACAATGAAATTCCGATAACTGGGTCTTTAGGGATCCTTCGCAAACAGATGTATTTGTTCAACGTATAATGAAGACTGAGTTAGTTAGAGATCAAGTTTTAGAATCCCGAGGGGGTTCAGACGAGATCTTCAAATTGTTCGCGTCTGTTTGAAGAGTTTGAATTTAAATTGATGTTCGATTAATTATTGTGGCTATTGAAGTTCCTCGTCGTGGAGATAGTTGGAGTAACGTTGCTGAAGGATTGATCAAAGTATATAATTATATTGGTATATGAACATTTAAAACACTGTGGATATTATCTAATCATGTTACAGCATAATAACAGTGACATATTTAAGACCTAAGCTCTTGTCGATGTAGCTTCTTTCAACTCTTCCTATTCTTCTTCTTATCGTATGGTTGATTAACAACCTGGTGTCAGAGTTTAAACCGCCCGTAGGCCTCTGACATGGCTTTACACACCATTGAAAAATCTCTCAGGTGTGCTGGTTTCATCACGATGTTTTCCTTCACCGTTTTAGCAACTGATAATTAATTTATAATACGCACATAACTTACGAAAAGTGAGAGGTGCGCGCCTTGAGATCGAACTCGAGACCACTGACTTATCAGTCGACGGTCATACCACTAGGCTATCAGTGCTGTCGAACTCTTCCTATAAAAATATTTAAGAGATTCAAAGATATTTACCAAGTTTAAGATTTTGTATATTGTAAAATATCAAGTTTTGAATTGTACTTTAGCAGAAAAAAAATCCAAATGGGGACAAAAAATATCTTATATATCTTGTATAAAAAAGGCATTCCTAATCATGTCAATATTTATTTCTAATTGATCCATTTTTTGTCTTCTTTTTCGATATTTTTACTTAATATATTAACAACATTGTGCAAATACAATAAAGAAGAAGAACCAGCGATATCGGTAGTTATAATTTTGAATCCTAGAAATTCTGACATTTAGGGGAGTGATATGAAATTTCAAAGATGGCTATGATTGGCTGGTATCGCTGACATATTATAATATCAACGGTTAGACAATGACATACCTCAACATAATTGGAAAAGGATCAAAGATGTAATTACATTATGCAAGTACAGTTACCCCAATAAAGATAATATCTTATACCGTTCCAGTAATTTACAAAGTGGAAGTTTCCATTGACAAATCAAAAGGTTTATCGATTTCAAATTTCAATAGCTATTGAATTTGACTCTGAATAACTTTGCGGCTTTCATTTCAAAGCCCTAAAATCTTGATGAAAAAGTTAAACAGAAAGTGCGAAATAATCCGTAAAATGAGTTTTAAAATTCGTAGAACTTCAATATTAACTTTGGATATTATTTTCATTTGTCACGGCAGAGCATAAATTACATTATTTACCTATTTGATAAAGATATTCATGCATACGTAATATCATATCGCGTTATTATCTCGTGTGGTTGGGCACAATGGGTGACCTCAGCACATCGAACTATTGATTTTGCTTAATCAACAAATGAATTCAAAGATAGAAACTTTACTGTGACTGTTATGTTAATGTTAGATATACATATCAAATCATCTGGTTTCTTCTAATATGTTACGGCTTGAAGAAAGATACCACTATTAATACAAAAATATTTTTTTTCTTACCAACTACTGATAGGTAATATAATGAAACTGAGTAGATCATAAATAGGTATGAAGAACCAAGAAAAGAAGAAACCAAGATTACCCCAGGTTCTGTAAATAATGGTGCATTAGCTTAAGGCATTTAATTTTCTTGAATTTAATAAAAATGGAATACTAAAAAGATTGGTAAAAAAATATCATATAAAAAATATGATTAGATATATTTAACAATTCTACGTCTACTTAAAACTATGTGCAAAAAGATTGTTTGTACGATTCGACCTAAGCTTTAACAAAACTAAAAATCAAACTGATTCAAAAGCGATAACAAAACGTACCATACTAAAATTGAATTGTAGCATTAATAATTCCCAAATAACATGACATGTGTCACTCTAACAATCGTACAAAACGTCAATTTGTAAATACCGGATAAAATTTAAATCCGATTTGAGCGACATTGTTAATACTAAACCTGTAACTGATCATTTGTACAAAGTGATTTTGTCGTTATTTTGTTTAGCCAGTGTTGTTTGGTTACATTTGAACGTAATTACGGATGATAATTTACCGATGTTGTTTTCCGGGGTGAGGGTAATCAATTTTAAATATACCTACTAATTGGAGCTCTCCAAATACTTCAATATTTAAGTATATTCTAATAGATTTAGAATAAAATCTAAATTGGTAATAAAAGCGTATCTATAAAGTCAGATAAATGGTTTCAATGTCAAAAATTGTGATGTCATCTTTGATTATCATGTAATCAAATTATATTGTCTTCTTGAAACATGGTTTTACGACGTCTCATATTCTACCGAATATTTCTGCTTATTTCTCCAAGGAATACCGACACATCATGAAAACGCTCTCATAACAGGTGACCCTAAAGAAAATCGCGTACACACACCGCCATAAACTAAAGTTTATGTCCTTGAAAAATATGACAGGCATGACCCAAAACATATTCATATGATCGCAGAGGCAGTAAAAGTTAAAGCAGAACAATAAAATGGATAGTTTCATGGTTTTATATCTTCGACAGGTGAGCCTCAGGGATGCTCCTGTATTTTATCGTCCGGAACTGAATTCCGTGCACAAAAGAATCCATGAAGGTACGAATACTGAAGCTAGACGACAAATATTGCTTTTGAATGCATCGGAAGAGTTTAAATTCATTGTTTGTACGGTGTATTTATGAGTTTTTGTCTGGAAGAATTTGAATAATCTTAGTTTTTTATCAAATTTGAAAAGAAATTTCCTGTTAAAACTGTGAAATCGAAAACATGATTATTGCAAGATTTGACTGTACAATCGATTAGGATTGATTTAATTTTAGAAACAATACTGAAAAGCAATGAATTTAAGGTGTTAGAACTATTAATAAGAATGGGCTGACTAAACCTGGGTAGAACTATCCTCTCACAGAATATCCGCATGTAACATTCGTACTTGTGTTTTTTATATGGTCAGTAAGAGCACTAAAGACCCAATCTCCCCTTCCAAAATCCTTCTTCCTTAATCTCTCCTTCCCTTCTATACTCAAGACACAGGGGGTAGGTATACACAGGGTCGGTAACACGCAATTGCACAAGCAATCCCTAGTATTGCAAACATCCTTATCCAACAATGGCAAGGTCAGCAAGCATGCAGCTTGCTGACCTTGCCATTGTTGTTGAAAAATAGAACAAGATCTATCCTTACTGAGATAAAATTCAAAACTGTAGAAGATGAAACAACTGCGTCTTTCTCTGCAGTCAAAAATATAAAACAAAAGTAACGTCCCACTAACCCTAGACAGTAAAAAAATACTCAGTGAGTTGCCACAGAATATTTTCTTTTTAATAGTTCATTATTTTAAACTTTTACGGTCGCAAAATAATTTGTGCTCGCACCATTAACTTGTGGAATCGTACTTGCACGTTTTATGTCTCCCCGAAGGTGTGTTGGTCTGGATGTGACGAAATTGTTTATACTACGAAGGTCCTGGGAGAATGTGACAAGTATATTTATAAATATAATTTTATGTTTAAATTTTGTCGTACTGCTATAAAAAGGAGTTTCAACGCTTGTTTAGCAAATAATACTGAAGGTTTATTTCTTGCGTCTCTTTTTTCTGTTAAGCTTATTCTTCGGGTATATTTTTCATCGATAAGAGAGGAGCATTTTTATTTAATTCAAGATTAGTTTAAGGTTTACTGCAAGTTCAATATAGAAAAGTATTTGACATTAGAATTTTTTGTCTTTATTTCCTTCTTAAGAGTTTTATAAGAGTCTATGTTAGTCAATATCAAAAAGAAAGATGTAGGGCAGATGTAAATTAAATGTAATAGACAAATTAGGATGGTGGTACTTTTTAAGCAAATATAAGACTAAATGCAGCTTAAAGTAAACTCTGTCAACTTAAAATGAAGATTAGAAGAATCGAAATTGTCAATTAATCTCAAGCACATAATTCTTGTCTTTAACTTCATAAAGATCTACAATCAACAGAATACTACCGCTACAAGAAAAATAAATTGGATAAAGATATTTTGAAATCGCTTCAGGGGAAATGCCAGGAAATTCCCTCTGTAACGCTCCAACGATGTTAAATTGTAAGAACGTGGTAGCTACTTCAATTTATAGGCTCTGGTCCGACTGGACGATTACTGTTGCAAGGCTTTTGAAGTCGGTCTGTGACTTTTAGTAGGCAAAGGGCTTAGTTAGATTTAGTTGCAAGATCTGGGTCATTTTATGAGTGTAATATTGCAGTTGCGTTTTATGGTTGCGCTAGGTATGACATTCTTGTATAATATCTGCGACTAAGTGCAGGTTAATGTATTTTGATACGGTTTTATGTATTTTGTCGGTCTTTGTAGTCGAACGTCGCTTTAATCTTTCAAAAACGTACACTAAAAGGTTCTTATGTATCGTGGATACGATTAACAGTTAAAAAAATATCAATTCAAGGGCCAATTGTTTAACCACTACGCCTATTACCTTATTTGGAATTTTGTCTTCAGTATTTATTTGTGATCGAATTTTTTTTTAATCTTCATGTTACACAAAATGGACATTGGCGGTTTTGCAGCTGTTTTTGTACTATTTTATTGAGTGGATATCCTAAAACAGGTCTAAGGAAGAACCCTTCACAGTCTTTCCAGGAGTTTGCCTAACAGATCTTGCACATGGGTTTCAGAGCTGGTCTCTGAAATGGGAAATGGGACCTCCCTCTACGTGATGATGTTAATTTTAATAGGTGGTTTTAGAATAAGAATTCCATACTTTTACAGTTTTGAAAGCTTTTCCCCATAATAAAAAAAATATTCTGAAATAATGTTCTAAAAATTTCCATGTCATTAAAATTCATGTTGAACAATTCATCATAACAACACTACCGTGGACACAATTATCGTTGTGCCGTACAATTAAATTCGTTTATAATCTATAGCTTGGGGCGGACTAATAGGATGGAACAAGTATATTCGTAATCGTGACCACACGCATTTATATTGTGGAAACATACGGGACAATAAGAGTGAGCGGTTACGAGTATCTAAAAAAAAATCTTCTTGGGATTGTCGTCGAAAAAGTATTTGAATGCGTTAAAACTAAAAAACAATATTAATTATTTTTAACGTAATATTAGTTTTCGTTTGTGCTGCATTTGCTCCAACATTATCTTGTCATGACGAAATGCTCGCTTTTCAGTAGCATGTCTTTTTATATTTTGAAATTATCTAATGTCCTTTCCCAAGCAATTATTTTCGATTTTCATACTTTACTTTGTCTCCAAAAGCTTCCGTATTCTTCCTTACATTAAAAGCACAGCAAACAACAAAATCGATACTTAATCGCATTAACATTCGCAGCGTGCACGCTCATATTATGCTTATCTATATCTATAACCCGACAATTAAAAACCGATGCTATCTCAAACCAGTGGTACAGATATCTGTTAAATTATACAATTTTAATCTCACGTTAACCGACAAGTTTATTTAGAAAATATTATGGCTTATGTAACGTGAATAACATGATATCGCGGATCCGACGTTTATATAAATTAAGTTCTACTAAATGCTTTTATAATTGGAATTATATTATAATTGAAGTATTTGTTTATTTAGTTCCTATTCGTTTTATTTATTTAATGTCTTTTTCATTAATGGTTTTACAAAATTGTAACTAAATTATAGAAAAAATATAAATTAGAATTTTCTCTTTGCTGTGGACAGGTAAAATCTGTATGTAGGTATAAGTAATAGCTTCCAAAACATCTTTAATAATAAAAAGCTATCTTTAAGCAATATAATATTTATATAAGGTAATGAAACTTGTCGGCGGCCGCAAGGAGTTAGTGAATGAAGGCGGCTTAAGACCGTCATTGTGGAATTCTAAGGGGAGGCCTATGTCCAGCAGTGGACGTCTGCTGGCTGTTGACGATGATGATGATAATTAATGAAAGTTCATGCGGTTAAAATCAGAGAAGACGGATAGTGTGGTCAAAGTTCCGTGTAATTGAATGTTAACCTTTTGCCATATACCGGGCACTGTTTCACACTCCATACTGCTAGGAATTTCCGTTTTGAAAAACCCAATAACACATGGTCCAAAAATTGAACCTGGTACTTCGTTCCTAGCTGTCGCGATAGTGACAGCTGGACTAACGGAGAATTTTTGCAAAAATACTTGATTGTAATGCATAGAATATCCAAGTTAAAACCTTCCAGCTAAAATTTCCAGAAAAAATATCTTGAATCTCAATGCAGCTGCAAAACAATGTATTTTTTACTATGCTGGAAATACTTATTAACGCTGGCAATCTTCGGTTGAGTGGCTTTGTTATTTTTCAAACTGGCAACCCTGTTTATTTCTCGAGCTTTTAAAAAATAAACTTAAGGAAGACGCGACGGCCATTTTGTAAAGCAATGATATACGTTCAAAAGAGTTTGTAAAGTGTTTGCTATGTCTTTTGTGAGGAAACGTGTGATATTTTTTAAAGTAAATAATTTTATACGGTGTCGTTTTAGACAGAATCAAGATACTAGGCGAGAATTGATATAGACACATAGTCTATGGATGATTATGATTAGGTGATACGTGTTCCATAGTATACTATTTTAGAGTAACAAAATTAATTCCATATAACCGGAGTATTGGTGCGGCCATCTTGTGCGCCAAACACCACGAAGTAATAACACTTGATTATTTTTTTCAAAGCAATACGAAGAAATTCGATTTCTTATTGCACAACGAACGGGAAAATGGTATCATTTTAGACATGTATACGTCCGAGATCGAATTGACTGAGCCTTAATCCTTCTTTACGTAATTCTCAACGGGAGTCTGCTAACGCGCCATCATCGCAATGACGATGACGCTTGCCTTTGTCTCGGCTCACCCTCCTTTTTGCGTCGATTTCCCAATACTGGAATAATGACCCATCAGGATATCGACGCCCCAAGCGAATAAAGTGGTATTATGAAAACTGCTACTTTTCAGGAGAGCGAAAAAACGTAAAAAGTGTTCCTAGTTTTCGTACAAAGCTAGGACACTAGCAAATGTTACACAGGAAGATGCACCAAAAAATTAGCTACCTGATGAAAATAAATACCATTATAACAAACTTACGAGTTTTAAACAATATATAAAAAAGCATAATAAATTTATATTCGCCTACAAGTCTATACTTATATTATTTGTATCGTTTAATACGTCTTTATTCGTCACAAACTACTAACATTATTTTTGCGTACTGCACACATACCAGCCAAAAGTCATGCTTTTGCAAGGGTTTTTTATTTGGCATTAGCATAATACGTCTTTTTTCGTCTAAACATTCCATATTTTAATTGTGGTATAACAACAATAACTCCTATGAGCCTACTAATATTTATAATACTTATAATAGGAAAAACTCATGTATTATTCACAAATATTACGATAAATACCATAAAACAAATGATATTGCAACAAAACTTTAATAAAATATTCTACTAATCAACACGGATATAATACAATAAAAATAACTGATTTCTTTTCACACGTTCAATAAAAATCAGTATGAACGTGAAATCCCGCTATGTATAGAAGAAAATGCTGAATATTGATTTTCTAAGAATGCCACGAGTCTAAAAATGAGTGAGTTATGAAATAAAACCATTAGACTACAATATAAACACAAGTAAAAAAATATTACTGTCATAATTAAATAAACAAAATTTTAAGAAAAATTAACATGACGAACGCTATGACATTTTTTTTATGTAAATCAAAAAGTAACATAAATGGCATTTTTGTCGTAATTATAACAACAAAACCGGCCAAGTGTAAGAAGGACTCATAGACAAAGGGTTCTGTACCATTATTTATACAACATTAGACACTTGAGCGACTATCTGTCGCCGTTATAAATATCGAGCAAAAAAAGGCAAAAAAATCACGTATGTTGTATGGGAGCCCCACTTACAGATTTATTTTATTCTGTTTTTTATATTTGTAGTTATAGCGGCAATAGAAATACATTATTTGTGAAAATTTCAACTGTCTAGCTATCACAATTTCTAAGATACAGCCTGATGACAGATAGACAGCGGAGTCTTAGTGATAGGGTCCCGTTCTGCAAGCCCTTGATCCTATTTAACCTATTTAACGAAAGCCTCTTAAAGTATTAAGCGAGGTTCTTGGATATAATATCCATCGGTTAAAACGACTTTTGACACGATGACTACTGAGTCCACATCCCACATGTTGACAATCTCGCGGTGCAAGTTCAGATATTTTATCTGTTTATCTTTCTCGGCTTTTAAGAGATTCATGTGGAATGGTGACATGAACAATCATAGCGCGGCGCTCTGCTTGATTTATCACTACTATATCAAGCTCATTAGCAATAATAGTCCTGTCAGTGATTATCGACCGATCCCAGTTAAAAATGGCATGGCCAATTTCAAGAACTGGGTCGAGTTTATACCGGTAATATGGTAGCTCTGAATCCACAAGATGGTACTTCAAAGCAAGTTGCTGGTGAATATATTCTAGCCAGCAGGTTGTGCCTGTGCAAATAATCTCCATTAGCAAGACAAGAACAACCTTTACGAAACTACATGTCGGATGAACTTTTCCAGACAGTGACATACCCGACATATGTTCACTGTACCTTTTAAGAATCTTTGTCAGGTTTTGTCTTATCGTTCATGTAAAGGAAGTGAGATATAATCCGATCTCCTCTTCTCAACCAAAAGCCCAGCCCTGACTCCACCAGCAAAGTACTTAGAGAATTCAGGGCCAAACAGAACCACGACACACTGAGCCTATCGACCTGAAATATACCCCATTGTATCGTAATCGAGTCGTCATCTTTTCCAATAATGTGCTTTTCCGAAGCAGTGATAGCCTAGTGGTATGAGCGTTGGGTTTCCAAGTCAAATGTCGAAGGTTTGAAATCCAGGCACGCACCTCTGAGTTTTCGGATTTATGTGCTTATTAGAAATTAATGATCACTTGCTAAAACGGTAAAAGAATACATCGTGAGCAAACCAGCACATTTTTCGACGGTATGTAAAGCCATGTCAGAAGCCTACGGGCGGTTTAAACTCAGACACCAGGTTGTTCACCAACCATACGATGCAAAAGCAGCTGACCTTTTCCGAGGATCTGCTCACATCCTGGATATTGAAGGACTGTCATCCATTGCCCCATACATTATCAAAAGAAAGCAATTAGAGTTGAATCTACTTTATACAGCTATATAGTCTAAAATGTTGACAAATTGTTTTGGGAGCGGTGAACCTGGCCATGTCGATAAAGAGTAGCTCTTTAGTACTACGGGATCCACTGTCTATTTTGAAATACAGAGATTATTAAATTGGTATCAATATTAGGATGATTTTTTGATCTCAGAATAGATGTAAGAAGTTTATAGATTGATGCCAACAAGTGATCGGTATATATATTTTGGGTTCTACAGTACTACCCGATATATAGAGCAGGTGGGTTATTTTTGTTGTTAAAAACTGTGTTGATTAAAAATTTCACAGTAAACCTTATTAAAATAAATACTTGCGTGTGACACTATTTTCACCAGCCACTTACACTTGTCGCTTACAGAAGACATAATTAATATTACACTTTTATAAACCAATATTGTACGAATGCTTAGTACATTAGAGTTTGTGCGCGTAGTTTACGTATTGCTCACACTTACTTTAGGGGCCGGGGCACTCGAACATCGACGAAAAGGACAAGCGAGAAAGAAGGAATACAACGTTGCGTTTAAAAACCACTAACAAGTTTCTTTGTAACAAATACTTACCTTATTTTAATATTAAATATTAGTAGTTGAAAAATATAGTTTCAACACCGTACAATTGTGATTAGTAATTTTGTATAATGTTAAGTTAGTATCCGTTTAAACAAATAATCAGTAATAAACGTAAAAGAATAACGCGTTAGAAACATAAACGCTTATATTTTGTAATATTATTTACGTTACACAGGTTTTTGATTTATGCTGCGAATAAAGCTGTTAAACTTTAATACAAATATAATCACTGTAAGTTTTGGCCGAATAAAGGCGTTATATAATATTGCTGTGTTATTCTACTCTGGTAGCAGTATTAAAATTAAAGTAAGCAGTAACTATGACTTTGTTCTGCTATGTTTTTGTACAGTATTTCGAAAGTATAAAGACGTCTCGCTTAATATCTTTAAAAAAAACAACGATAAATTCTTGAAAAAAATTGGGGTAATGTAACCAAAGTCGTAGAATCCGAATATGCAATAAAATTAAAACTCATGTAAGCGACTTTACGACTTTATTCGTCTGGGGCGTCGATATTCACTTTCCACGTACAATGCTGCGCCGTCTGTTCCAGCTTTTAGCGATATGAACCGCTTGGCAACCTTCATATTGAGCATGCACTTATACTCACTACATTTTTGCAAATAAATAATTATGAATTATATGTAATGCTAATCTGGTTAGTCTAGCGTATTAAATTTCGTCTTCTAGGTTGCTTGCCTTCCATTTTGCCGGTAGCTAGTACCTACATAGTGCCTCCTGTACTCATCATTATTATCAATTTAAGAGCTACGGTCTTGTCAATGCAGCTTCTTCCACCTTTCCCTATCAAGAACCAATTGTTAAACCTCCTTATACCTCTGTACTACAGTATTCAAGAAACTTAATATCGCTTCGATTTCTTTTTCACGCCAATAAATTATTCTTCAACAAAATCCGATATATTGATTGTTCTGCCTATGTTGTTACGATTCCCTGAATCTGTTAGGCCGACAGCCAACTTCAGAATGAATAGCTAAGCAGACTCCTAGGGGAAAAACCCGTGAATTTAAAAATTAAAAATCCAGATAAGACGCTTTTCCATTTTGTTTCAAAGCAATTTCCTTACCGGTTGTACACCAACAATCACGTTTCGTACATTGTGGAGGATCCCTAGGATCTCGAGATAAGCAAATTAACTTTAAATTAGTTATGAGAACCCGACTTGTTTTTTACTTCATTATTACTGAGCCATCTAAAGGGCCGAGAAGAAATCGATCGGGGACTTTCGAAGGAAAATGAAGTGATAGATAGTTTTGAACATCAGCGCCAGCCTGTAATCAAAGACATGGCTGATTTGGACACTCTTTTTGATACAATGTATACATACAGCACAATAATTATGATCAAAACGAAAAGTTCTAATCAAATTCCTCTATTTACTATTTTCAAAGTAAGTACCTACCAATTTTCTTATCGTTTTTAAGATTCCGTACCCGAAGAATGCTAAACCTATTACTATGTCTCCGATGTCTGCCCATCTGTCCCTCGGTACTGAATCGTTTGAACCGTCATTGGTTTTGTCAGAAATACTAAATAAAAACTGTTTTAAGGCACGGACTGATAATTAATTTATAATAGTATGCACGCGCACATAACGTCAGAGGTACCCCTGACTTGCCAGTCAACAGTCACACCACTAGGCTATTACGCCTCAACTGCAATAAAAACTTCGCAGCCAGTAAAAAATTTCTTAGAAGATTTCATTGCAGATTTCGAATTTTCTACAACACCCTGCATCTAAAATAACCAAATTAACTTTAAATTAGTTATGAGAGTTTCCCTTCTCGTTCTTTTTACTTCATTATAGCTGAGACGTCGACGCTCTTTAGTTATTTTTCCTTTTTCTTGTTATGTTTCTTTTCAGATTCCTCGCAGACGATAAATAAATAAGATTGTAAAAATCTTGTCGGGAAGATCTAGATAAGATGGAAATCTAGTAATAATGGCATTATAGGGAGTCTTGAACTCTGTTGTGGATTGAAAAAATGGATGGTAAAATGTCTGCCTTTTGGTTTTAGCGATTATTGTCTTCTGTAATTTATCAAATTTACTTCAGATATTGTTTTCGCATGTATTTCAAATAGGTTCTGAACTTTAGAGATTTTGATCTTTGATTTTGTTTTTCTTTGGAGGTAATCAGATAGGAAATTGTTGACTCGAAAAAAATGTGTAGCTCTAAGACTACATCATTATCGCGTGGTTCTTAACTCAATTGTAATAAGTACGGTTTTCCTTTAAAACTGTTTCCGCACTGTTGTGCTGTCGACTACGTACGGAAATAAATCATTCATTCATTTGAACGTCCAAATTTAGATCTACATTCATTTTTTTCGTAAAACGTTTTCCCTGTCCTTCGTTTAAAACTGCACAATAGGCTATTTTATTCCTTACTTGAGTATTGCTACCAGTTTTGATGACGCTCTTGAAAACTCTTAGCCAAAGAATTTAATAAAATCTAAATCCACTTATCACGAGGCATATACACCCTGAACTTGTATAGCTTGATGTGTAACTGTGTGCACCTACATGCTTACCATTGGTAAACGAACGAGAGTGAATGCGCCTGTCAGAGTCGGGTTTTAATTAAGAATACCAGCTGACTAGTTTTTATCGATACCCGAATTTGTATTGGACCAGTTTGCATCAGTCATACGGGTTTGGGTTTGAACCAGGCATGTACTGATGTAACTTTTTCTACATCATATTATGTACTTTTTAGATAATCTAAGATACCACTGACTAATGGTGCAGGAAAACATCTTAAGGAAACATGGACTTAATAGTCTGAAATCGCCAACTCGCAGTGAGCTAGCACGGTGGTTAATGCTCAATCCTTCTCTGTATGAGAAGAGGCCTTTGTCCTGCAGTGGGACAGTTACAGGCTGATTTATGTTATTTACTAAATTATAAACGCGCATTTAACGCTTTAGCGAGCAACAGAAAGGCTTCTCCTTAACGACTCTACGAATTTTCGTCAAAAAGGAAATAATGCTGACGTAGAATTTTTCTGACTCTAAATTAGCTAGCACATTTTTAAGGTGCTTAAGCTTAGCTTTTAAGCTAATGAGCTTGCCTTGGTTGCTTTTGACCTTCACAGTTTACAGCGATTATTTATAACAGACGGAATTCTGACAGATTTAGAATTCCGACTAATTTGGATTAGGTAAAATATTTAACAAGTTATTTATTTTTGTTTTAAGAACTCATGGACTAAACTTGTTTACGGATTATAAATAAATAATTAATTAGCTCTTAAACAAAAAGGTTTCGTTAGTTCTAAATTTATAAATATTTATCTAGCAAACATTAATAATCTAAACTCGTTCTAGTGCCTGAAGGGAGTTTTGAAAAAAATCCTTTATTCGATTTTCAGGTTATACCTACCCTACGTCACAAATTCTACATTGGCCATTATTAATCTTCTACTACTGCGGTAAGAGAAAACATCATGAGGAAACCAGCGTATCCTGTAACATTTTTCAATGGATAGAAAGTCATGTTAGAGGTTTAAGAGTTTTAGAAATGAATCATCACTTGCTAAAACGGTGAAGGAAAACATCGTAAAGAGACCAGCATACCTGAGAGATTTTTGATGATGCTAGATGATGGCTGATTGAAAATAATGGAAGAAGAATACATTTTGCACCGACCCCAAGTTGCGTTGGACCCAGGCAGGCAAAAGAAGAATGTTAAACAAAACAGGTGGCATTTAGATGTTAATAAATCTCCGTCACACCCTTCAGCAAATTGTAGGCGTATAATTTATTTAATTTTTCAACAGCTATGTCGGGGGTTTGCGGAAAAATTCCAGGGGGCCGATTCTCATAATCGAAACAGTAACGATATTCAAGTGATTTAGTCGTTGAAACCAATTTTGTATTCATATCCGTCAAATGAACTTAAACGGCACCGATTTTAAAGTCGTTCGATCCTTTTGAGTTGAAATCTTATCGAATTGCATTCAAGGCACACGAGAATACCAAATTTGGATAGGATTTCGATCGAACAACTTATAACTTAAGCGAAAATTTGGATTGTTTGTTTTCTTTGAGAATCGGCTAACAATTCCCACACCTTTTGACTATAGGTAATAAGATGCGAATACCGGGGTGGATCTAGTTAGAGTCTAGCACATACCTTCACTCACCCTAGAGCAATGATAACCCCCTCAAAAAAAGGTATCCTACCTCATAAAACATACAACTCACCATCATTGAAACGCAAATAAAACTAAAACCAACACCGGGAAACGTCGAAAATCGTAAAACATAAACGCAGCTGATATTGCGAAAAAGCCCAATGAATCGGGGTGAATTTCTGCAACCGAAGCAGCCAATAAGTTTACGCTGTAAAGATTTAAAGCGCTGGAAGCGGCTAACGGTATAAACTTCACTTTCACAACGCAACGAGCTACTCAGCGTCTAAGTATAACAATGGCTAATGATGCTTATAACTAATATGTATATAAGCTTTGAAGTTATTAAACTAAAATTCAACGCGAAATATATTATACCAGACATCAAAGTTAATAACGTGAAGCATTTTATTCATTTTAAAACGGAAAGAGCCACTTTTAACTTATTTAAACAGAAACTAAATTGAATTTCCAATGAAAATGTGAATTCAAAATTAATTTATAAAACTTTTTTATATACACTCTGTACGCTGTCTTTGGTCGTAAATTAAAAAGTTTGTATAAGAGTTTTGTATTTGAACCAATATTTGAACAGATTTTTTAAATAGTTTCCGTGCATTGGATAATGAAATAGTGTATTTTACTAGGTTTGCTCGCGTCTATTTTTAGTTGAATGGTCAGTATTTCTTTAACCCACGATTTTTTTCTAAAAACCTTAGAGCGCCGTCTTATAAAGCTGTTTGTGGTGGTAGCAAAAATTTGGGCTTATGTTAACTTATATTATAGTCAAATTGAAAACTTACCTTCCCATACGATTCGGCAACTTAGAATAATCTGTTTGTAATCAGCGTGTCGTGATTGTCGGTCATGGCAGTGCACGCACCCGTCATGTACCAATGTGATTTTTTCAATGTCATATTTATGTATTTTCTTAGTTAATCTAAGACACCACTGAGTTTAACAGTGAAGGAAAATATCGTGAGAAAACCTCGAATTAATAATCTGAAATCGCTAACTGCGTGTTAGCGTAGCGTGAGCTAGCGTGGTGACATGCTCGATATTTCTCTGTATGAGAGGAAGCTTTTGCTCTGCAGTAAGGTAGTTAGGCGCGACGCTCACATAACAAGAGTCGAAGCGGAGTTGACGCGGACGCTTTTTTTCCCTTACATTTTCGTCTCGCACCCACTTCGTCGACTCTTGTTACGTGAGCGATGCGTCTTATAGTCTGGGTTTTTTATTTAACATTAGAATTACTACAGGTGTCAGAGCCAATCCTCAAAATTAGTACTCTCTTTAACCTGTCTAGTTACTAAAGCTAATAAATAATTTATTATTTACTATTTTTCCTTTCTCTCGACTTGACTCGAGTCGTATTATGGTATGACACATCCATTTTCTCTAACTCCGTTCTCCAAGCAGTATAAATGATTTTTATTTCAATACGAAAAATATAAACCCTTATAAATAATGGGGTTTCGCTTTCATGTCAAAACATCGACTGTACATTACTGAATTGAGTTGGGATATTTCTAATGGTTTAATATTTCTTTATCCTCAAGCTATATCCATTACGGGGTAAATTGCCCTGTTCTATAGGAACCTACTCACCATCTGTCTAGCCTTTTTCTCAACTATGTTGGGATCGGCTTCCAATCTTACCGGATGCAGCTGAATACCAGTGTTTTACATGGAGCGACTGCCTATCAGACCTCCACAACCCAGATACTGGGTTACACGATACCCCTCGGTAAGACTGGTTGTCAGACTTTTGGGCTTCTGAATACCCGTAACGACTATCAAAGATCTACAATTGACTGCCGGGGCCAACAGCTTAACGTGCTATCCGAGGCATGGAGAGTGATAAATTATTTATAATACGCACATAACTTACGAAAAGTCAGAGGTGCGCGCGACCTGGGTTCGAATCACAGAAATCTAAATAATATATTTAGATTTCTGTGGTTCGAACTACATTGCCTTATATTTCGATTTCTGTGGTTCGAACCCAAGATCTCTGACTTGCCAGTCAAACAGCCATACCATTAGGTTATCATGACTCTAGGAACCTACTATATGGCATAATTTTGTCAAATATAGTACGTCGTAGCAGTGATAGCCTATTGGTATGATGACCAAGTATGATGGCAAGACAAAGGACGTAGCCCAGGCACGCACCTCTGACTGAATGCAATATTCATAAACAAATTTAAAAAAATACAGCATATTTTACTTGTACAACTGTTTTTTAATCCACGTTCTAAGTACCTACAGCAACTCCGAACCATAAATCCCTTCCCTGATGACTTGATTTAAGGTCGCCTCAAAATTGACGTGCGTAAAATATGATGGCGTTCTCAGCGATGACAGCGCATGTCTGCGTCATCGGACGATGATTTGTAGATCGGCTTTAACTGATACGTGTCAAGATTGTCTTGATAGCCAAATTTGAGATGTTTTAATTTTGTTTTTTAAAATTAACTTATCAAAGTATGGTATCCGTGTCGTGACCTTATATTAATCGATGGTTAATTTGTATTGTTATTTTTAATTATGTTTCTTAAAATAACAATTATAAAGATTTTCTTTATTTCGAGTTGTAACTCTTAGCTTGACCAATGACTAAAAAATATGCTACTGGGGTTACCTTTTAATTAGGGTCAAATTGCTGCGTGTGAGTCGCGCCAATACAGTTTGTAAAGTATTATAAATACTTGTCACAATGAGTATCCTAAACAGCAATAGACAATAACAGGACACGCTCAGAAAGGATATTATTATGACGAGATGTTCAGATACTTAACTTAGTTAATGATCTTTGACCTTGTAATTGCCCTGCTTAGTCCTTGCATACACCAGCCCCGGCTGAGCCTGTAGCCATAATCATGTCGCCAAATAATCAAAATCAGATCCAGCAAGTCTCTAGCATGTCCCTAAGCAACACCATAAGCCGAAGCCCGAGTCCTACTACGTCCTTAGCTGCTGTTGCTTTAGGTTAGTTATTTAGCTTTAGCTGGAGGCCTTTTAAGTCTCGCTAAAAGTCCGATTAATCGGTCTGAGCTCCCTTTCCCTTTCCCTTTGATTATTATTATTATGTAACCTAGCATATAAATCCAGCACATTCATGTCTGTGCGCACCTGAGCACACCTAACCAATTCAGCCAAATAAGTAAACCTCACATAATAAAAATTCGTTTTATTTGTGTCAAACATTGGCGACAAACATACTTTTATTCGAAGATTAAAGCCAAACATGACCAATACAGGCAATATTTGTTATGTTGTGCCAACAGAATTTGCATGAAATACCATTTAACAATAATATTTGGAAATACAAGTCGGTGTGTGATTACAAATATTATTTTTTCATTAGCTTGTGTAATACACCACTTCAAATCTTTTTTTAAATACCTAAGGGTGTGACTTCGTGCAGGATATTGGTTATATTCGAATAGACAATATTTTTTTTATTGAATAAGTTTTAAAAAAAATCATATTTTTAACATAACTTTTTAATGGAATATTAAAACTAAACGTATATCTACGCAAAAAATTGTGCCTATGCTATTGACCGTTTTTTTAAAGAAGACTTAAATATCAATATAAAAAATTTAAAATGTCACCCGGGGCTATTATAGCCAGCTATAATGTACCTAACTGATTGAGATAACTCGATATTGTTGCGTTTTTAGAATGAGTGACATCTGTGGCTTTGTAGGGTAAAAAAAATAATTAAGATAAACTTTGAATTCAATTTCTAGTAGCTACAAAGCTGCAATAGCCCCGGATGACTAGCTAACATTTCTATTGTAAACGTCCATAAAGACAGATAACAATGTAAATTCATACCAACATACGTTCAAATAAGGTAAAATTTCAAATCTAAGCGACGCGACGTTTCACGAAAATCGTCGTAAATATATCTTTTTGCAAACTTTTCTTGTCAACTTTTATTATTATAAGTGGTGGAACTTTTCTGATTGCTTCCAACTTGTCGGCCTACAGGAAAAATATTGTAGGTCGTTATTTACGTCAATTTGTTTATTTTGGAAATGGATCATTTGATTGTTATGAATGTTTTTCTGTTTGTACTCGCACCACTTGGATAGATAATATTGGTTATCATAACTTGGGTCTTATGTAAAGGATGATTCGTTGCTCCATTAAGAGCTTTTTCTTATTTTGGAGGTATGTAAAGTCATATCAGAAGTCCACAAATAGTTTAAACTCTGATTCAAATCAAACACAGAAGCACACACTCACAAGTTGTCATAAACCTTATAATAGGAAATGTGCTTTCGATATCGGATTTTTTAATTCTTATATTTTAACCAGTTATATTTTAACAGTCGAAATATTTATGAATTGTGTTTTTTTTTTGTTTCAGGATACTGCAGACATAGTTCATCGTTATGTGGTGTAAGTAACTTATATACAATTATTTTTATAAGTTTTTAAATAAACCCAATCTTGCGCTAAACTACTGAGCCTACAGTTATCATTTTGAGAAGTAACTCTGCCGTAACGGTTACGGGTTCAAACCTCGCTCGTACTGATTTTTTCTATGTACAAAATTTCGAACTTTAGTGTTCGCATAGTATGCAATAAATAGGTACAGTCAACCGCATGACAGTGGTAACACTTGCACTACGAAAAACACCTTTACTACTTCGCAATAAGGGTGCTGTCAATGTCAAATTGTTGCCACTAATGTGCAGTTGACTGTACTCTATAAAAATATTTATTTATTTAGTAGTAGCTTATGGAAGAAGATCAAAAGCTCGACTAATATTATGACATTAAAACTCCAATCCCAATAATACTTCACAATATCCTAGAAATCATAAATAGTATGTCATTTCGCAGATGAATACGTCTTCTAATAGAGTCAAGATAAAATCGCGATGGGAACTATATCAAAGCCGAACCGCATCGAGTATCGTTAAACTTTTATTGCTCTATTACCGTTTTATAACAAAGAATATCGAGAGGGAGTTCGTTTGCTATAAAATCCAATGTTTCTGAAGGTATGAGTTATGGACGGAAGGCGATTAGATTAATTATTAATTGAGTTAATTAAGTGACTCATCTGCCTAGCCTTTTTCCCAACTATGTTGGGGTCGGCTTCCAGTCTTACCGGATGCAGCTGAATACCAGTGTTTTACATGAAGCGACTGCCTATCAGACCTCCACAACCCAGATACTGGGTTACACGATACCCCTTGGTAAGACTGGTTGTCAGACTTTCGGGCTTCTGACTACCCGTAACGACTGTCAAAGATCTACAATTGACAGCCGGGGCCAACAGCTTAACGTGCTGTCCGAGGCACGGAGAGTGATAATTAATTTATAAAACGCACATAACTTACGAAAAGTCAGAGGTGCCTTGGGTTCGAACCCGAGACCTCTGACTTGCCAGTCTACGGTCACCACCACTAGGCTATCACGACTCTATGACTCTAATTAAGTGACTATGTTGACTTAATAAACTCAATTCAGTAAAAAGATATAAGATATCATCATCATCTTCCTGCCCTTTTCCAAATTTATTTGGGGTCGGCGCAGAATGTCCTCTTTCTCAACACATCTCTATCACCCGTCATCTCAGTAGTCATTTCCTTTCTTGCCATAACATCCTTCATACAATCCATCTTTCCTCCATCTCTTCCTAGGTCAGCCTCTTTTCTTGTATCCATATACATCCAATCTTAATACTCTTCGCACAACATGATTTTCCTCTCTTTTCATCAAATGCCCATAGCAAGACAGCCGGTTACTTTATAATTTTTCCATAACCTTTGCCACTTTCAGACACCATTTAATCTTATCCATTCTGGTCACACCACACATACCTCATTCTCATCTCAGCCACACATTCTCATCTCAGCCGCATGCAATTGTCTTTCATTCATCCCTTTTGAGTAAAAAGATATCGTTAAACTTTAAAGCAAAAGGAAGAAAGTGAGTCATACTGACTCGTCCTTCAAATAGGTCATCGTCATGTCGTACACGACAAAGCAGCTAGCAGGCAAAGCTTTGTCCGGTGGCTGGTAAACACCAACGTTGTTGATCAGCTTCCTGCCAATAGCTTAGATGTTGATTACTGTTAGTCTATAATCTTGGTCCTATTACCTACAACTCGCAGAGGGAAAAAGGTTCGTGCTATTCTTCTTCAACATCACACAATGATAGTCAGCACTTAAACACTGATAGCTAATAGAGGATTGTCGACTGAGAAGTCAGAGGTCTCGAATTCTATCTCAAGGCGCGTACCTCTGACTTTTCGTATGTTATTTGCGTTATAATTGTCAGTTGCTAAAACGGTGAGGGAAAACATCGTGATGAAACCAGCACACCTGAGAGATTTTTCAATGGTGTGTAAAGCCATATAGGCTTACGGGCGGTTTAAAATCTGACACCAGGTTGTTGATCGACCACTTAATAAGAAAGAAAAAAAAGAAATGATAGTCATACTACTGAACTATTTCTGTTATTTAAAACTAACAGCATAGTTTATTCTATACGCTTTTAACCTATCCCACAAGTAAACAGTCGTAGCTCGAGGTAGCCCATATCCTTTGAACGTAGCCTCTTTGTAAAACCAATTGAATTAAATAAATAAATAGTACTTAAAAGGATCGCTAATGAAATGCCGATGCTGCCACTATTACAAGTTTTACGACGCTAGTTTTTAATGGCAGTTAAGGATGTTAACTTAAAATTGACATACTTACTTTTGTATTACGATCCCAATGCCTGCATTCTACGAGTTTCCGCTTGTGCCATGTCACGGGAAGATCTCATTCCTTTAGTCTTATTGATTAAAGAAAATTTTAATTTATTGCCATTGCTAGCGTGGTGCTTAATGCTCGAGCCTTCTCTGTATAAGAAGAGGACTTTGCCCTACAGTGGGACAGTTTCAGACTGTTTTTTTTATCATAAGTGAAGCTCTGTTTTAATTGAAAGTTGGAAACCCAGACACGCACCGCTGACTTTTCAGATCCATGTGCATTTTGCAAATTGATGGTCACTTGCTAAAACGGTGAAGAAAACATTGCGTAGAAACCAGCATATATGAGAGATTTTTTTACGGTATGTAAAACCATTTCAGAGGTTTACGGATGGTTTAAACTTTGACACCAGGTTGTTCATCAACCAAACGATAAAATAATTGCAAGGCTCCTTTTTAGAAATGGTTGTTTTTCTTCTTCATTATGGTATGGTTGATAAACAAAGAATGTTATAGTTATAACCGCCTTAAATATAATATCATTTCCACATTAAATATACATACAACGAACAATAGATTTAAAAAATTAATCTAACACCTACATTACATCACCACTGACATCAGACCCTTCTACTTTAGAACCACAAAAACTCACATATGGTTGATACCAGGACTTACTTAAACAAATTAGTTGTTTACCGAGATTAGTGCCGACATCAGCTGTGAAAGGAAAATGAGCAGGAGCTGAGCGGAAGGAGTAAAATAGTTTTGGCAGTGGCCTTACCTTAAGAGTGGTAGAATCATAATGCCATTCTTCGTATATGGGTTGACTCAGACGGGACTACCCCGTCTGAGTCTATTGTGTTTGATATCGTCATTAACGGCACTGAAAGCCCAATCTCAATCCCAGTCTGGTACCATAGCAAAGGTGTAAGGCCGATAACGCTCCTACAATTTCCTTGGTGTTGTCAGTGCCTAAGGGCAGTGATCACTTATCATTTGAGGACCCGCTTGTTCATTTTTCCATTTTTTAATGACACTTTCACAGAAATGTGCTACTTGCCCTTATTTCAAATGCGCATCGTGTTTATTGACTCTTTGGACTTATTCGTTAAAAAGCTTTGATTTATTCCAAAAGTGTGCTTTAACATTTGCCTGTAGATATTATAAAGAGACTGAATGATAAAAAAAAATATTCATGTTTTAAAAATACGACAGAAGACTAAAAAATAATAATAATACGATTTTAATTTTAAAAATAAAATTGATTATAGGTAATATACTTTTTGTTAAGTTTTTATGTTAGAAATAATATTGCAATACACAATCAGTAGATCTGAAAACATAGCACATTATGTTTGTCCTCAGTCCATTCCATTCACACACACTTTTGCCTAAATGTACTACTTTTGTGACGTTAACTGTTGCGAGTCGAACGGAGCCAGTAAGGAACTCGCTCCGCTCGCAGTGGGACATGGGCTTAATTCCGGGTCCGGAAGAGAATTTGTCATGTGAGCTTAGAGACACCATCTTGAGTTGTTTAGGGAACAAACCCAATGTTTTGGAAACTTCTACTTAACTGCCTTTGTTCTTGACATCATAATCATTAGAATCATGGGGCATTAGTAGCACAATTACTTACGGTGTTTTTAATTATCAGCAAAGTTAAGTTTGCTGATGTCAGATTGTAGATGCATGTTAAAATGTTACGTACAGACGGCAGCTGATCAAGCTACCCGAAACTGTCAAATTTTCCCAATCGATTTTGAGCTTAATGCTTTAGCGAGAAAGTTGAAAATCTATTAAAGAGATTTGACAGATTGTAGTAGCTTGATGTGCTGGCCTCTGTACATGTGACAAATAATATCAGTGGTAGTAGTAATAACTTGTCTTTTCAAACCTAGAATTACTTTTAAAATTATCATAGTAATCATAAACCCATTCGAAAATTCATTGATGAATTGAATACACACAAATAAATAAATAAATAAATTAGCCTGTAACTGTCCCTATGTAGGGCAAAGGCCTTTTCTCATACAGAGAAGGACTGAGCATTAATCACCGCGCTAGCTCACTGCGTGTTGGCAATTTCAGACTATTAAGTCCAGGTTTCCTTACGATGTTTTCCTTCACCGTTAGTCAGTGGTGTCTTAGAATATCTAAGAAAGTACATATGACATTGAAAAAGTCACATTGGTACATACCAGGTTCGAACCCACACCCACTCGCTTGTAAAGCGGGTCCGTAACCAATACGCCACCACGACATCATACACACAAGGCAAATAAAAAAAAAACTTAAAAACGAATTTACTTTATTAAACCTTATTATGTTAATAAATTATGTCCTTATAACTTATTCATAGTGATTTTCTCACGTTAACTATATCATAAGTCTTATTTAATTAATTCATAGTCATGTTTAAAAAGATTAATTTTTTGCCGATAAAGTCAACGTTTTCATAATAGTAGCCTTTATTACCTTATTCTGTATTGTTATCATCTTTTATAGGTCGAATTACAATATATTATGCATCGATTATTATGTAAACTGATGTAATTTATTCATATAATTAACTATTGTGTCCTTATTTTGATTTATCGATGTATTATTGTTTCGATATCGATGTAATTTCACAACTATAATTCAAAAGTCCGTATTTTTTAGCAGGAATAAGAACGTTCTTAGGGATGAACACTCATAAAGTTGTCTCACGGATGCGATATCTTGGGTAGTGTCGGACACATTGAAGATATTAAATTACCAATAAAATGAAAAAACAATTAATGAGAATAAAACATTACAATTTCATCAAAAATATCAGTTTAATTGAAATAAGTGTTCATACGTAAAAATTGCCTAAAATGATTTTTTGTAGCAATATTCAGTGATTTTATATCTTTAATGTGCGAGCGAGATAGCAAGAAAGGCGTCTTAACATTACCGGCTTATGACGTCATCAATATTTTAGTTCTTTCAACAACAAGAAATCGGTATACCTGCCGATCCCCTTATCCCGCGTCGGCGTCGTTGTTTTAGATATATCGTATCCTAAAGATATGATCCCCAATATTTCATATTTTTCGATAACGCGCAGAATACGGCCGCGTATTTCCGATCTATTGAATATTGATCAGTTGTATAAATTATCTCTAACACCTGTTTATACGGAAAATCGTCGTGTTCGCCAAATTGGCAATTTACATTCGGAATCACCACGAAACCGTGAGCTATTTGCAAGTTACGATACCAAGAGTGGGTAGTGTCGTTTTAATTGAGAAGAGAGTAATGTAATTAGCTGGGTGCCTTAAATCATTTCAATACAGTTTACCAATAATGCTGTAGTGGACCATAATGCGAACGAATCTCAGTTTCTATTGCAAGATAGATGCAACTTTTGCTAAAATTTTTGTGTGTGGTAAAGTGTTCTTTATCCATGCATAGGTACTAGGCTCATCCTGTGCGGCCACTTTGAAAAAATAATGGCGATTAATAGCTATGCCAGCTTCCATACAATAATGTTCAAACCCCTTTAATGTTGAAATTAAGTCACATTGGTTCAGGGTAAATTATAAAGTTTTACAGGTAGGTGAGGCGTTGCTAGAGGGAGATGACACAATTTTTCCTGTATCCATAGCTTTGTCCATTTGTCCTGTACCTACCTATATCTAACAGGATGCTATAACTCTGCATGGTTTGCATACATCAAACAGATTTTTTTTTAATCTCTTTTGACGTCAGCCATTTTTATTTATTTATGTACATTACATATAGTATAAAATCAATGTAGTGATTGCCTAAGTTAAAAAAAAATATGACAAGTACATTACATTTATGACAATTAAACCGATATAACTACATAATATTATTCCTAATAATTGTTATTTATGCGAAAAAAATTGCCGAATTTTATGCCATTTGAAATTATGACAATAAATATTATGCGAACGAAGAGGACACCAAAGAGTACTATGTTCATCTCCTTTATATTTTATAAGTCTAAGCTAGAAAGATTTAGTAACTGATTCGTCAGGCGTGATAAAAGTTCTAATTCGTCAGGCGGTTAAAAACCGCTCGATTTGGTTCTGATTCGTCAGGTCTAAAAAATGTTTCAACTCGTCAGGTCTATAATAAGTTCCGATTCGTCAGATCTAAAAATGTTTCAACTCGTCAGGTCTATAATAAGTTCCGATTCGTCAGATCTAAAAATGTTTCAACTCGTCAGGTGTATAATAAGTTCTGATTCGTCAGGTATAATTTTTTTAATGAACATCGGCAAAAACAAGTGAACATCGGCAAAAACAAGTAAACATCAGCAAAAACAAGTGAACGTCGGCAAAAACAAGTGAACATCGGCAAAAACAAGTGAACGTCGACAAAAACAAGTGAACGTCGATAAAAACAAGTAAACATCAGCAAAAACAAGCGAACATCAGCAAAAACAAGTGAACGTCGACAAAAACAAGTGAACGTCGATAAAAACAAGTTCGTTTTTTTTTCGGAATTTTCTCTTTTTTATCTAAATTGTACACTTGTTTTCACCAACGCTCACTTGTTTTTGCCGATTTTCACTTGTTTTTATCGACGTTCAATTGTTTTTGCCGACGTTCACTTGTTTTTGCCGACGTTCACTTGTTTTTGCCGACGTTCACTTGTTTTTGCTGATGTTTACTTGTTTTTGCCGATGTTCACTTGTTTTTGCCGATGTTCATTAAAAAAATTATACCTGACGAATCAGAACTTATTATAGACCTGACGAGTTGAAACATTTTTAGATCTGACGAATCGGAACTTATTATAGACCTGACGAGTTGAAACATTTTTTAGACCTGACGAATCAGAACCAAATCGAGCGGTTTTTAACCGCCTGACGAATTAGAACTTTTATCACGCCTGACGAATCAGTTACTAAATCGCTAGAAACAGCAACTTTTATCTTTATCATCAATCCATTAGAATCCATTAATATGTAATGTCGATATCTATCAGAATACCAAATTGAAATGGATTATAACTGAATTTATAAAACTCACGTTTTTCACGAGACTGAGCAGAAAAATTGCATAAATTACGATTTTATTTTTATTTTTTAAGTTACATTTTTAAATTCATGTTTCAAAAGATTGGAACTGAGTCTTTTTGTGGTATTGTGTCGCTGAGTAATTTAAAATTAAAATATTAATTTATTGTTTTACGACTAAAAAAACAGACACTACTATTTTAAAAAGGGTTTACGACTTATATAGTTAATTAGTATTGCAATTTAACAGTTAAGTATAAAAATAAACACGGGCAGTAAAAATATAATTACATAACTTATGTCTCATTTTGTAAATAATAAAAATCCGTTATTCCTAAACTTTTTAAACATATAAAACATATTAATATTCATGTTTAAAATAACAGTAAATATTACTTCAAGCTTATATGAAGATAATAAAAAGATAATAGAATTTTAATACATCGTTTCCTCCAGTACACGTGTATTTAAACAAAATAAAATGAAACGGAACAAACAATTCAACAAATTTGTTTATCGTAGCTAAATTAAAACAGCCCCAAATCATTAATATTTAAATGTACGGTTTGCGATGCCTGTGAGTGTACCGAAAGAAACAAAGTAGAGAGATGTTTGCTCCTATAAAATTTTCATGTTTTCTCATAAATAATAGACTAAGGAAGTCTTCGTTTCTGAACGGGTAAATGCAAACCCTGGTATTTCCGCACGCTATTCTGAAATTAAAGAACCGGTTGTTGTTTAAAAAAAAAGAAAACTGAAATCTTAGGATAGGTACTTACAAGTTATTATGCTAATATTCTCTTACAAAGTAAAGGTACTTAGGTTTAAGTTGCTTGAAGAAAAATCTACAACAAGCTAATCTTATTTTAATACAGAATATTAGAGATGGAATTATTCGTGAAAACAACATCATTGAATTATATTTTTATTTTTGCTGTAACACAGGTACAGTCGAAAGCATAAACATGTAAACGCAAACTTTTAACACACCATAAATATTCACAAGGCTGGTTACTAAGATCACACATAATAGGTATATCCAGTCTACTACACATAGACATAGATATATAATAAGCTTTTACCTATAAAATTGCAGTTTTGCTTTTTTTTGTTTTTTTTTTGTTTGACCAAGAATCCTAATTTCAATTCAAATTTAAATGTTATAAGTCTCATGTAATAGGGGGCGAGCCTATTGCCATTAACCGGGCAAATTTCAGACTCCGTGCTGCTACTGAGAATTTCCTAATGAAAAAACCCAACAACACTTTGCCCGACCCGGGGATCGAACAGGACCTCGTGCTCAGCAGTCGCGCTTGCTACCACAAGACCAACGAGGCAGTCTCTCAGAAATAACAGATTAAATAAAGTAGATTGCAGCATTCAAAGCAAGTAACGCAAAAACAACAGTCCATTTCGTTCTTTCGCATACAAAATCAACCGCATCTCGAAGCTTTTAACGTATTCTGTTTTTAAGCCCTACCGAATTTTTTCTCGTAATTTCTAAATTGCCATTCTCCCCAAATCTAAATGTCGAGGAAAATATTTTAATGCTTCCTCCGAATGGAATTCGAGAAATTCCTTTTGATTGAAATCTAAGCAGATTTGGTAACTGTAAGGTGTCTCTTTGATAATTTATTGAATCCGGCGTTAAAATTTCAAATCTTAAAGGAATGAGTAGTAGATATGACAGACGGGCATTTAATGTGTTTTATGTCATAGAACCAAAATTCATTAATTAATTTAAAAGTAGATATTTTAAATTCAGTTCATAATAATTATCACATCTTTGACTTATAGGTTTTTAATCCCCAACAAAAAGAGAAAGATGGTATCAGTTTAAAATGTGTCTTTTCTTGATCTGTTTATTCTTTGGTTCAAATTTAGTAATCGATATTTTACCCCCTTCCTGTTGACAAATTGATCTGATATTTGGTACATAGCTTTAGTTTTGATGCCAAAACCGTTTTACGTAAAAATAATGTTTACTTATAATATTTAAATTTAAAAGATCCTCTTCAAGACGATTTAAATTGATAGGTGCAGGTAGCGACACAATAGCACAGTTGGTTAGAGCATTTGCCACGAAGCCCAGCTCGTATAATCTCTTTTTTTAATTTCCTCAACTATTTTTCTAAATCATTGTAATAAATGTATTTAAAATATAAATATCATCCCTATCCTCCTAGCCCTTTTATTCCCAAACTTTGTTGGCGTCGGCTTTTAATCTAACTGGATGCAGCTAAATATCAGTTTTCTAGCGCGACTGCCTATCTGACCTTTTTAAGCCAAAGGGATACGATATTCTGAAGTTAGATCAGTTATCAGGATTTTCTAAGGTTTCAGCTGACTCTCTAAAAGGACTGTCAAAGATCTTCATGACAACCAGGGCCAATGGCATAACGTCCGTTCGAACCTGACCTCTAATCTTCTAGTAAACGGTCATACCACTAGGCCATCACTGCAGAGATTGAAAACATAAATATGTACTACTATAATTACAATAATGTCAGAGGCCTACGGGCGGTTTAAACTCTGACACCAGGTTGTTCAACAACCACACGATAAGAAGAAGATTACAATAGTCAAGTATTTGGTATTCAGTAAAATGATATATAAATGATTTCTTTCTTTCTTTAAAAAAAATCAGCAACACTTTTCATACAAGCATATTTTAATACCAACTTTTTAACAAGCCCAAGACAGAAAACTGCGCTAACTTTTATGACTTTTGCACTGTCATAGTTTTTCTTTTTACACAGTTGGATCGAGTTACGTACTTTTACTAGCACTTAAAAACAAGGAACTGTTGCCCAGTTACTATAAACTTCGAATTGCTCTGACGGATATAGAATCTATCCAATTATTTTCAAGGAGGTTTTCAAGAAAATTTCCAGGCTGTATTAACGCCAGATGTCACGTCAACCTCCAAAACCACTTAGCAAGTTTTAATTCTTAAGATCACACAGTGCATAAATAATGAAGACTGCCAACTCGCTACCTTACAACTCCTAGTAAGAAATTCAAGCTTCCTTTCATAGCTACGTCAGCAGAAACTTCCAAACTCCACATATTAATAAAATTTCCATTTAATATGTCCGTAGGTAGTCTTTCAACAAAAATTTTCTAGTTCTAACATTCTACTGACACATCTAGTTACTTTGATCAAAGTACCTGTTATTAATGTTGGAACACTTCGAACCTTTACCACTTAGGAGCTTTCCAGATGTTTTGATTAGATTTTCATGTTTCGCAACTAGTCAAACTTCGGGTGAAATGGACTTTTCAATGGATTACGAAGTCATAATTATCTTTAAGATGTGTCCCTGTGATGCTGGAATTGGTAAATTTTCCTTGTTTCAAAGTAACTTTTTAGGGAGGTGTGGGGGTTATCAAAAGGTTTGTTTTATATCTCGGAAAATTTGAAAGAGGTGGATCTTAAATATTGTTTCCTCAGGTATCAACAAATTCAATTTGCGATAACAACTATTTGACGATTTTAGAGAAAGTCTTGCGAGAAATTCTCGGATTTAGGTGGATTGCCTGGGATCTTGTTTGATTTTAACTAATTATTTATGACAAAGGAAATTTTGACTTTTCAAAATTGCTATGATCTATTTGGTTTGCCTGAACGTAGATTCCGTCAAATTTCTTTTTCATGTTCTAAGATATTGTATCCCGGACATAACCATGGAAATTGAGTATTAAAATCTCCTCTACTAGAGAGAACTTTCAATAGCCTATCTCAATCTCGTTAACACAAACGTCAACGTTAAAAACTTTAACCGCAGTTCCCTCAGTAAATTTTATTTCATTTTTATTTGTTCCCAAACAATTTTCTTCATCAGCTACGTCCAACGTTTCAGCAAAATAATTTTTCGTTGAGTCAGACCGTTAACCAATTTACTCTGAGACGTGACCCAAGCTATTTATGGGACAAACTATTTGATTTGGACCCCTTAACAAACAGTGACCTTTGATCGTACCTCTCTGATATAATTCAAAGACTTTCGTATTGACCTCCGAAATGAATTTTGTGTTATTTGTTTCAAAACAATATTTTGTAGTTTTCACTTTACTATTTCGGATTTAATATGACGACTGAAGTTCTGAACCTTCTGCTATAATGTAAAATTTGGTGGCGTTGTGGTTATTACTTTCTATTGAGTGTTGGCAACAGATCTATGAAAAGTTGCCACACTAAAATTGTATTATTTCGTTTTTCGATTTGTTTTCTTTTTTTTATTTTGGTTCTATGATATTCTTCCCAAAGGTGAATAAATGGTTTCTCTTTCAAAAGAAAGTGGTATCAAAACTTTGGGCAAACGTTGTAAGTGAAATAATGTATTTCAGCCTACTACTCTATCTTACTATCCTAGAAAGTTCTGTCCTAGAAGTAACTGAAATGAGGCAGTCAATGATCGGATGTGAGGCATTTCAACTTAGTTTGGAGAAGTACGTAGAGGATGGTGGTGACTTTGATCAAGGGCTCTCACAAAACCTATAGATTGACTGATTTTTACAAATGAATAGCTTTGGCATTGCAACTAGTACAAATAAATATTAATAATACTGCTAGATTTTTATATTAAATGGCCCCATTCATATTTTAGTTGAGCAATATAGTCTTTAATAAAACATCAGATGTCCGCATTTAGGGTATGCTATTGAGACATGGAGTGCAGTATTTTAGGAGTCCGGTTATCAAACCGTTTATTTAGAGCAGGCCAAATAAAATCTATTTCTTTCATGGCTGAACGGAATTTATTTGAATCAGCCTCACAGTTTATAATATTATCAATTGTATTGCAAAAATATCTTGTAACTGTCCCGGCTAATCAATTCAGACAGGCCTCATTTACGAGTACACTTGTTTGTCTCCAAAAATATATTTTATCAGACGCCCTTGGATTTATATTAATGGTTTATTAGGATTCTTTCAAGGACTGTCTCTAGAGTTATTAAGGTTAAGTGTCCTTTCTGATATTTCTTTTTCATGATTTTATTTTTATTGTATTATTTTAAGGGCAGAGAGACGTGGATTTTTATGTTTTTGAACGGGTTTTGTTAATAAAATTATATTTTTAGTTCTACGTTTTGAATAACTTGCTTGCTAAGCGTTCCAATAACATAGAAGTTATCAGTTTTTAAATATCTAAATGTAAATGTATTTAAATTTAAATGTATTTATGTTTGTTTTTAGACGAAGATCTATTAAAAAGACTTTTGCATAATAATTTTTAACACATTTTCTTTATCCGTCCAATAACGACCAAGTCTTTGTAAAAAAAAAAACTATTAGAAATTTCAATTACAGCGACATCGACAAACGTGAATCTTTCAATCAACGACCTTCTAAACATAATCGAATGGAATGAAAAAAGATTTAATCATCCAACATTTTATTACAATCAAAGTTGAATAAAAAATTCACTTGTTTTCCCAACTGAAAAATCGTTTCTATTCAAAGCATTCATGAACAAAGGAGGTCAAAACAAAGCCTTCACCACTACAATAAAAACTCGGGATCTTTACCTTGCGAACCTTTTTTATTGTTACCTAACCTTTTCCCGTTGATCCACTCTGGTTTAATAACCTTTTGCAATGTTGCAAGTAGAACATGATTTCACAATTCAATGCGTACCTGTCGACTATGAACAGATGCTTCTTTTGTTCGTTCTAATTTTTTGGAAACAACCAAGACCCGTGAAATCAGGGAAGTAACTCGCATTGGAAATGAAGCTAGCCAATTGTGGAACAGACATTTATTTATATGACATCGACTTGAAATAGAACGCTACGCCGACAATTAAAGACCGTTGCCCTGAAGTTTGTGGAACTGTCAGCAATTATACTCTTGTTATAAATTGTGGAAGTTTGCCGAATAGTTTGTGAATATGCGGTATTGTAATCACAGGTTTATTGATAATAACTTTGTCTTTGATTATGACGTTCTTGATAGTAAAGTTGAAATCAAAACCAATAGTATAATCACTGTTAAAACGTCTGTTAAAGTAAAAGTACATAACATAACAAATAGAAGCGATTGTAATGTAAATTTCACATTATATAAGTAGCTTTTAGAGTACCATTTAATTACCTAAATGCTGCTGCAATGTCGTTAATATAGGACAGTTTTCAATACAGGCTACGTATTTTAAAGCGCTTTGGTTTATTAATGGAGTGTCTCTTTGAGTCTAGCTATTTTGTTCGTAAATTGAAGTAGTATATTTAAATTTAGTACTTCATAAGATATTCTAAATAAAATATTTAAAAAAACGCATTAAGAAACGTAAAATAATTCACGATCTTTTTGAAATGTGTCTAATACAATTTGCTCCTAATATTTCAAGTCTGTCAAATAGAGGTTTTATTTTTGATCAGTAAAATCTTATAATCCTAATGGCTTGTCTCTCAATCCCACTGTTTATTATTTTTTTATGTTTTGTAAAATAGGGTCGTAGATTTGTCTTGATCAGATTGGTATAGACGACTTTTTTATACAAAACAGTGAATTAATGTTGAGCATTTTGGGCGAGAGATTGAAGACATAATACATTATCTGCTGGCGCCTTGTCTGTCACATGGTTAATAATTAATTTAACTTCAATGTCGACGTATTATGGAGAATTAACATTCCAAGCTGTCATCGTATTTTTGGAGATCATAAAACCATCACTGAGTTCACATTCATTAACCAACGTAGTCTATTTAAAGATTTGAAAATTGCTTTTAGCAGTCTCTTTCAGTCAATTTGGTTTGTAATTTTCTGATTTTATTCATTTCTATTTATGGATTATTATGCACGTTTTCTTTTTAGATTTGAATTTTTTAAACGCTCCATATTTCTGAACGAGAAATGTTCTGTACAACTTGTACGTTATTTCATAATTTCGAAGTTCGGTTCAAAACAATTTACATTTTCTAAGTAAATTAACAAACAGATTAACGTCAGAATCACACACCATATTTCTAACACACAATGAAACCACCATAAAGATACTATCTCCTCCATGGTCTTGGCAAAACTTTGGTAGTTAACAGGACCATCGGTATATCATCTTCTAACATAATAAAACACGTCTAAGAATAAGGAGCACCCCATAAAAATACCATAAAACCATTCAAGTTCCGCTCCCCGTCAAAGATGTGTAGGGCATTAGCCGAAGTAATTTACGCTTTTTTTTATGTCCCCACTTGAATCACAATGAAAACGACCAACGTATTTGCTAAAGATTTAAGTTTAGTAGATACGTTTGGTGAGAATTGTTATTGCTACGATTCGGTTGCCTTTAAAAAGTGGTCCATTTTTTTCTTTGAGGGTCTTGAAGGAAGCAATAATCTCGATGTGGTAGTATATAAATTTATGAACTACTAAAAATAGACAGAGACACTAAAACTAACGGTAAGATGAAGTTTTTGTTTCTTTGCCATAATTATGGTTAGTGATCAACCTATAAAAGTTTAAACCACACGTAGGCCATTATGGGCATCTAATAATATAATAATAGACAACTAATAGTAGTAACTAATAAAAATATATGCGATGAACAGAAGTTTTCGTTTCTTCAGCGGTTGGGTGATAAACCTAGTTAAGAGTTTGAACCACACGTAGGCTTTTGACGTGGCTTTACAACCCGTTCAAAAATCTCGTAGATGTATTGGTTTTTTACGATGTTTGAGATTAGGATATTTAAGTATGATGTAGTAACTCGATTAAAGTTTGGCATACTCTTGGTATCATCCATATTTTCGTTATAAAATCAATTTCCAAAATATTAGATCAAAATATTTTACGCTAACAAAATTTTAGTCTAAAAATTACGTTAGTTTTTGGTAACAACTAGAGAGCTGTTAACTTTCATGTTAATAAAATTGTGGAACTAAATAAAATATTGTTATGCAACATAGTAAACTTATCATCATCCTCCTAGCCTGATTATTCCCAAACATTAATGGAGTAGGCTTCTAATCTAACCAGATGCAGCTGAATATCAGTTTTCTACGGAATGATTGGATATCTGACCCCAGCAACCTCATTGGAACTTTAGGTCTATGGATATATCATATTGGATAGTTAAATCAGTCGACATGATTTTATGACTGACTCCCTATATCAACTCTCGAAAATTTCATGTCAGCCAGGTCTAACGGCTTAACGTAGTTACTTTCCTTCCATTAAAATATGAATAATACGTACATAAACTCAAAAATCTCTGACTTGCCAGTCAATCGTCATACCACTAGGCTGTCATTACTACAGCAGATGAAATTTTCAGGTCTGAATATCTTCTATTTTATTCTCTTTATCTCTGTTAGCAAGAGAGATAATGATATATTTGATAATGTCTAAATTAGTTTAGCGTGCAATAGAATCAGCACCAATAACTATATTTTGTATATAATTTAATTTAACACTATGCGTAAATTGGTGAGACCCATTTAGGCATGAATGTCCGTGAAATAAAAATCCACATGGATTATCTTAGCTATTTCACGAATATATATAAAAGGGCTTGTAGGAAGCAATCCTCGACGTTTGATCTCGTACCAATCTATAGATCTTGAACGGTTTACCTAAATCCAGCTTCTTATACCCTTTCCCTTTAGATGTCTAACGCTGTTAGAATTTGTTATGGATCTATTTGTCTGATGACAATATCTAGGCATATAAGTACCTATATAACTGTCACAGTGTTTATAAGATGTTTGTGAACTAAAAGCACTAAATGTAGAAAGTTGAAACCTTGACATATTAATTTGCATTCGCAACAGTATATTTCCAGAAATATTATCTAACGTAAGCCTTCAAACATAATTTGCCTTCTTTGAAAGGGGCAAGTTTTTTTTAAATGACACCAAATCACAATAATAACAAGGAAAAATAAATAAATAGAACGGCCAACAAAAAAAAATAGTTTTGATTAAATCTGCTAGATGGTCCCTGATCATAAAAAGGTTGGGGGCCACTGTTTCACACGGGTTAATCTTGCTTAGAAAAAATAACTTTAAAATTCTAAAAAGGGTTGTCAAACATGTGCCGATATTGCTGAAGTAAAATTTTGTCGCAATTCCAGAATATAAAGGCCAAACCATGGACAAAATCTAGTTGATAATAAACGTTGTTATCTTCCAGATCCTTCAAGTTTCTGTGCACGGATCGCCAACCTTTCTCAACTCGTTTTCTCCAGGGATGAAAATATTTAGTGTTCCAATCTTGGGATAACTTTGATTTTTAGGGTTTGCTTCGAGTCATCGCCTTGAGTTGAAGGAATGTAGTAAAATTTTGTTTATGTCTCGGATTGAAGAAAGTATTTGATGGGAGTTCAGCGTTATTTTGTTGAACGAGTTTTTATGTAAGGTATTATGACCTTCATCTGAAGATATTTTCTTCTTTTGTTTGGTCGGGGCCAGTGTCAGTTTCTACTGAGCAACTGTCTCTTTGACCCTCGCAAATCAAAGGTTGGTCATTCTAACGTTGACAAAATTTTATGATTTATATTATTATATTCAAAGTAAGTACCTATTTAAGGTTCCATGATGACAAAGTCTTTACTTGCTCTTCCAAAAATTAATTAAGTGATTACTAATTTATAATACGCTTATAGTCAGTGTCCTTATTTTTTAAATACGTACCCAATTCCAATCCAAATTCAATTTTAGATTACAATCGTTCACGAACATAGACGAACAACAAGCCATTTATTTTACCAACCAACTTTGACATTGACATTTCAACGTATTCATGTTCAAATTTGACATTACTAAAATAAGTATTGGAAAATTTTGTTTAGAAAAATCAGGAAAAAATTAGCTTTTTTATTGGATATATTAAAGGCACGAATAAAGTCTCGAGCTAGTTCTTTGCAAAAGTTGAAAATATATAAAAACAGACTTATTATAAGTTGCCTTACTTTTGTATTATGATCAATCTTATAGATACATTTACGTAGAAGGTCTATCTTACAGAATTTATTCCAAATTACTATCTCGTAACCCAGATGTTTCATTGTTTTCATACTATCTAACGATATTTGGCAGCAGACTCTAATAAAAGTGACCATTACTGTGTTTAGTTCTGGCAAAGTCCTGAGCCAAACAGAGTTGTCCTGTTGTCTATTTACTTTGAAAATTAACTTGTAACATTTAGTGTCTTTATTAGAGAGCCATTTTGTTAGTATTTGTGGTTTTGCCGCAACTTTCGTAAATCCTATGTCCAAGTGGGTTATTCTTGAACAACAAACCTAATTTATACACGAACTCATTGCAACGTTAGCACGCATGCATTGTTTTCTGACTGATTAAAGAAGGTACTGGCAACTTATTTTGTTCAGTAAAAGTAGGATTAGAACTGCTTTTTGCATTGTAGTCATATAATAATTTTATTTAATTGAGCTTTATATGATACATGATATAATTATATTGAGATAGCTTCGTATCATTTAGAGCATTTTAATTTTAACTGCCGTCATCTTGACACTTTGCGGGACACAATAGAGTACAAATACAATAGAAGTTTTATTGGCATCACGTCGAGAAGTATGATGTGTCCCGGAAAATGTTAACGTCAAACTGACATTCATATAAGATTAATAAAATATATAGATAGCAAAAGTAGTAGCCAAGAGTTTCGAGACTTAATTCTCTAGTTAGGTAAAATGGTCTCTCTTCTAAATAGGAAAGACATCTCATAAGTCTTGTAAGATTAATAATAAAATTTCAATATACTTAATTACAGTTCTTTTAAAGCTTTGGAGATAACAAGCGTAGCACGAAATTGTATTACACAAAAACCTACCTAAAAATAGAATCTGTTATAAACGCGTAATATTTCAGTAGAAAACGAAATTAGATCATCACTTACAAAGTCAGTTCTAAAAACAGATCAATAAATATCCACTCTAATAAAAATTCCAACGCCCTAAAGTGATACCAACATTTGACCAATGTACCAACATTCCAATAAGGTATAAACGAAGTAGCGAAAAACATTTAACGTTCGTGAGCCGAAGGTAAATGTAATTCACAGGGCAGACGACCTCAAGCAAGATTAAAAAACTTTCTACCCAGTCCGTGGTTTCGCGAGGGTAAAAAAATATTAATGAAATTTCACGAAACCTCCCCCTGTTGACCGAAAGGAGAGAACTTCATACTTCATCAAAGTATTTTCTCTGTTGCGGATAGGCAATTAAACAATCGAGTTTTTGAGATCGTATCAGAATCGATTCTAATATCGGAAGCATCGATCTGAGTATCGGAGGTATCGAAAGGGTTGGTTTGGGATCGGGTGATTTGAAAATCAATTATGTTGAAGAGCTCTTTCTATCACATTTTGAGTGAAGAATTAACGTCAATATTAATCAGATGAATGATTGATGATATTTTTTTAAGATTGATGCCATGGTTGTTAGTAACAAACTTAAATTATGTAAGAAGGGTTTTAATTTAAAGCTAACGTTTTTAGTCTAAACTAATCATTGAAGTCGATATTTTTTTAAAGTTGTGTAGAAAAATTTACATAATTGATTGGCATACTAAATTCATTAATGAAATCGCCTATTGGTCATAATTTGACACAGATTTTATGCAAACGAAAACAACAATTAAATTCTGTTAGGAATCATGGTTTTCTTTTCTATAAAACCTTCTTTCAAAAATATAACCTTAAATTTTACGAACTTCTTAATATCCCACTGCTGAGCAAAGGCCTCATGTCTTCAAGTGACTTCAAGTTTTCTTTTCCTGCGATACCTCAGCCCTCGTAATAGGCTTCCAATAATTATATTTACTTCTTACAATATAGTCCAGTCATTTGGTAGTTTTACCTGGAAAGTTTTTAGGGAGTCATGAAAATTGGTATCTTTATAGATTTTGATGTGCTCTTTCCGAATTTTGACTTTGCCACCTCGTAACTTTTGCGCACACGCCGCCATCTTGGAAAAATGGCGCCAAATTTCAGTTTTTCGACAATATCTCATTTCCTACTCATTTGACGATAAAAATACTTTAGACAACATTAAAGCTGAGAAAATTTCCTACAATTTATGCCTTAACATTATTTTTCTACAATCAATAGTTTTGGCGTACGAGCGCCGCAAAATGTACTAATGAATTTCAACTTGTCGCTTGCAATTTGCATCCAGCGGTTACCTACGACTCTAATGATGTCGTCGGTCTACCTGGTGGGGGGGCTTAATCGGTTATCGGTTAGGCTGCCCCACCATAGAGTATAATAGCACCCACTTATAACATCCCAAGGGTGACATAGAAAGCGACTAAGGGAACAACTGCAACAACTACTCTGCGATCCCCAAGATCCCCTGCCCCAAGCGTTGGGAGAGACTTTTTTTTTTTTTTTTGGCAAATAGTCCAACGGCCCCAAGCAGCAGTGTCGTAAAAAAAACGCGCCGTGTACCGTTACTTATAAATAAAAAAAATATGGAAATACGTTTTTTAGCCTTAACGCATGGTTAAGTACACTTTGCGGCGCTCGTATGCCAAAACGATTGATCGTAGAAAAATATTGTTTAGGCATAAATTGTAGGAAATTTTTTCAGCTTTAATGTTGTCTAAAGTATTTTTATCGTAAAATGAGTAGGAAATGAGATATTGTCGAAAAACTGCAATTTGGCGCCATTTTTCCAAGATGGCGGCGTATGCGCAAAAGTTACGAGGTGGCAAAGTCGAAATTCGGAAAGAGCACATCAAAATCTATAAAGATACCAATTTTCAAGACTCCCTAAAAACTTTCCAGGTAAACCCCTTTTTTCGTACCAAATGACTGGGGTAATAGTTGTACCAGTTGGTTACACAATGTCGTACCCACTCAAATTAATCAACCATTGTAATCATCAGTTCAACCCCATCCGATTCAGATAAGCATCACACTGAATAAAGTCTAATAAAAATGTGTGAAATGATTTACTGGTATAAAGGAGGCTCATACTGTGAGTGAGTCGGGTATAATTGGAACTATGTGTTGTTTGTATGATTTATATCCTCGTATCTGGGGCCTTATTTTCAAAGGCAAAGTAAACAAAGGCAAAATGGAATAGTCTAACTTTTATTACTACTCCAATTTGTTTCTGTTTACTATGCTGCAGACTGATTAGTACTCGGATAGTAATGGAAGTGATTTTGATATTTCAACTCTATTCATTAGTAATACGAAATACACGTCTATTATATTGGAATACCGATCAACTACTCATTGATAAAGCTATCCCAGTCCTACTGAAAGCCATTTGAGTTGAATTGAGTTAACAAAATATTATATACTTACTGTGATATTTTTATAATGCCATTTCTATCCATATTAGCCTGTAAGTTACGTGACGAACCAAATTGTTTTCTTTTTAATTTCGTGTACCAAATTCGTGTTGCTCTTTTACAAAAAATTACAAACTGTAGTTGACTAAAGTTAATGCAGTTACTCAACCCAGAATAAGTCAGCTGAATTAATTCATAGAAAGTAGACAAAGTTTTTTTTTATCATTATTGTTCTATTTCTTTACTTATTTGCATCTGAACTTATGTCAAGAAAAAATAGAGCATTTTAGCAGTCAAATACTTACAGTTGTGGTTTAAGGGTGATCGATTGGAATTCAGTACCTATTAACTAATTGTAATGTCAACTAATTGCTGTACAAACCAATAAATTGCTTGCCAAGTACACACATTATAACCTCAGCTAATTACTTCAACGAAAAAGTTTTTTCAACAAAACGTAAAGCCAAAAATACGTACCTCTTACGCCAACAGTGCAGTAATATTTTATACTTCCAACCTCCTAACATTGAGTGCCCAGCCGATCTTTATCCCAATTTCCCCAGAACTGATGTAAACACAATGGAAATACCGCATCTATACCGTTTTACCCGTGCCCACCCCCGAAAAGGGTTCCTGGGCGGGGCCAGTGAATTATGGTCTTTTAAAATCTTTTTTTTTCTCTTTGTTATCGTACAGACTTTTTCGTTGCGATAAAGAAGATTACACCATTTATCTTAGGGTTGACTCTGAAACATTTGTGCAGTCTGTATAATTTTATTTTTTTGGGACGAATAACTCAACCCTTATTCTTAAAATTCTGAAAAAGTGGGGTTGAGTTATTTGTCTTCGAGTACCAGTTAGTATTGATTATTTTATCTAGGCGTATGTAGATCAGTCATATATTTTTATTGGCTGCCGTTTTCTTGTCTGCGCTCGTGATATCCATAAGGTAGTTTAATAAACGTAAATGTATGTATATTACTGTTATTCTGTAGAATATAAGAGTGTAACATGAACATGTGCTGAAGCTTTACGGCCTACTTTTAGAGCTATCTAAATCCTAATTAACAATTCATTTCATAGGAGGGATTTTGTTGCTTAAATATTAAACGACTATGTTTAAAATTACTTGTATGGATGAAATCATGAAAGTAATAAAGCCTTCTAAATAAAAGTGATTTGAGCTTGTTGTAATACCTGTAAGATCTGATAATCTCTTTACATTAATATCTAAGAAGAAATCTATTACTTCAAGACATTGTACTATCACTCACATTCGCTAGACTTACTCAGAGGATTTCTCAGGTGTCTCTGTTTCTCAGAGGGTTAGGCAGAGGTGTGTATTTTATACTCACATGTTAACTGTTCGCTTATAAGTCTCAGGTAAAAGGGGGCTTAGCGTATCGTCATTAACCGGCCAAAATTTCAGATTTCCAAATGAAAAAACCCTTTGCCAGATCCGTGGGTTTGGGTTCAAACTTGGCATGTACCGTGTGACTTTTTCAATGTGATTTGTACTTTCTTAGTTAATCCTAAGACACCACTGATTATAAATTAGCGGTGAAAGAAAACATCGTGAGGAAATCTGGACTTAATAATAGTCTGAAAAAGCGCAGTGAGTGGTTAATAAGCAACCTAGTGTCAGTTTAAACTGCTGTAGGCCTTAAATTATTATTTTTTAATTTAATATTAAAGAAACCTTACAGTCTAATAACAACTATAGATGATAATTAATATTTAAGAACAGTTGCTAATTAAAAGCTTCCACATATATATATATATATGTATAACGAATTGTGATTTTAAAAAACAAAACAAAATAAACAAATTCTATTACTATCATCTCTCAGTGAGCCCGTTTACGATATTTAAACATACTTGAACATCACCCAGCCCAATAGCACATGAGCGAATACCGCCCAGCCTTTTCCTCAGCACCTACGTGAAGAAAAACTGCCTTTCTTCGTTTAAAGAAAATGTTTATTTACTCATTCCGAGTAAAAGTTTGCATTTTTTGAACACGGTGAAATTGAGTAAGCAATTTCAAGCAATCAATCATCCTATCACGGTTGCCAAAAGTTTGTTCAGCTGACTGTATATTTTTTTTACAGATCATAAACTTGAGGCTTCCCGAACACTTAGTACTTTCTTCACTCTTATGTCTGTTAAATAAAGTTTAAATTGCGATGTTAGTTATGAAGTTAATGTAGCCTATAAGGTGTTACTTTATTAACACGAAATATTTTAGGAGTTACACTAGGTCGCTATAAAAATATTTTTTTAAAAATTTTCAAAATTAATCTAATTGTTGTTCCAAATTTTTGTGGAAAAAAAATCGACTACGAGCATGATTTGAATCTAGAACCTATTAGTTAAAGTCGAAACAGTCGCTCTATCGTTCTACAAAAATTTATTTATTTATTTATTATATTCTTTATTGTACACCACTTAATATAAACACAATATTACAATAACGATTTTTATAACAATTGTAAATTTAGTGTGCTTTTAAAATAACTATGCTTTTTAAATAAGTTTATTTCATCTATTTTCAGCCGCCAGGTCTTGTGTTCATGATTTCATGCCCGTTCAGTGCCCCTAATTCATAGAAAAATAAAGATTTTGTGCAACAAAAACAACCTATAAAATGGACGTCTTTAAATATTTTGAATTATTATAACAAGACCTTTACTGAACAGTCGATCTCAAGTATTTATCCCAAACATTAATTAATTATTCATACATTAATAGACTTGGCAAACATGGAGTCTTCCAGTAGTGTTTCCTTAGCGATAAAATAACACGGTACAGAATAATTACATATAAATTATGTATGAACATGAATAATAAACGTTTATGTGGACCAGGTTAGGAAATTTTGCTTGTATTTAAAATGTTTGAGATGTGTAAATACAGTTGAAATTAATACAGATAAATGGGTTGAATTTTATATTTTGTAACTTGCAAAAGGATGAGGTTATCTGTTGAGTTAAAAAAAAAAATACTTGTTCTTAGGGCTACTTGGACGAAAAATTATGATTTAATTAATATGACACAGTACTAAATGATTATTATTAGCTAATCATATCATAAGAATAAGACTAAGAATAGAACCATCCCTTTCGTTCCGCGGGTGTCGTAAGAAGCGACAAATGGACAAATACGGAGGATGGGCAGCAGCATCCTTCTGTGTAACAGTAATCATCTGCTACTGCGATTGCCAACCCGCTTGCCCAGCTTGGCGATTATGGGCAAATTCCTCCAATGAGCGCTCAATAGTAGCCTTTGTTCAGCAGTGGAGTGATACAGGCTGATGATGATGATGATGATGAATAAGATTATAATGCAAGTGACTCTATGTATAAAAAACCATTGAAAGTTAAAATACTCTGCTCTTCTTATCTTTACATTTAAATAAAGTTAAATAATTTCGAATTTCTTATAAGTACGGAAAAGTTTGAAAGTACCCTTTTATATTTTTAGGTACCTTTTCATAAATTAAATAAATAACAAGGTACTTGCAAAATTAGGAAGTTAAAACAAACCAAGATCAAGTTAAAAGATCCCTATTTATTTAAGACTGAAGTTCGATATCTAAAACTTTGTTTTAATAATAATTTATTGTTCATTATAAATTGACACGTGCACGAGCGTGGGATAGAGAAGGATTGAGATAGACGACTCGCCTTCTATATTTGAATACGACTTCTTTTTGTTTTTGATGAACAACCAAATGCCAGAGTTAAAACCACACTTAAGCTGTTGCTATAATCATTATAATATTATATGAAATATTGATACGGCTTTACTCACGTATTGTTTTCGGGGAATGCCCGACTAGTTTCGAACTCAAACGGATCCATTCAAACGATCCACGGTCCATTTTCAAGAGCGGGTGTATACGCGCCGCCGCGTATCAATATTTCATATATTAGTATGACTCACGAAAGTTATTATTCCATTATAATTATATATTTGCAATTATACTGAAAATTGTAAACCAAACAGTAAACTTTTGGCATTCATCGTTGGTACCTAATATTGAAAAGACCCGTAAGTTTTTATTTTGTAATTGACTTCAATTATTGTAAGACTTGACATTAATCATAGCCAACTTTAAAGTTTGTACCTACTTCATAATGAAATGTTTATCATGTAGTAACTTAATAATTTGCATGTCATTAGTAATGCCAAAATATGTGATACAATAATACAAATTACCATTTTTTGTACCATCTTTTATGCAAATAAATATAGATAAAGATTATTCATTTACTTAGACATCTTTAGCCTTTGACTGCCACCGCGGTCAACGGTGACCGCGAACAATAAGAATTGCATTGTGTCTGCGGCGTGGCAGTCAACGTGTTAAGGTTCACTATTTTAGTAAAATGCATTTTAATACGACTATTAAATAACAACGACATTATTTATACTGTCACTATCACATTGTCACCAAATATGTTACAACTGGGAGGTCAAACAATTTTCACTGTAACATTGACACACTCACAAACCGGTTTAGTTAAATTAAATGCCAACACAAACTCAAACATATCGCTAGAGCAGTTATTTTTAACAGCGGATTATTTGTCGTTATAGGTTAATTTTGTATTTTGAGATTCAGAAGATTGTGTAGAAAGTCGTCTGTGGGATTGGATTTGGATAAAATTATGTTAATCTTTAATTTCGTCATTAGTAAAAGCTTAAACACGTTTTTCGATGTACTTATCATAGTAACTTTTAACCGTGGTATTTAAGCTATCATGTATATATTACACATACATATTTAAGCTATCAGTATGAGTCTGCAAAGTATGATTGTGAATACTGACAGTTTTAATGAGCAGTAACATACGTGTCTCGTTTTTACTATTCCAGAAGGACAGAGACAGGTATATTATGTCGCACTAAAAATTTTAATCCTAATTTCCTAAGTAATATTATAAATGCGTGCTTCCGCCATATTTTCAAGCTCAAGATCATAATTTAACAAACGGCAAGCGCATTCACTCAATCATTCGATCGCCGCATTCGCATCTTCATTCTCGTAGCCAATCACAGATTATACACGTCTCCGTCTTATTAAATATTGTATACCTATCGGTTATCATAAATGCATAAAAAAAACATTTCGTCTACGCCTAAGTAACAATATATTATTTAATACGAGAACACCACAAAAAAAGGAAGGTGTCACCTAATTACCAGAGCATCGCATGCTAACAATGCAAAAGTAAATTTGCTTGTTTGTTATTTTGTACGCCTAAACTACTAAACCTATCATCATAAAATTTAGCTGAGACATTTTCAGGTGTACAATAATGAACATAGGGTACCTTTCATCCCAAAAAAGTAGTGTTAAAAGAAGAGGTTGAAGTGATTGTTTTTTTTTTGGTCCGTGCAAATCAGGCAAAACTCCCTAGTAGGTGTTTGTTTTTAAAAATATACAAGTCTAAAAAAGCTTGCTAGATAAACTTTATATAACATTTATGATAATATATTAAATTTACGTGGCGCGCTCCGTAATTTCATTTCTTAAAACATGCTTCCTTTCAAAGTTAAGTAGAACCCACATAATTATTATTATATTACATTATTATTATTCTGTTAGTTTAATTATGTTGTCAAGTATACCAAAGAAAGGTGTGATTATATGGAGTCACATTAAGTATTTGCGAAGAAGTATGTTTAAGATTTTTTTTAATTTACATTTTTACAGAAAAGAGGACAAAATGATGGCATCCATCGTTCATCACTCATTGTAACATTATAATGTAAACATAGTTTCTAAGTAAGTGAATTAATGTTAATTCTTATAAGAAAATAAAGTTCTTAAACCATAAACCATGGTTATCTGCCAGCTTTTAAAAAGAAAAGAAGTGGAGAAAATTATTGGCCTTCCGCAGAGCAAATCAGCAACCTAACTACAATAATTACTTAATGAATAACTTAAGAGTTATTCTTGATAGTCTGTAAAGTCAAGTCAAAGCCCTGTGGGTGGTTTAAACTCTGACACCCTAATAGGCGTTGCGCATGGGAGATTCCGGAGCTGGTCTTTTAAGAGGACCCGGGATCTCCTCCCATGTGCTGACGGTGATCACCGGGGTGGTTTTAGTGAGGTAAGAATTTCACAGTCCCCCCGGTCTCTTCCCCTAGAGGCTGGGTGCCTTTTGAAGGATTCCCTCCGTAAACAAAAAAAAAGGTTGTTCATCAACCATACGAGAAACTAAGAATTGGGCCCATAAACAACTCTCTACTTCATCCAACTCCACATTATTATAGCTTGAGTCATTCATAGAACTGAAACAGAAACAAAGCAGACTGCTGAAACAATAATATATTCTGTGACGTCTGTTTTAGCACATTTTGCATACATTAAGTCTTATGTCCCACCAAAAACATTTCATGTAAAAATGTAGCAAAGACTCACAATCTTCAAAAATTATTAGATCTCATATAGAGCTAAGCCCTTGGTCAATCTACATATATGTAAGTTAAAAAAGTTTAACAGCTCGGCCGATTTGTAGTATATAAATTTGTAGTACCTATTTTAAATATAATTATATGATCTGTGTAAATTACAATATTTTATTTTTTGTAACATTAATGTTCAATAATCTACTAAATCTAATAATTATCTATTATAGAGTATAAGTAGATTATACATTTAATTACCTCTGCAAAACACTAAACCATAAAACTACGTTATGTCCAGGAAATTTGATCTCAATGTTATATTATATCTAGACCGCAGTTATTAAATAAAATATGCCCAAATGCTTCCTGTAAATAGAGATATTATGTATGATAGTAGATAATGTCGTCTACCGCGCTCGTCTTGGCGGGACACTTCCGTGTCCCCTGAATTATGCCAAGTATTACGAATAGTTCCTGTCTTCCTCTTTAGACACTTATGCCGTCCAGATAAAGTTCCATTTTCAATGATTTGATGTTACAGTGCAAGAGTTTTAGGGGCTTAATTGTAGTGGAAGAGAAGACATAAGCGATAATTGTGCTATTTACCCGTGGTAGAGAGAAAAAGGAATTTGTTGAAATAGTCCCAAGTGGGAATACTTTTAGCGGGGCGCGTTGGCCCAAAGTAGGTTTTATACCCAGAAACTTTATTATTCTTGGCCCAAAACTGGCGTTTACTTTCACATTTATTTATACCAACACCAACAAATAAATAGTGTCTGTAAAATTTACGTTGCAGACGTGTTTTTACTTGAAATAACCTTTAAAACGAAATATTCAAGATAAAACATTGAAAGATGATGTTTTTCTTAACCGTTTTAGAAAGTGATAATTAATTTCTAACATACAGAGTTATTTGTAAAACACCAGCATCCTTAAAAGGGGTCATTAAACTCATCATTTTGAACAACTTTTAGTATGGGACCAACCCTGAAATCGCAAAAAAAAACAGCTGTTTCATACATTTATGTTCACATGACTCAACAAAATGTATGGAACTGCTGATTTTTTTAAAAAAGTTCTTTATCTTAAAAAGGTTATGACATCATACACCACATAATATGCTACCATTTTACTACAACCAGGTATCCTAAAATAATGTTATGTTTTTACGAGATTTTCAAACGATTCAGGACCTAAGCAATACTTAATATAAGTTAGTTGGGCTATAACAAAACTTTATTACACGTGAAATTGAGTTGGTTGGCAATAAAAATGATTTAGATTATGTTGGCTTAATTTTACAATAGTTACGAGCGATTATGTTGAGTTCCAAACGTTTTTGTAGCAATCCTGAAACATCGTGACGTAATTACTTAAAAAAGTAAGTGTGCTATTGTACACATCAATGTTGAGTCACAGTATAATAATTATATTAATAGCCTAGTGGTATCACCGTCGATTGACAAGTCAGAGGTCTCGAGTTCGATCCCAAGGCGCGCTGACTTTTCGTAAGTTAAGTGCGTATTATAAATTAATTATCAGTTCCTAAAACGGTGAAGGAAAACATCGTGATGAAACCAGCACACCTGAGAGATTTTTCAATGGTGCGTAAAGCCATGTCAGAGATCTACGGGCGGTTTAAACTCTGACACCAGGTTGCTCAGCAACCATACGATAAGAAGAAGTAATAATACTCAATATACTCATGCAGTATGGAAACTTCGTACAAACGCTCAAAACGGCACTCTCACACAAACATGCGTAATATTGTGTAACGACGAGACTCATAAGCGAACGTCGCGGTACTCGCAGTATCAAGGACGCGTCGTTGCGCATGTCTGTGCGAGTGTGCCTTATTCGAGCATTTTTACGTAGTTTCCATACTGTATGTTTTTATACTGTGGTAGAGTTTTTACGCAGTTTCCATACTGTATGTTTATTATATTGTGGTTGAGTGACGTGTTAGCGGTAACTTAGCGTTTATTACATCACGCATTTGGAAGGTAATATTTCGATGATTACAGCACGTATAACGTCACTTTTTTATGTACTTTTGCGTGTTGAGCGATTTAAAATGGTCTCATTTGAAAGTTGTTAAAAATACGACTGTAAACCCAAGTTGTATTGAATCGTTACTGGCTGATATATTTATCGGACAGAAATTCACATCATGAATTGTTTATGAACAAACTGTCTCACGACACGATTGGTGTAGGGGTAGGTGCCTTTGAGTGATGATTTTGTTTAATATTGTTAAATTATGAGTATGTAACTTTACCTAATAAGTATACAGGAAAAAATCAATAGAGAAAATGCAGGAAAAATAGTCTGTTGTTTTTGCGATTATCTTATTAAATATTTTCATTTCAAAACTAAATCAAAATCGGTCCATTCATTTAGAAGCTACGATGCCACACACAGACACGTCAAACTTATAACTATCTTAACCCTACCTAACCCTTTCTTATGTGTCGAGGGTTAAAAAAGTTCCAAGAAATATATTACTCATATCGCATATCTATATCTACAGCATTCCCTCATCCGCTATCGCGGAAAATTTCCCTTCAGCCCTTGAATAAGAATTAAGTTTTTGCACCTTGCTCTCCTGTCACTTAATATTATTCGGTCGCTTCAGCAGTAACTGTTTTAAATTTTAAATATCACTTACCTATGTTAAGAGTTTATTAAGTTGTTATTAAATTACTTTACCTTATTTGAATCTGTGAAATTCAATATACAAGTTTAACTTGGAGTTCGGATTTGGTTAAAAAAATGTTGGAAAGGTTTTTTACCTGAGTTTTTTAAACTTTGTAATGTTAATAGTGTATGATATGCTGTATTTCTGATTTTTGGTTTAGTTTATTTTCTTATTAATCGCCGACGAAAAAAGAGGGGTGTTGTGAGTTTCAAATATGTACGCTGTGTAGCTGTGTGTCTGTGGCATTTTAGCTTCCAAACGGACGAATCTATTTTGTATAGTTTTTTGTTTAAAAAGTCACTGTCTTGATTGAGAATTTTCTTAGCTAAAACTTTTTTTAGGTTTTTTTTATCATACGAAATCATTGATTAAAAAATATTAGATTTAATGAAAGAACACATATGATATAAATTTTATATAATCAAGTCTAAAAAATACTTTTGAAAATATGTTCAACTAGCTGCCCCGCGCGACTTTGTACGCGTGATTATTCTACCTCTACGCTTTTTCTACTCTACCCTGTAACTACCCTACGCTACTCTACCCTACATTACCCTACCCTACCCTACCTCTACCCTACCCTACCCTAGGCTACCCCTACCCTACCCTACTCTACCCTGCACTACTCTACCCCTACCCTACCCTACTATACCTCTACCCTACCCTACCTCTACCCTACCCTACCTCTACCCTACCCTACCTCTACCCTACCCTACCTCTACCCTACCCTACCTCTACTCTACCCTACCTCTACCCTACCCTACCTCTACCCTACCCTACCTCTACCCTACCCTACCTCTACCCTACCCTACTCTACCCTACCTCTACCCTACCCTACCTCTACTCTACCCTACCCTACCCATTCTCTTCTACTCTAGGCGGAGGCAGCGGTGAAATCCAACAAATCAAAATCCATGAAAATCGGTCCAGCAGTTCTCGAGTATACCTACTAATTTTCATGACTTCAACTTTAAAATTGGCAGAATTACATTTAAACTTTAATCTCCTTTATTTTCTCCCCATAGTGATTGAATATCGAGATATCCGTTAATTAATTATGCCAATTTGATTTTCTTTCTAATATTGAATTTCCTACACAAACTTTCACCCCCTCCCCCTTCCCCCCTAATAGATAGTTTTCAAAAAGCTGAATAACGTCTTATTTGTTAAGCAAACAGCTAAATACTTACTTAATAATACTTAATGACGGATTTTTATACCTACAATCTTTAGTCCCCTTTTATATCTCTTTTATATCTCTTTATTTATACACGTCTTTTTTATTTTTAGCGCACAAGCTTAATACTTATTTTTATACCTGTAACTTAAAAAATGACAAATCTTCCATACAAACTTTCACCCCCTTTTTTATCCACTCAATGGTAAATTTGAAAAAAATAAACTATGCTCGTCTTTTATCTAACAACCTAAAAGCTGAATACCAAGTTTCGTACAAATAACTTTAAAAACGACTGACTTTCATACAAACTCTTATCCCCCTTTTTACCCCCTTAGGGGTAGAATTTCCAAAAATCCTTCCTTAGTGCACCCCTGGGATACGTAAAGAGTATTGTCTCAAAATTTTAAGTCTCTAGGTCTTCCGGTTTAGGCTGTGCGTTGTCTGTCAGTCAGTCAGTCACGGTACTGTTTTATAAGTATAGATTAACCTGAAATGCTGAAACTAAAACACATAAATTTCCATCTTGTCTTTTTCTAAAAAGAAACTAAAAGTTCCATTACGAAAAAGCACTTCGTCAACATGTCCAGACTAGACCATTTGGTAATTTAAAGGCTTTCTTTATTATATTCTGACCGCTAACTCATTAGATCCCAAAAAAATATAGGTTGGACTGTGGGAGACGCCAAATGACAAGGGTACACACTGTACCCATCTCAACAAACAGGGTTACCAAATGTAGAATTTATTTGTTTTGTTCGAATTTTAAAATATATTTTTTTTAATTCGTAGCTCCCGAAACGGGTTTATTCTCCGCTAAAAAGGTTTCAACTTTGAGATGAAAACTCTTTTATTGCTTCCTGAATTTGTTCAGGACTTCAGGTTATGTTTTTTGTGTATTTGCAAGTTAACAACTGTAAAGCTCGAATGTGTTAACGTGTAGGTAGCCCTGTTATAGAAGTGTGGTTAGAATACAAATTATGTGGGTTAGTCCTTGCGTACGTGGACGACTTCATTTTAGAAACGACTGGGGGATATTTGCATATTTTGACGACGGATCCTGGCAATAAAAATAGTGGTTGGTACAACCTTTTGTTATTTGTGTGTGATTTTATTTTCTTAATAAGTAAAAGTAGGTAGGAGGTACAAAATTTTGCATATAAGTACCTATATTTAGTTTTGTTACTCTAATATACATAATGTATAAAGCTTCGTTAAAAATTACATTTCATTTACATCTTTTCACGTAGATCTATCGATATTTTTGCTTCAACGTGGGTGCTACATCATAGAATGTTTGTATAAAACCCAAGCTTGGGTGTAATAAGCCCACAAAAACACGTGTACGAGAATTCAATTCATAAACTTTTATGTCATTAATTTCTATGGAAACTTTTTATGATTTGTCGGAAAGAAACCCAGCTGGCTCCATTTTCCTTGAAAAATAATTGCCATGTGAAAAATATGTTATTAGATTTATTATTGTGCACGTTTACCTGTTTACTAAAAATGGCAATCACTTGTTGATGTCACAACGGATCTTCAGAATATTATTTTCATCAATGCGTAGGCTAAAAATATACGAAGCTTCGAAAAAACTGCTGACCTATTTTCATTATTCTATTATGTACAGAACAGAGATAAATCCATTAGCATGCTAAGTTTTTGTGTCTTTGCAATTACTAACACAAACTCTAATTAGTGTGCTACAATAATAGTAATCAAACTATGTTAATATTCCTTTGCACATGCTAATATTTACATGCTAATATACACATGCTAACATACACAAATGCTTATATACACATGCTAATATAGGCATACTAACATACACATACTAACATACACATGCTGTCATAGACATGCTAACATACACATTCTGACATACACATGCTAACATACACAAATGCTTATATACACATGCTAATATAGGCATACTAACATACACATACTAACATACAAATGCTAACATACACAAGCTAACATACACATGCTGACATACACATGCCAACATACACATGATAATACATATTATGCTAACACACGCATGCTAATATACACACGCTAACATACACCATGCTAACATACACATTATAATATATACATGTTAACATACACATGCTGACATACACATGCTAACATACACAAATGCTTATATACACATGCTAATATAGGCATACTAACATACACATACTAACATACACATGCTGTCATAGACATGCTAACATACACATTCTGACATACACATGCTAACATACACAAATGCTTATATACACATGCTAATATAGGCATACTAACATACACATACTAACATACACATGCTGTCATAGACATGCTAACATACACATTCTGACATACACATGTTAACATACACATGGTGACATACGCATGCTAACATACACATGATAATACATATTATGCTAACACACGCATGCTAATATACACACGCTAACATACACCATGCTAACATACACATTATAATATATACATGTTAACATACACATGCTGACATACACATGCTAACATACACAAATGCTTATATACACATGCTAATATAGGCATACTAACATACACATACTAACATACACATGCTGTCATAGACATGCTAACATACACATGTTAACATACACATGGTGACATACGCATGCTAACATACACATGATAATACATATTATGCTAACACACGCATGCTAATATACACACGCTAACATACACCATGCTAACATTCACATTATAATATACACATGTTAACATACACATGCTGACATACACATGCTAACATACACAAATGCTTATATACACATGCTAATATAGGCATACTAAAATACACATACTAACATACACATGCTGTCATAGACATGCTAACATACACATTCTGACATACACATGTTAACATACACATGGTGACATACGCATGCTAACATACACATGATAATACATATTATGCTAACATACACATGCCAACATACATTTATGCTAACGTGATAGCCTAGTGTTATGACTGTTGGACTGCCAAGTCAAAGGATCAACCCCAAGCACGCACCTTTAACTTTTTGAATTCATGTGAGTTTTAGAATTTAATGATAACTTATTAGAACGGTGAGGGAAAACATCGTGAAGAAACCAGCGTAACTGAGAACAGAAAATAATTTTAAGGTGGCCAATAAGCATATTATTATGACCTAATTGGAAGCTGTTATAATATAAAACGGGCAGTAGATTATAGAACGTTGAAGGGGATTACATAAGGGGGGGGGGATTGATCTTTGGTCTCATTGACCGATCAAATACTAATAAAAACAATATGAAAACCTTTTTTTACGAGATTTTCTGTGAGATATAGGTACCACTGTGGTCCACTAGTACTGAAATCTAATATTAGTATTTCTGCGGAAAAATCATAAACAACTTGAACGAAATATACTGTTCAATATTTTTTTTTACGTTTTCCCTTTCGAGAGTTATAAACTCTTATTTAACTCTTCCGTATTGAGTTTCTGAGTGTTTTTCCTGTTCATCCTTTTCCAGTTTTTTTTTATCTGAACTTTTTCGAATTTGGAAGACAATCTAGTTATTTTAAAAATATTTTTATTTCCACTTCACAGTCCGGGTCGAGAAAAAAACTGTAGAATTTTTTTAAAAATCTATTCGCATTACACTCATCATCTGCCTAGCCTATTCCCAACTATGTTGGGGTCGGCTTCCAGTCTTACCGGATGCAGCTGAATACCAGTGTTTTACATGGAGCGACTGCCTATCAGACCTCCACAACCCTATACTGGGTTACTATTTGCATTACACTGACATCTATAATTTCTATGATATTCCTAATATGAATGTCTAAATTTTGACTAGTTAATAGGAATGAGATCTACCTACTGGCAAAGAACTCTGGCTTATTTTTATTTTTTTTGGCTTCAGGTCTTTGAGCCTTGCGTGACGTAATAATAATAATGTATCGTTTGTCCACAGGTAATCGACAATCAGTGCTAAGTGCAAGTGCAGTGCAGTGAAGTGTAGTGCGTGATGTTAGTTTGAGGCCAGTTGAGGCCAGCTGAGGCCATGTCCAGGCCCAAGCTCAAGTGTGCCGCATGGGCTTGGCTTCTGGTCCTTGCAGCCTCACAGCCTTGGACTACGGCTTATACGGACACTGAAGAGTTTCTGAGCGATTTGGATAAACCAGGTAAGTTGGACAATTTTAATAGATAAGTTGTACTATTGTTGACAAAGCCGGTGCACCACTTTTAAGGTTAGAATCGCTTGCACTCGGCTTCCGAAAGTAGCGGTAGCCCCGCCCCTACGCACCTGCCATCGTTCAAAGCATTTTGATCGCAAAGTGGTGCACCGTTCGTGTCCGCAATACCTATGTGGTAAAACTAAAATTTTAAAATTTTGGAACGCATAAAATAGGTACATAAACATTTTTATTATAAAGTATTTATGCATATAAGCGAAAACTAAAGTTCCAAATATTTGTAGAAAGAAAAGATTGAGTACGATTGGAATTGAACCCGCGATTATTTGTAACCTCGCTCGTGCTATCATAATTCTAATCTAAACTATGAGGCCTGATTGCCTAAAGGAAATGTTGAATATGAAAATGGAAACGTGTATAATAATATCTTTATTTAAGTAACCTGGAGTCAACACTTAAGAACCATGTTAATAAATAATTGATTTAACAATATTTTCACCTCTGTAGGTGTAACAGCATTATGAGAAATGGCGCAGCAGTTTCCTGCATAAGTGCAATACGTTCTATTTCCAATCATGCTTAGAATACTGTTCGTAGTTCATTTATTCAATAACAATATTTTACATTTGTGTTTGAAATATAACATTACATTATTAATAAAAAAATAAATAATCATAAATATTTACGTGCAGAAAGTGTTAAGACTGTTAATTATAATACGGTAAGGAGTAAAATAATTACAATGTATAAATGTTACAATCTTTGGGTCAGTAGAAATGCTTCATAATATTTTACCGCTAATTACAATAAAAATAACCACCGCTCAAGCAAAATAATCCGTAATTAGCACAATTTCAACATGACTAAAAAATCACATGAGAAATAAACGCATAAACAAACTTTACACTACTAAATAAACATTAATGTAATCTACATTACCGACTATTAAAATAAACTAAAATACTTATTCATTACTTTCCCACATAATTTATTCTTATAATTCCGATTCGATGCTCGCTTTTTAATTATTAGAGCACGCAGCCTTAATACAAGCTAGTTAAAAACCGGTTGTAAAGAAAAGATAGATGTTGCATCGATTTTAATTTATATTTGATAGCTGTCTATAGATAGAGCTTCTCTTCAAATATTTTTCTAATCAATTTTCAACCATTTTGTTTTTAGAATTCATGGGTTTTTTTTAAGTATTTTTGACGCTTATTAACACCATTTTATTACAAAATTTAAGTATAATGATTTGGTGTAATTAAAATAGAAATCAAACAATAATAAAAGACTGATTAGTGCTTAAAACACAAATAGCTATTGGGATATAATGAGGCGGCACCTTCGCAATCAAGACTCTTTGGTATATAAAACTCATAAGTACCTATACATTTAAGCTATAAGTACATGTCTGGCGTCAAACTATTGAGATTAAAATTACAACATTGAAGCATGCGATCAATCAACGCATGCGTAGGCGTCGCGCTAGGTTAATGATTTTTAGCGATAATCATCAATATTTAATAGCTAACCTTTTTTAGTAGCTAGCGAGAGTTACTTATAAAGTTTCTTTTTTAAAATATAGGTTTATTGTTAGATGTTTAAACTTGACTTAAATGTTTTTTTTGCTACGATAATAATAGATTTTTACAGCCTAGACCGCATTCATCGCGATTATTGTATAGGCGGATTATCAAAAAAAATTTGGATTAAGCTCGCGAAGTTTTTGGAGGGGTAATCACTATTCTCTCACCGTGGTATGACTATAGTTTCCATTCGTATGGAGTTTGTTTGATGTTACGAAGACATGACGTCATCTCTATGTCTGTCATCTATATCTTTAGCAGTCAGCAGTGATAGCTTAGTGATATGACGTTGGATGCCAAGTCAAAGATCGTAAGTTCGAAACCCAAGCACACACCTCTGAGTTTTTGGATTTATGTGAGTATTAGATACTAATTATCACTTGCTAAAAACGGTGAAGGAAAATATCGTGAGGAAACCAACACACCTGAGAGATTTTTCAACGGTGTGTAAAGCCATTTCAGAGGCCTACGGGTTAAACTTAGACATTAGGATGTTCATCAACCATACGACGAAGAAAAATCTGTATCTATCCTATTATATTAATTATACATGTAAAAGTCATACCTACTACCTAAGCTTTTATTAACTAATCTAGCAGTGGTATAGTTTGATGATTTATTTATGTAACAAATCACTTTTAGATAACATAAAACGACCATTACACGTTATGTTTCTTATAATACTTTAATCTTTCCAGAACATTGTAATTAAAACAAAGATAAACATGTAAATATTTATAAAGGAGTAATTTATTAAATATTCATTAAACAACGCTATTGAACAGAAAGCTCTGGTAAAGAGCTTTTAGTTATAAGCTCCCAAGCTTAAAGAGTACTTTGGTAAACCGAAATATTCTAGATTTCAGACTTTGTTTAAGAAATCCTTTTTGTAGGTGGGTTTTCCTTAGAAATTTTACACAAGAATTAAGCGTATTATAATCGTATTGCTTATTATTATTAAAATATAAACACACATCTGTTGTCAGGTATTGAGATAGTATAAAAAAAGAAAAGTTTGAAAAGTACCTTTATATATTAAATCTCTGGAAGTACCTAGCTACCTGTTAGTGTTCCCATCAAAATCAGTCCAACCCCTTAGAAGATTGCCCTTAATCTGACGGACAGACATTGATACAGATGGACAGATAAAAAAACCTGCTTTTTGGGTACCACGCTGATAAAATACTATCAGTTGTAATTCTAATAAGTATTATAATTCATAACTACGATACAGATAAAAAAATCCAAGATAGCGTTTTCTTGGTGAGAATAAAAGTCAGTTATAAAGGTCTCATTCTAAAACCAATCTCAAAATCAAATCCTTAGCATTTATAAGACTTAGGTTTTCAAGACGAGTGCTAAGTACTAACCTAATAAGATTCTAAATCATTATTCCACGCCCCCAAACCTGTAATGTATCAAATGAATCGCACAAATCGATTCAATCTTATTCTTGATTCGATTCTCACAGGTTATGCACTCGATTTCACACAAATTAAAATAGATTTTTCACACTAAACGATGTAATATATTAGTAAGGCGACCATACATGTTACATTTACCTACGAGATGCCTTACCTTTTAAAGGTATGAATGTAAAATGATCCTATTAGTCTTTCTTATTTCGGGTCGTGGATCATCATATGACCTTGCCTGACGGCTGCAAATTCGGATAGGGTAACCTATTTGAATATTTTTTCTAATCATGTATGTAGGTGAAGTTGAAAATTGTTCGGATATTCAGACATGAGTTTTTTTTAAATATTTATAGTCATTAGAATAATTTTGATTCAAAATCTATTATTTTGTAGCCAACTGTTTAAAATTAGCCCAAAAACTGTGCCTAAAAACTAGCAACATCTAAACCTTTTTTTTAAACGTAATGAACTACTTAAGCGTCGCTTTTCATCACATAGTTGAAAAGCTAAAGGACACAGCATTCGATAGTTTTATTTTGCAGTTTGCGCCCAGCCTCTGAATTTTTGTGAGTTATAAACTAATTATATCACTTGTTCCGTCTCCTGAGACAATATCTCTGTCGTGTCGGATTTATGAAAGTGACTGTTTCTGTGCTAGCGCATACACTTCAGTGTAGTTAGCTAGTCTTTGTTGAGATTGGGCACTGTGAACGAAATTCAGTTAGGATTTTATAAAATTACCAAATCATAATTTAACTGATAATTTGATAATCATAATTTGGCCAAGACACACTAAGGTCGCTGAGCCAACGGAGTAAGTAATTAAGTATATTTTAACTGATGATTTTTGAACAATAATCTTCACATATTATTATCGTTCTTTCAGTCTACATTACAATGTAATAACTAAAAGTATAATCTTCAGTACAACACACATTAATAATCTGAAAATTATCTACAAACAAATACAGGTAATATACTATTATCTAATTCAAATATTTAAATCAAGTATACACGGTGAATACCACATATTTACGACCGACATAGTGACCTGAATCTGTTAGGTAAGCGATAAGATCTTTATGTGTCTAACATACGTAATAACTGACACTGAAACCTGTACTTAGCAGGTGAAATATGGAGATAATTCGCTTTATTGATCCTGTGGTTGTAAGTGCGGCATTTGAGCTTAAGGACCAAAGTTTGGTCCTGTCTAAATAAAGTAAATTTTGCACGTGGGTATGGGATTGAACCTAGCATGTACTAACGTGACTTTTTCCATGACGATTATACGTTAATTTAAGACACCACTGATAAAAGGTGAAGGAAAACCTCGTAAGGAAACTTGGACTTAATTGTCTGTAATCGAAACTTTTGTTAGAAACCATTTTATTGAAAAAAATACCCTTAATTCTAAAACAAAATTAATATTCATTGAAGCTCGAAAATGTAACTCCATACAATCTCAACAAATCATCCCAAAATTACCATAACAAAAAATGAAAAACGAAAAAATACCATTACATTATAAACAGAATCGCTGACAACCCCATAATGTTTTAATGAGTTATATAGACAAAAACATGGCAACACTGTTAGTTATTGTTGCCAGTTGAAAAAAAAGGGTAAAAGTTAAGGCGTGTTCAGATGCAGTTAGCAGAATAATTTGATTATTATAAATATTTATAATGCAGCGTTACTCGGCGTAAATAAGAATGACAGCTTCTGTCAATTTTAATAATTAATAGAATTGGTGTTTGAATAGTTGGCTGTTTGATTTTAAATTGATACGACACGTTTAATGAGGTTACAATAAATGTAATTATCTAGTTTAAATTTAATATACCTACATATTATATTTGGCAATCAGTTTGTGTACACGTTTCTGTTCATATAATTGTGTGAGTATTATTAAAATTTGTGTGTTCATTATTTACATTTTAAATTATAGCCAAAATTTAAGCTTAAATTTGAAACTTTTTTCTATGCTAGTTAATTGATATCAGAGTTATAAAAGTCTAATTGAATTTAAATATATTTTATTATTTTTTTAATAAAAGTAAAATTGTACCATTTTGCTTTAATTGAGAGTCGAATAAAATTAAGTTATAAAAACAAAAAAAAACTCTATGTAAATTAAGAACCCCTTTTCTTTCTTCCAATGTTTAATTAAACATATAATCTTGCATTCACATAATGTACTATTCATGTCTGTAAGCGCCCTTACCTAAATGTACATCGCTGTAAGGCCCTCATACATTCCACTGTCATTGTACTGGCTTTTATTAGCCTTTGTCACGCGTGCAACTTTCTTGAAAGGCGATGAGCGAATGGGGATATTTTGTTGGGTTCTGTATTAACAATTAAATAACAGGCACAGCTTGTCGGAAAAGAGTCTGAAGCGGTGACAATTGGAACTAAAAATAAAAATCTTAAAAACTTAGTTTGTGAGTACTAGAATAACTCCTAAGTGAGTGATAGAAACATGTGAGAACCAAATAACTTGTAATTTTGAGTTGTAGTAAGCATGAGAAGTGCGCTAGTGGCGCCCCCCAATTTTTGCAGACTCTTTTTTGCCAAACTCTTTGGTTATTTATTTGTGGTATGATTTAAAAAATAAAAATTTAATAAATGGCATCGCGCTTGTTTATTTTTAAATTAATCATAGAGATAAAATATACCTGGTTAAGTATATTTAAGTATATACCAAGGTATAATATACTAAGGTAGTTGAATTTATGACAAATTTCTTTGGCACTATGTTTCTTTTCTAAATATCAACTACTCAAAACCATTTTCACATCTTCATGCAATTTTATTATTACTGCCAAAGTCAATTTCATATTTTTTGTGTATACGTTCTGAGAAACCTCTTGAGGATCTCACGAGATTAAATATTTGATTTACTCTTGGAATTTTCTGATGGCCTGGTAATAGCAATTTCATTTTATTTATCTTAAGATATTTTTTGTAGTTTATTATTTTTTTATTAGCTATTGTTACGGAGAACTTAGCTTAAGGACTTGATATGTTGTAACTTTTCTAGTCCTATTGATCCCAGTTGGGTCGGTCCGCAGTTAGATCATTCAATTATTAAATCCATTGCTTTACAAATCTTTTTTCTCTTTTTTGAGTTGTACAAATTGTAGTACGTTTACTTACGAGTTGCATTACATAATTATTATAATTTGACGCTTACTGGATAATTATTTTTTGTGAGTTTAGATTAAAACCAGCTCTCAATATTTTATCACTTTTAGAATCGGTTGACGTCCAATTCCAATTTGGGCAAAAAAAAATTGAGAAGGTGTTCCATTTACGGTATTTTTTTTTTAATTTACCATAAAATTAACCGCAATTGCAATATACCTAAGTCGCAAATAGAGTTGTTACTGAAAATTAATATAACACTCAGACCAAACCAAGGTCCATGAATAAATAAACAAAATTAATTTATTAATAATTTAAAAGTTAAAAACGCAACGTCAACAAGATAAAGTAAGTAACAATAATACAGATTATAATTCTTCACATTATTTTTACTTTAAAATCTAATCTTTAAAGGTCTCAACCCCGCGACTCTTCACTGAACCCTAAAATACACGAATCGTTTTTATTTCAACAGATTATAATACATCAAAGATTTAACGTATGGTTAAACCTATACGATTCTTACTAGATTACGAACGTAACTCATTGGTATACGACGTTTATATGTAATAAACATGATATTTTCGGGTACACATTTCAAAATTTAATCTACAGTACGTATTGTTCGATTTGGGGATCGCTTCGTATTGTTAAATATTAGAGTTGTAACTTTTTGTGAATTTTTGTTTTGTTAATTGATTTTCTTGGTGGTCTGGTTGTTTTAGATGTCTTAATTAACTTAAGTCGAAATATGAATTACTATTAATTAATGTTAATATATTATATTACATTTATATGGTAGTAATGTAATCTGTAGTTAATTTATACTCTGTGGTAACACGATAAAGAGAGATCGAATAATTAATTTATGCTTTCTGCTTTGACAGTTTTTCAATTATAATTAGTTGGCTTGTATACGTCGGGAAACTATATAAGTTTTTACCATAAAATTACAAACCCTTTTTTTCTTTATTATTTTAATAAACTACTCCAACATTTAATATTATTTATTTAATAAAAACAACAAAGGGAGGACGTGTCTCATCGCGTGCCTTCCTTCGAAACAATTCATAAGTTCTTTTTGTATTATCATTTAATGTCAAAATATGAGACGGTAAATGATATTCCCCAGACATACGATATCAGGTACAATGAACGGATGAACAGCATTGTAGTACCAAAATTATAAATATTATTTGGTCTTTTTTTGTGGAAAGGACCAAAATGTATTTGATATTTTTTTTATCTGTATATATTTGGACCTTAAGTAAAAATATTAAAAAAATCTCATTTCTAATAGTAGGCTATCACAAATTTTGTATTGAAGTAGAAGTAAGAAACTTTAATTCACTCATAATTGTTATTTTTTTTCCTTTTTTTAAAATTTGGATTTGGTGCTTCCGATAAATTTTAATTTCTAATTTGTACTTTTGTAAACTGTTTTACTTTTAAATATTAGAAAATCATATTATTATTATTAGATATCATTATGTATTTTCCCTATGTAGAGCTATAAAATAGTTTTTTTTTGTATATAAGACCATTTTATTCATCGCTCTTAAAATAAATGTCTTGTGAAAAATATTGTACGGAACCTCAAAAAAGTGTCATCATTCTTAAACTATTTGTTTATAAAATTGATTTTATGGTGAGTACCTATATAATGTGTTTAAATACACCAAAACTAAACGTACTTAGGATTATTTGTCAGATGTCATATCATGCAATATTGTTACAGTATTAGTGTCAATACTGTATTATTAATAGATTATTATTAAACACTCGTAAATTTTATGACGTTAAGAGCTTAGATGAGATTTGGAATATTGTTGTCATTGTTATGCATTTAGGTATATTTTATTATATTTTTATTGTTATTTGGGTTGTTGGTTTTAATGCTATAGTTTTTCTTTGTTTTTTTTTTTTAATTTTAAAGTAGCGATGTGAAATGGAGATTTGATGATGAGAATTTACCGAGACTTACCGTGACCCCATAACAATATCATCTGGTTAAATAGTTCAAGTTTATTACATTTTTAAATAAGATTTATTTATTTCTATAAATAATTATTTGAATAACGTACTCAATTTATATATTTTAAAATAGATAAAAGGTCGAGCACAATAATAATAACTGACTATATAATCTAGAAATAAACTATCTATATAATATATATTATATAAACTAAATAAAAAGTTAAACTTAATCTAAAAGACCGCTACCTGTAGGCAACGTTCCCAAAATGCTGGCTGCGTTGCCTCACTGGATGGCAATACCTAAGTATTTAGATACCTTTAGGAAAGATACAGAATATTATTAAAAAACTAAAACCTACTTAATAATACTAAACCCAATAAATAAAACGAACTATGCCTTAAAATTACTTATTATTATTATAAAACAAACTTCAGAGCAGTTCCACTGCAGAACAAATGCCTGCCTTCCCTCTTTCCACTCGTTTCAAGTTGAAAGGTAACCTCCCATACAAACCACATTGTATACAGTTACTGAATCTTATGGGAACTTGAATACCTATCGTATTGTTTTGACGTCAGTACAAGTTATGAAACAGGATCACGAACCGCCATCGATCCCTCGAAGTTTGTGAATAACTTAAATCTTCTTGTTTAATGATAGTAATGTATAACAATAGAAATACTGAGGCTTATTGCCGTGGAACAGAATGGAAGCGAACAGAATTGGCCAAAGCATATTGAACTTTAAGTCAATTCAGCAACGAAACAAAATGGATAAATAAGTCACACGTTTTCCAGGGAATTCTTGTGCATTCTCGGGAATTTCTACAGCTGCAGTCTGCGGACTTAATTTGTACGTTACACGATTGACATAAAAATCATTATGCTATGTCCAATTCCTTTCACTTCCATTCCGTTCCACAGCAATGTAAATTGAGCCTGACAAAGGAACGGAATCTAAGGTGTAAATAAGTGTATTTATAGGAATCTATTTTTTCTGGTGCTCCAATAAAGAGCAGTCAGTCGGAAAAAAATCAGTCTATACTGTCCCACTACTGGCCATAAGCTACCTACTGTGGAGAGCTGACCTATTTGGTGGTTTACTCTTTGTAAACTGGCCATTTGTGGTGACAGCCTCTTTAAATTAAGATGAATATAAGTAAAATATAGAACAAGATGGTCGGACAACCGAAATAGTTTATAAAAAAGATGTATAAAAAGTGTTAAGAAAATATAATTTATTTATTCCTAGTAAAAAGTGTTTTTTATTTAAAAGTAGGCGCGAAGGAGTTGCCTTGCGTCCTACAGTACCTAATAAAAATTTCAGTCAGTGACGGTTTTTTATAGTTGAACAGGGAATAATATTTAATAGGAACTATTAAAAAAATACAGACATTGTTACTATTTTTTAAATTTATGGGAAAAATGATTCCTATTATAAAATTGGTAAAGTTAGACTTAGGAAAAAATATTTTGGTCCTGAAAGGGTTAAAAAAGAGATAATAAGTCATAAACATCATGATGACACACACACAACACTCGCTGCAGCTGTTGGTCTCCAACTTGGGGTGCCTGAACCATACTCTTCCAAATGCATATCGCAGAGGCTCTTGCATAAGTCGTGGCGTTCGAAGGCTGCAAGAGAACCTTCTAGCATCCTCTGCATGAATAGTTGAAAACTTGCCCACTTATGTAATATACTCTAGAACAACTCCGTTAACTCCGTTAAACACTAAGTTAGGTATATCTGTATAGTTACTGCAAAGTTTGACACGCTAGCCTTCTCGTACTTCGTACAAGGGGAATGTAACTACCATGGGGATTGTTGTATGTAGAAGAGAATTTTGAAAGCACTGGCAGGGTTACAATTAGCTTAGTGGCAGAACGACTGGAGGCTTTAGCCAGTAGGTCACATGTTAAAATCCAGCTCGTAATCGTTTTTTTCTTTCTATAATTTTTTTTCTCTCTATTTATTTGTCGAGGCTTTTATCCACAAGGTGAATATGACATCCGCATAAATACACTCACAAAAAATTCTCACTAAACAATATAATCAATTATTATTAAAGATTAGTAAAAACAGATTTTACAAATGTATAAATTGCTTTTTATTGGATAGAAAGCGGGTGACTCAAAAAAGAAATAATTTTGCCATTATAAATATTAAATCTAATTGAATTACATAAATTTCCTCTATACGTTGAATACAATTGACAATCATTTAAAATATGATAAATATCATCAATCTCGGAATAACATAAATAACAAAATGGAGATGTTTTAATACGTACTAAATGTAGAATTAGAAAGAATATAGCCAGATCTAGTCCTTAAAGCAGATACTAAACGTTCTCTAGGAACTTTTTACAAAATGTAACAACTTTAGTGGTCAATATAAATCATATAACTCCGTTTTCTGAAACAGGTAATTTCACTTGAACGATGAACAGGTCGGTTCTAAATAAAATTGCCAGTAAGCATCAACAATTTCTCGTTTCGCACTTAAAACCATTGAAAAACCATTGCAATTTCTACCTACTTAAGTATTTCAAGTGAAAAGTTCATCAAGCTTTGAGTGCTAATTAACGTGTAAATTGACTGGACCTAATAACAGAGGAACTGCATAATTAACTTCATTATGGAAAAGCCACAAGCTTGCGATAGATGGAATTCAAAGTAATTTTATGCGAAGCATTAAAATAGAAAATTTTATTCGAAGCTATTCGAAGTTTTTATATTTATGCGATATTTTTTTACGGTTTGCTCGAAGCAATTTTATCGCGATGAAGTGAGTTGAGTTAATTTTGTTACGGTACTACATTTATACTAGAAAGTAGTAATAATAAATAAATAGTGAAGCTACATAAATAGATTTGAGGAAAATTTTATTGAAATGCTTTAAACTAATTTAGACCCACTATCTCTCTTTTAACAGTAATCATTAGAAAAGGTTAGGTGACTTTTAGCCCAGTCAAATTAGTCAACTAGCGTATATATTTGATAATTTCAGTCACTTATAAAATGTATTTCAATAACATTTAGGTGAATTGTCGTCGTGACCATCTTTTATTCAAACTATCTTCTGTTTACTATTTTGCTCGCATTCTTTTGGAATAAAAAGTATCCTAAATTATTCAGGAATAGCGTAGCTTTTTATTAGTAAAAAAAATTGGTTTCGGTTCACTAAACAAACACAATATCTTTAGAATATTAGTTCAAATTAATGTAGTTAACACAAACAACAAAATCATAGTTAAACTAAATAATAAACACCTACATACTTATTTCTTATAAAATTTTCACGTTTAAGTATCTAATTTTTTCTTATTTCTTTTAACCTCTTAAGAAAAGCGTACAGCTTCCATTAACCGCCAGAAATATCGAAAGAATTCCCCTTCAACCTGAACCCCTCTCCGCGATCCGTCGGTCTGAAGTTCCCCAAAATATTTCGCGTGCCAAGTGCCCTACAAAATGTTCTATCACGCTGTCTTCGTCAAAAATGTTGTCGAAAACCTGTGAGTGGGACCGCTGTAATTAAACCTCGGAGAAATGCGTCGATGAGATTGTTCAAAGGACTTTAGTTCTGCGTAGGGTTGAGTGACGGAAGTCTATAGGAGGATATAAGTATTTTTGCTTGCGTTTTGAGTGTTATGTTTAAGGGAATTGAATATTGGAGATAGTACCCAGACTTCCTTGGTGCAAGGGATTCTATGCCTAGGTCTATAATACATCGTTATGCGATGCTTACAACTATTAAATAATAAGCTAGAGGTATTAAGTTTGAACCTTTTCTAAGACGAAGACACTTAGGTACTTTTCATAAATTATGTGCGCGTTTAAATAATTTTACACTTACTCCGTGCTTCAAAAAGCATACCTTACGTTTGATCTTTTTCCGATCGGTCAGATTGCATCAATCAGATTATGAAAGAAAGAGAATACAGGGTGCACCTATGTACTATAATGATAATCTCCCGCGTCTAGTTTCCATTGAAATTGGCAGCAAAATTCTATTGAAACTATAATCATTATTATGATCGTCGCAGTCGTTCACATTTACTATATCAAATTGAAAAAATATCCTCTAGCCGCAAGTATTTGTCCCAACTGAGTATTGAATCCAAGGCCTGAAGCGTAGAAAACCAATTGTTTAACCATCACATCGCGTCATCGCTTACGGATAAGCCATTTTACAAGACAATACCATAACTACTTCCTAAAAATACCATGAAACCCAACTAATTCAAAAACAACGGTTTGGCCCTCATAAATATTCAATTAAATGCCGGAATAATATATAAACGGTGATACCTCCTTCATACGCATTGCAAATGTTTATGGTAGGAGTATAATAAATCATATGGTAAAAATTATGGGGTACATTTTCTAGTTTATGTTTGCTTTAGGGTTTTCATTAAATATAGCTTATTTTGTAGGTTTTAATTATAAGGGTTTTAGATTGTGTAGATACACAACAATTGTATTGAAGAAGTATAGTAGTAAACCCATCATCTTTTGAACGAATGTTCAAAAGTTTAGGAAATATATTCAAGAATAGTAAATAAGATTTTGTTGAGCTAGTGGCTGAGAATCTTTGAGTTCTAATCCAAGGTCAAATTAATTGTAATTTTGTGTTATTCGTCTCGAAGTTAAGAACTGAGACTCCTACATTGACAGGTTTTTAAAAGTGCTTAAAGCTCTTTATCTTCAAAATTAAACTCTTTTACAAGTAATTTGGGACAAAAACTTCCTTAGCCTTTTGGGTAAGGCAGCTTTTGCCTTGCAGTGGCACTGTTATGGCTGTTAATAATAATAATAAGAACCTTTCGTTCAATAGTTAGATCAAGGGCTTGATGTAGAAGACTCCTTTGTACCTTGACTCGGTGCGCGTAGTCAAGAGAAACCTCTATTTAGAGCCACTGTTCACCGGCAGCTTGGACCGTGTTTTTCCAAATTGATGGGTTAGTATTTTAATTTTTTTAATGTTTATATTTTTGTTATATCTATTAAAAATATATAAATGATAGTATAAAATAAAGCAAATAATTATTGAATACCAAAACATTATTGTTTGTCACAAAAAATCATAACTTTATGCCAAATAAACAATAAATTCTTTTCTTGCCAATTTTAGAAACACTGTTAATGATTTTTTTATCAAAATATTTTTTTCGCGGAATTTGCAAGTATAAAAAATACTTATTTATCTTACGCTGAGATAGTAAAAAACTTATAAATCTATGAAAAATCCTTTAAAATTCAAAAATACATACATTATATTAAAAAGTTTGAGTTTATCGTACCAAACAAACAAACAATCCTACCAAAAAAACCTTCAGAAAGTACTAAAAACAAACTCCCACGTCACAAAGCAGACGTCCTTTAATCTAAATATCAATAAATAACTCGACACGTCAAACAGAAACACGTTTTTTCCAAAACTAGTGTTTTTTGTTTCGTCTCAAATATTTCAATAACTCGTTAACTGGTCGCTCCCGGTTGCCGCAGCCTTATACTTAGCTGAATCTCATCTCAACTTATATCTCACAGCATCTTAGGGTGTTTCTCCATTACATGTTGCTAGACACATGCTATTTGGAGCTCTGTTGTCGAAATATGTATCTACGGTTTTTTATTGGGAGCTTTATATTATAATCTTCTTCTTTTTTTATCGTATGGGTGATAAACAACTTGGTGTGGGTGACATGGCTTTATACACCGTAAATAAATCTCACAGGAGTGCTGGTTACCTCACGATGTTTCCCTCACCGTTTTAGCAAGTGATAATTAATTTCTAATACACACATGAATTCAAAAAGTCAAAGGTGCGTGCCTGGGTTTTAAACTTACAATTCTTGACTTGACAGTCCAAAGGCTTATAAAATAATTACTTCGAATAAAAAAATGTCTACACAATAAAATTTCTACATATACCCTTCACAACACATTTTTTTTATCTTATATCTCCTGTTTAATAAACACAAACGTTTCTTTCAACAATACCCTATCAATATATCCTATCCCGCATCGCATATCCGCTACTACGACACAGCCTTAACGACCCGTCCTCAATCGTCGTGTGTGATCCGATATCAACCCATTACATTACTTTTATCGACGCGTGCGCATCCCATCAACTAGATAATGTTCCGATAAGAATTGCTTGTTAAGATCTTCAGATATTTTTTGATGTGACGTAGGAGGTTGTACATAAACTATTTTGAGTACATTTTCATTTTGAATAAAACAAACATTGAATTCTAATGAAAAAATGTTAGGCAATGCTGTAGTGTTTTATTGCCCAAAAGAGCTCAGTATGCTGATATTTATGGGCAAGTATTTGCAATAACCAATGTTTGCCAAACAAGCGATAACTGCTCAATATGTTTGGCAAATATTGGTCGTGTCACTTTAAAGCTTCATTGTAAAATAATTCTATCATTTATTCATAACAAATTAAATAAAGAGACATGACAAGACATGCCGTCTTTTAGTCTATGGTCAATATTCTGATATTAAATATTAAGGAAAACTAATGGCGATATTACTAAAAAGGATTTTTGAACTAAAAATTTATTTAAATATAAACTATGGTGATCAGTGGCGGAGGTTGAATTTATCCAAGAGTAAGCCGGAGCCAACCCGAATGGCAAATACAGTAGGCATGCACCATGCACAAATGGACTTTGCCATTTTCCAATGGGAAGCTGGTAGCAATCGAGTTGTATGGAGCCTCCGCCACTGATGTTTTATTAGAATACTATGATAACAGAACCTATTAATATACTCCTCTTCACAGAAATTAAAATAAAATGTAAGCAGTTTAGAATTCCTTTTTACAAGCAATCGTTTGATCTAAATTAAAAGTAATATTTGAATGATACCTCTTTAAACGGATACAATTTCATAGCTAGCTTGATAGCAGTGGTCTCAGTGGTTACGCGATATTAAAAAATAAAAAGAGTAGGTAGGTTAAGATGTCGATCATTAGAATGATTGTAACTATTCTGGAGCCTTATTTCGAAATTCGAACGATGCACGACGAAGCTTCGACTGACGGATGGCACGCGCGTTCTTTGTTTTTTCTATAACGGCTTTTTTTGCAACGGCTGCAACTTATTAATTTTCATCTATTTTTACCTCTGTTTGAGAAGAGGCCTTTGCCCTGTAGTGGAACAGTTACAGGCTGGTTTATTTATTTATAGTGACTAAATCTCGGATAATGTTATTTACATTTCTGCCCGCAATTTTTAAATTAAAATTAATTGTGTATCCAAACGTATTTCCATAAAATTTATTTGTTTTTTTTATCTGTCCTATTTAGTTTGTAATTAATCAAAAAAGGTTGTCTTTTGGATATATCAAATCAAGTTTTATATCGCATCACATTCTTTACCTACGTGGGCGGTTCATCAAATGTTTCTGTGTCATTTTGATGTAAACAGAATCGAGATGTATGTAGTTAGATATGAGCCCTTTAACGCTCTAATTGAAATGAGTTTTGATAAACATCTCGACTGAATCAGATTAGTTTTCGCCCACGAGAACAGCGACAAAAGAAAATGAAACTTTGTGTAGGTTTTTTGATTGAATGGTTCATTTCGAAACATGAATTGTGGAATTGCGTTTCTGTAATCTCATAGGAAGGTCAGGCAGGGATGACAGCGTAAATTAAGCAGTATGCAAGGCGAGATTTTGTGATTTATCTCTCAAAAATAATAATGATGACACTCCAAACTGGTAATGAGAATTGAGGATCTGGGGTACCAGAAAGGTCACCACATTGTTTTCATTTCTAAAGAACTCAGTAATATTTTGATTTAATTTGAAAGGAAATGTGACCATTGTACATAACAGATGGAAAAAAAGGACATGTTTTTGATCAAATAATACAAAAAAGGGTGTAAGGTTTGCTTCCGAATTGTTTTTATTTATTTATTTTAGAGCATTTAGCAGCTAAATTCTTTTAATAGCAACTTTATTAACAACTAGCAGCCATTTAAAAAAGTCCACTGATTGAAATAAAGTTAGATAATGCCCTACTTAAACATTTTAAACGTTTTCTATCCCTTCTAGTTAGAAATAAAAAGAAAGGAATAGTCCATCTAGTAATTTTGATTTCTACTAACAGTCCTAGTGGTATGATTGGAATGCGAAGTCACAGATCGCGAGTTCAAAACTAGAATCGCACCTCTGACTTTTCAAATTAATTATAAGCTTACAACGCAGAAGGTATTCTGAGCATACCTGTAAATCTGGAGTTTTCAACGGTGTGTAATATCATATCAAAGGCCTACTGACACTTTAAGCACTGACACTTGGTTGTTTATCAATCTAATTATGATAATAAAGAATTCTTGTACATTAATAACTACATTTTATTTATACTTTATTTTTACCCATGTGCGGCCACTACACGACACTGGCAGAAATTGCTGAAGTCATCAGCAGATTGCCATAAACAAGAAAAAAAAAACTACATCCGAACCATTCTTCAGAAATCTGTTCATGTAATAAAAACAAACAAGCCCAGATCTAAACTTTTTTAATTACCCACAATTTAAATTTAAAATTACGCCGTTCTATAAAGCAAGTGCAAACTAAAACACCGTAAAAGCTAGGGCCTAAACCATAAGCTTTCTTTATTGTGGGCAAAAGACACTCGCCTCGCGGTAGAATCCGCAATGCGTCATAATTCAACTCGTGTGACTAACTTTTAGTTTTAAAGCAGGATAACTTTGGGTTTATCGATGGGAATTAGTGGAAAGGATTTTTAATTTTCGGTCGGTTGGTTGAAATTTGAGAGAGGTTGGACTGCCAAATCAGTGGATCTATTATTTTGTTCTTAGTAATTTTTAACCCTCAACGCAAAAAGAAGGGTGTTATAAGTAGGACGAGGGTGTGTAGCTGTGTGTCTATGTGTTTATCTGTGGCATTACATTAAGTAAGGAGATCATTGAAAAGGTGGCATTGTCTTTCGGCACTCTCTCATACAGCAATACGAATACCTACTATTATTTCACGCCATTTTTCTGTGACAGAATACTACCGCGGTTGATCCGGGGTTGGGCATTGTTAAACTATAATTGTATAGTTTGGCAAAAAGGAGTCTGAGGCGATGAAAGCTAGAACTTAAAATAAAAATCTTAAAGGCTAAGCTTGTAAGCACTAAAACAACTTAAAAAAGAATCATTTGATTATTTTGATAACAAAAAAATCGTCATACAAATATGTAAGTACCAAATGACTTGTAGTTTTAAAATGTTGTATGTAAAGTGCGCTAGTGGCGCCCTGAATTTTTACTGATTCTTTTTTATGTAACTGCATCTTTTAATCTGTATGCATCTGTGTTATAGGAGAAAATTTTAGCGAAGCCGTACGTTTAAAAAAATCATATCCTATCTTGCATTCAAGTCATGGCCACCCGCCCTAAGACTAGACCAAACATAATACTAGGTCTTAAGTACTAAAGCTGTTTCTAGGTAATTAATTTCGCAACGGGACGCTGGGATCATGTGACGCTTAATTAATTTTAAGCGGAGAGTAATAAAATTTAGAGGTACTTGTTAATAGTTGTATTGTTATAGAAAAGATGGGATATTTACCAATATATTTTTTAAAACTTGACTACAACGGTGGTCTAATGGTAGCAAGCGTGACTGCTGAGCACGAGGTCGTGGGTTCAATCCCCGGGTCGGGCAAAGTGTTATTGTGTTTTTCCATTAAAAATTTAAAAAAGCAGTGATAGCCTGGTGGTATAACCATTGAACTGCCAAGTCAAAGGTTGTAGGTTCGATATTCATATAATTATGCACCTCTGACTTTTAGAATTCTTGTGTGAGTATTATAAATTTATTATTACTTGCTATAATATGAGGAAAAACATCAAGCGGAAACCTGAGAGATTTTTTAACGATGTGTAAAGCCATTTCAGAGGCCTACGGGTGGTTTAAACTCACACCAGGTTGTTAACCAACCATACGATAAAGAAGAATAGATTTTAGTTTTGAGAAAGACTGTTTTTAAACTATGAAAGGTCTTTTACATTCCAGCGGCTCGTAATAATTGTGATTTCTTATTGTGTCTCATATCTCGACCTTTAGTAAGAAGTAGGTACGCTAATTTTTTTAGGGTGACCCTAACACGTTCTTTTCTTACTGAAGGCAAAGACATTCAAATATATACTAATGACAGAAGGGACAAAGTGAATCAAATCGTAATTCTCTAACTTATTACCTAGGTAATTAGTCATTGTCTGTCATATTAGTGTCATAATTACGTCTCCCATGTGACTCTCGTGGTACTGACGCTTGTGATCAAAGTTTTTCGTATACAAAATCAAAGATGCACTCTCTATTCCCTTACTCTTAGTCAGTTGGACGGTAATCTGACATGACCAGAACGAGATAAGGTGCTTTAAGCCTGAACTAATCAACGCTATCTGCCCGGCATTCGACCGGGCGGTCTGTGCTGTATAAAAGTCTACGGAATACACCACAGCGATCTAATCACACCAGTGACGCTCTGCATACCAGATTACTGGGTAAATCGCCTCTGGTAGACTTTATCAATGATAATTAAGTATATTACAGAAAGTTCTATAAGTGTGGCCTAAAATGTTCTATTAAAACTAATATTAATGAATTCACCTAAATCTGACAGAGGTTGAAGATGTAAAACATGAGCAAAGTCGTGGGACGGTATTAAAGAGAAATTAAATAACAACTTGAAGGTTTTACACTCATCACTACTCTGGCTACTATAAAATAAGTAGGTACGTTTATATTGACTCAATACCTTTCACAAATCTTACACTGATTTACAAACAAAACTAAATATAAACGCGACCGACTTCAAATAAACCCTTTCTAACTAATTGATCCATCAAAAGGTTAGGTGACGTCAAAGTGATGGTATCTCGGACGTCACTATGTAGTGAAATACAGAAGGTAAATTGACACAATTCATAACTGCCATTTTTTTTACAATATAATACTGACTGCCTCCGTAAGAGAGTTTGATAACAATATGATGTTAGAAATGCAAAAAAAGCGTGGCCTAGATTAATTTCAACTAATAATTACTATAAAAATAAAAGTCGTAGTAGGGCATTGGTTACGGACCCGCTTTGCAAGCACGTGAGTATGAGTTCGAACCAATTAGACTTTTTTAATGTCTAATATACTTAATTAGTCTAAGACGCCATTGACTAACGGTGAACGAAAACATCGTGAGATTGATTAGTCTAAAATCACCAACCAACAGTGAGCTAGCGCGGTGATTATAGCTCGATCCTTCTTTGTCTAAGAAGAGGCCTTTGCCCTGCAGTGGGACAGTTACAGGCTGCTTTATTATTATTACAATATTATAAAATATGTCAATGGCTCCCCCTTAACGGCATAGAAAATCGCGGCAGACCTAGATGCAGATGGCGGGACGAGCTAGATCTTTTCCAAGGGTTTGGGCCTACTTTGCACTCGAAAGAGGAAAGATAGTATGAAGGTTTTTGTCTAACAATAGGATACTTTGGGCTGATAATAATAATAACAGCCTCAATTGGCCATGTTCGTAGCTACGTAGCGCCCCCAATTTTTTGCAAATTTTTTTTTTCATCGCGACGTTTTGTCAAACTGTTATGTTATGTTCTTTTTATTTTTATATGTTTTGTTTTATTTTTTAATTTATCATATTTTTTATCCTTACTTTACTTGTGTATGTACCTCAGCCCAGATGGAATAAAACCTTTTTCATTCTTTCGATAATTTTCTAAGGAATTTACTTAAAATTACAAGTCTATTCAGAATTCAGAACAGAGTTAGAATTCTGCTCTTCCTCATTCTTGATGACGGTGACGGTTTTATTGCAGAAGTGTTATAAGTAGCAATAAAATTACTCTTTCAAAGGCACCACGATATTCGGTTAGATTTATTACTGTTTTTAATGAGCGGTTTGGCGTAAGCTGTTTTAAATAAGATCGTAATCTTGATTAACGTAACTTTTTAAAATGATTTGGTAAGATGACGTTAATTTTAAAAAAATGAATGCAACTTTTGGTAAAAGTTATAAGTACGTCGTATAAGCACAATTTTTTTGATATGATTTTTTATAAATATTAGAGATCATTATGTTGCTAAATTATTATCTTGGGTGAGGCATAATTATGCCCAGTTGTAGACGGCTGCTGGCTGAAATGATGATGATAATAATGATGACTTATTAAAACGGTTAAAAAGATCATAGTGAGGGACTAAGGTTACCTGGAATTTTTTTTTGATGGTGCGTAAGATGGTAAGATGGTGCGTAATAAGAGGCCTACTGGTGGTTTAAACTTTGGTTTAGTTCTCTAGATATTGTTTACAAAATTTAATTTGATTTAATTAGGTAAGGTTTTCAAATTGAAATCAAACTTGGTTTGCGAATTTTGTTAAAAAACTTTAAGTTGGAATATATTTGTTATAGCACAGATAGCCTAGTGGTATGACCGTCGACTGACAAGTCACAGGTCTCGAGTTCGATCCCAAGGCGCGCACCTCTGACTTTTCGTAAGTTATGTGCGTATTATAAATTAATTATCAGTTGCTAAAACGGTGACGGAAAACATCGTGATGAAACCAGCACACCAGAGATTTTTCGATGGTGTGTAAAGCCATGTCAGAGGCCTACGGGCGGTTTAAACTCTGACACCAGGTTGTTCAACAACCACACGATAAGAAGAAGTTGGAATATAACAAATATTGACATCCGATGATTTCTCTGATGTTCATTTTTTTTTTAATTTGTATTGTCCCACTGCTGGGCAAAATTCTCCCCCAAATCTTTCCGTGACAGTCTCCTAGCAGCCGTTCTTAAAGTATCGAGATATCCCGCCATCGCTTTCCGTTTCACAGCCGACCCCTACCTATGCCGCTTCCCGTCTTTAGGCATCCAAGTATTTATTAACTCATTATTTAAGTATATTTTGAAATATTTCAGAAGAACACAATAAATTAATGAACCCGTAAACTTCTGACAACTTTCGTCCGTATTTTTAGTGGCAAGGTCACTTGGAGTTTAAGAACCTTCCACCCAAAATACAACTTTATTGTCTAGCAGGGAAACATTCTGAAGTTTATCAAACTGCGTTAGTTATTCAAGGACCTTAAAGGATGTTCGTTATACATTTTTGATTAGTTTTGACGGTTAGATACTGTAATTTAATATTAATTTGTTTTCTCTGCGGTTTTTTTTCAATTAGAACAAGTAATCCAGTTACTGATCGAAATTCAATTGTATTTTTTTTTAAATATTTTTATTTAAGTATACCTACATTTTAGCTTTCTCCACATCTTCTCTATAATTATAAATTTATTTATTCGTAAGAAAACCAACAGCTAAACAAACATCTTATAGTAATAGAATATAAATAGTAAGCCTATTACAGTTATTATATAACTTTTTAACCATGACAAATTTTACACTCCTTCATGCGCGCAATATTCTTAAAAAGTTATAAACACATAATTATCCTGCAGCTAAATTCACAGATTTAGACATCCTCGGCGCGTATTCTACAACTTTTAGTAAGTTGACGACTGCTTACTGTTGCACGCGGCGACCACACGGCAACCACACGACGCAGACGACGACCGCGACGTCAAATTGTCGGTAATGGACGAGTGTCGCTTCTTTACGTAGTGATAGTCTATATTCTTTGGTAACCACAGTGCTCGAACGCCCCAATATACGTTATAGGAATATTAATATTCATCTTGGAGTAAGTTAGGGTCATTTCTGTTGATAAGTCGTAAACTAGGAACATCGTAAATAAGTTATTATTTTATAGTAGTTATTAGCCAAGGGATGATATTTTATTATGAGTGTGATAGCTAAATATATAGCCGCGTTTATTAATGTGTAAATATTGTAAACGCAGTAAAAGTGAGCAAACAGGATTTACTTTTATGGTCGGTATAAAAATGGAAAAGAATTAGTTAATGTTGTCACGTAAAGGTCATAAGGACTTGTTAAAAGTTTGATCTTGCTGAAATTAAAATCGAATTCCATTAATTAATTTTCAAAAAGCTTCTATAAATAATAATACGTTCAGAATTTTTTTGAATTTGATTTAGATGATTAAATTCATTGGATAGATGGATAAATAAAGAAGAAATCATAAATTAATTTATGTATTAAATACGTCTCTGATTATTTTGTTACTCTGTTTTTGTTTTCACAAATGTTGTTATATTACATCGTTTAGATAAATTCAAGCATTCAAATTAAGCAAAAATTACTTAACTAAAGTACATTCTATTTCAGCCTGTACCTATACTACTGTAGGGCAAAAGCCTCATCTCATACAGAGAAAGACCACCACGCCATCTAGATGTTGGCGATTTCCTTCGTTACTCAGTACTTGGACCGAAAGCTGTGGAAATCATGTGAGGAAGCTTTTGCCCAGCAGTGGGATGATACAAGCTAACAGTAACAGTAACTCAGTACTTCAGTAGTATCTTAGATTAACTGAGAATGTAGGTACATTGATAAGTTACATTAGTACATTTCAGGTTCGAACCCACATGATAGGGCAACCAGGGTACCACCACGACTTCCTCTAACTTCAGTGATTACCAATAAATTCACTTTCGCCACAAATAAAGCAAAAATAACTTATTATACAGTAAGATACAGAAATATCAAATGACCTTACGACCTTAGTAGAATCGTTCCCCTGGCCTTGTGTAGGCATTTTATGTTTATTGATGCGTCGAACGACCCCGACTCGTTATTTATTTGAATGGATTTCATAAATAAGTAATGCAATGTTTTCCATGATATAGGACACTTTGCTGTCATATTTTGATTCCAAGTTGACGTATCTGAATGTTGATATTTTTGTAAATGATTTGGAATTTGCTTTAATGTAAAAAAATATCTTTCATTTGTTTATTTGGCAGTATAAATGTCAAATGACAGAATAAACGCTCTCTTTGCTCATTTACAACAATAAGTATAAATTACAAATTATAAAATTCCCGATAAAAATTTTTACAACGTAGAATGTTTGCTCTGTTAGCCAATTATATTTTCTTCTAAGGACTATTATAGCAGCTTAAAATTTGCGCTGCCGTTATAGTGCACAAGTATGCGGAAACACAGGTGCACTCTATTTCCTCACTCTCATAGTCCGGTTGGACGGCAATCCGACAGAGAGAGAGATCAGGCGCAGTGCCAACAGCTTTACGTGTTTTCCGAGGCACGGAGTAAGTGATAATTAATTTATAATACGCACATAACTTACGAAATTAATTATCACTTGCTAAAACGGTGAAGGAAAACATCGTACTAGTACACCTGGGAGATTTTTTAAGGGTGTGCAAAGCCATGTCAGTTGTTCATCAACCGTACGATAAAGAAAGACTTACGAAAAATCAGAGGTGCGCGCCTTAGGTTCGAACCTGAGAGACCTCTGACTTGCCAGTCAACGGAGAACCACTAGGCTTTTACGATTCGGAAAAGAAAGCGAATAACAGCTACTGAAAACGCACTCGAGTTTCAACAAATCACAATACTAACTACTCCACTGTCCCAGTTCACTTATTGACATACTTTTACATGAATAATATAAAAATACAACAACACGACATTTCACGTTCAAAATTTCGAATGGAACGAAGTAATTTCGCTTGCATTTAATAAAAATAACACTTTTTTGAAGCGAGCTTCAAAGTAAAGGGTTCGCGCTCAAATAATCGAGTGTCATTACTCGACTATGAATAAATTACGTAAGTTCCAGAACCGCTTTGGGTGCTGGTGTAAATTTTAAGCGAGGGAGTGTTTTGGAATGTTTTATAAATTTAATACTGTACCGTCTATTGTTGCCTCTCAATTGACGGCTCTTCACTCTTGTCGATGGTAGGCAAAGTGAGGTTCAACGAGGTAATACGAGGCCAGTTTTCTGAGAATTTAAAGCATAGTTTTTTTTTAATCTTTATTTATTTAAAGGATTTAAGTACGCATTTGCGACTATGTCAATCCTACATATTTACAGTTCAATAAAAAATAGTCTTAAAAGGTGATACCCGTAGTGTTGCAAGCAATCTAGATTGTTTCTGTTTGCCACAAAAAAAATCTCTATTTCAAAATATTTTGTAATTCTTTATTGTACACATACAATTATAAAGACAACAAACGAAAAGCAACAAAATAAACCACAATGTACAAACGCGAGCACTCAACATTGAGTTTTCCTCCAGAAAACCTTTGGGTGAAAGGAAAGGAAATTATAGGAAGATAGTGTTTTTATTTCTATTATATTATTGAATTTTTAAACTGTTTTACTTAGCTTGGCCTGTTTATTATTTGGTTCAAATTTAGTTATCGATAATTCATCCCCTTCCTGTTGACAGATTGTTCTAATATTTGGTACACAGCTTTAAATTTTGATGACAAAACCGTTTTACGTAAAAAAAATTACTTATATTATTGAAATTTGAATTACTCTTTAGGTTAAATTAAAAGACAAAAAACTTTCGATGCTGAAGGATTTTATCATCAAAAGTTTCTAAAAACATGCTAATGAATTAAGACAATGTTTGAAGTATGTTATCTAACATCTGTATTACAAATTTAAACATCAAACAGGCTGCATGCCTGCATTATACATACTTTACGTACTGCAATACGGATGTCCTTACCCGGTTTCAGTTTTGTAGAGCGTTCTCTCACATGTCGTGACAGAATCGTGATACGTCTCTCATTGACAGAGCTTTGTACAAAACCGCAACCATGTCAGAAACGGTTCTTGGAAACTAGATATAGTAGATACATTCGGCTTTTAAAAAGGTATGTTAGCATTGCACGCTGTTAGACCGGTCGTGCACTAAACGAGAATCGAGGCGGAGTCGAAGTTTGGGCTCTTTATGCCCTAAATTTAACAAAAAGTGATGTGGGAGCCGTGTAGTTTCCGACCCAAGAATAGAACCACCCTACTCGTCCCGTGGGTGTCGTAAGAAGCGACAAAGGAAAAGATCCGCAGGATGGGCAGCAGAATCTTGTAACAGTAATCATCTGCTATTGCGATCGGCAACCCGCTTGCCAGCGTGGCGATTAAAGGCAAATACCTCCAATGAGCGCACAATAGAGGTGCACATTGGGAGAGGCTTATGTTCAGCAGTGGACTAATACAGGCTGATGATGATGATGATAATGATGATGGGAGCGAAACAAAAATGTATGGGGGAAAGGCGCCGACATCTTGATTCCGCTTCGACTCTCGTCCTGTAAGCAATGCCCCTAAGTTATTTTATTTGTTTTCTTTTGATATATACCTATACAATGATACGGAAGGGATGCTACTGCAAGGATGCCGGCGGCGCGTAACAATTGATTTCCTTTTGTTTCTCACTTCTCGGTGTTTGACGATTTCAATCGGTGACGGATAATCATTTGCCTAAATTTACATGCTGATATCGAATGTAGCAGATAAACATTTCCAACAATACTTTTCGATCATGACGTCACGGGTCTGTGCGGACGAGTTTCACTCACGCTGGATATGATTTGTTTAAATATAGAAATTTGGTTTAATAAACTTATATTCATTAGAAAATGAGGAAAAAAATTAACCATCTGAAATGCATCGCTAGAAATTACGATACTTAACTGACGCTTTTGCACGAACCTTATTATCAAAGGGCAGATAATTTAATGTTCACGCTGTATTCCCATCAAACTAACCACAAACTCGATCCGGTACAGAACGAGTGAATTTCGTTATTATATCATATTTGAGTGCGACCCGCCGCGTTAAAATTGCGAGGCCCTCCGGCAAATTTACCCTGTAAGGTACGGCTTTTTGGTTTTAAAATTATTATTAAAGGGTTAATGTAAGGGGTTATTCATAACACTTTAGCGTTACGGGTACAAAAAGGTCACTTCTTACTGTCTGGCCACAGAATACACATCACACTAGAGGCCCGTTTATAGTATCTTGCCGTGCTCCAATTATTTCCAAAATTATTAATGCTCTATTTTCCATTCCTTTCATGTTTGTTTTTTAAATTCGTAGCCCGAAACTAGAATCTTGTCCTACAACGTGGATGCGGTTACAGAAACACGTTATAATTTCACAATTCACAAACACAACCAAAACAAATAATATCTGTAGATCACACAAATATTTGTCCTGCAACACCTATAAAAAAAGTTACTTGCTAGATTCTTCTCCAGGAAAGTACCCTTAAAATTCGAAACTATTATTATTAAGTTTTAACTACTATTACTATTAACTTCTATCATATTATTAAAAATACGACTATTTATACTAGTACTAGTGTCTATATGTAACAATCAAGTAAGAATAGGAACGAATCTCTGCCATTACGCAAAAAATCTTTAAGACCTCAATTATATTTTGAAATGTTTGATAAATATTGGATAAATAAAAAAGGTTTAATTTCCAAAATATCCTTCATCTAATGTTTTTGAGGTGGCAGTTAAAAAGTTTAAAGTTTAAAAACTTACCTATTTTTATTTACTATGCATATGCATAGAAATTTAAAATTCTCAATTATCGTGTGTATGTCGAAAAACTCTAAACAATTTAAGTGTCATTTTTATGACTTAATTTCCAACGATACACGGCTTCTGATTTGTTCTGTATTCTTTGTTTTTTGCCAGGATTTTGAAGGTATAAAGGCCGTTCGTGGCTCGAATACCGATGTTGTAAGATGGATGTTAATCAAAGTATATCGTGACAGTTTATGTTAAAGGCCTAAGCATTGTTAGAAGTTTATTGGCGCTGTGTTCGTTACTGTAAAAGGTGAAAGGAGGGTTGTAAATGTTTGGGTGTTTTCGTTTCAGAATTGCGTGTTGATTTAAGGGTTCGAAATGTACTTGTTTGTAAGAATTCTTTGAGTAAGGTAAATCAAGTTTATGATCAGTATCGGGTTGAAGTTGTTAAAATAAAGTGTCGGAATGTTTTTAACGAACTTTTTTTTGTAGGTACCACAAATAAGGTTGTCAATTTTATGATTGGACGGTTGGAAAAAAATATAGTAAATCCTTAAACGTAAGTGAAACAAGAATTGAAACTATTGTAAAACCGAGTAAAGAGACTCAACTACTATTGATTAGATCTTATGGATTTGAAATTATCTGATCACAGTAATAAAATAGCCTTGTGGTATGATCGTTGGACGTCGAACCGTCAAGTTAATTAAATCAAGTCAAGTCAAGTCAAAAATCAAGTCAAACCGTAGGTTCGAATTACTCTTTTCGAAATGTACGTATTAGAAATTACTCATCTTTTTCTTAAAATGGTGGAGGAAAACCTAATAATGTCTTCCTGACCCAATTTTTGTCACAGTGGCCAATCTCAACAGAAATTAGCTAACTGAAGCAGTGATAGCCTCATGGTGTGACTGTTGAACTGCCAAGTTGAAGATTCGAAACCCAGGCACCTCTGACTTTTCAGATTCATGTGCGTTTTAGAAATTAATTAATTATCATTTGGTAAAATGGTGAAGGAAAATATCGCAAGGAAACTAGCACATTTGAGAGATTTTTCAACTACTATTACAGTAAAAAGTCACCTAGAGTCGTGATAACCTAATGGTATGACCGTTTGACTGGCAAGTCAGTGGTCTCAGGTTCAAACCCAAGGCATCTCTGACTTTTCGTAAGTTATTAGCGTGGTATAAATTAATTATCACGCTCCGTGCCTCGGATAGCACGTTAAACTGTTGGCCCCGGCTGTCAATTGGAGATCTTTGACAGTCGTTACGAGTAGTCAGAAGCCCGAAAGTCTAACAACCAGTCTTATCAAGGGGTATCGTGTAACCCAGTATTTGGGTTGTGGAGGTCTGATAGGCAGTCGCTCCATGTAAAACACTGGTATTCAGCTGCATCTGGTAAGACTGGAAGCCGACCCCAACATAGTTGGGAACAGGCTAGGCAGATATATAATTATATATATTACATATAATTATTTAATAAGAAAATTTGAAAAAACAACTGATACGGATGGGATTCGAACCCACGATCTTCGACATACCGTGTCGACGCTCTAACCGCTGAGCCACCGTATCCCATCGGCATCAATCGAAATTTCAAATCTCTTTTACACGCCTAAGGCGTGTGGCGACATCTATCGAAATACATTACGTATCCCGACCCAGTGCTCTAAACTTTGCAGTTTTAGTAGACACCGATGCGATATCACCAATTTTCTTAATATTTTTGTGAATTTTTTTACATGTTATAGCACATGATTAAGCTATCATGTGCTATAACATGTAAAAAAATTCGACACGGTATGTCGAAGATCGTGGGTTCGAATCCCATCCGTATCAGTTGTTTTTTCAAATTTTCTTATTAAATAACTATATTTAATAAGCTATCATGTGCTATAACATGTAAAAAAATTCACAAAAATATATATATTACAGTCAAAAGTTATAGGTGCACCTTAGTTTCAAATCTGAGACAAGCCTCTGTCTAAACCAACACGTAAATATCAAATACTTATTTCAAACTAAATTATCTTTCTTGATAAAGATATCTATAATCTAGTAGTAAAACCGATTTAGTAATTCAACCAGATTGCATTTGATTACAGAATAGATTGGGCACTTATACCCAGGTGTTTCGTTTCGCTGATATATTGAGCCGTTTAAGATACATTGTATGGTGCAATTGTTGTGTTATTTATGTTAGAGATCTTTCAACTTGATAGTTTAACACCGTATAGTGTGTATGCATGGTCTTGATACATGTATTACAGCGGCCCAAGTGAAATATTGTTTGACAATTTTCCAAGAAGATCGTTAAAGATTGTGTTATAGGTATGAAATTAAAACCAAGTCTATCATATATAAAGCTGTGGTCTATGGTTTTAATCGAATAATAGAATAAGTTTTTATCATTAATGCTTGTAAACATGCTACTACGTGGAAGAAAAGAACCCGCCATTTTGTATTTTATTAACACGCATTATTGTATGTTGTTTTGTTTTCTTTCTAAATTTCCTTGCAAATATTATAATGAAAAACATTGTTTATCACATGGGTGATACGATAAACAATTGTAATTATGCTGTTGGTGTGCTGAATAAATAAATATTTACTAAAGTCAAGCCATTATACGAGTATATCTCTCGACTGCGGCTCGGGCTTTATTGTCCCTTCGATAGTAATTGTTTATTTACCGCACTTGTACCACAATGAATGTATTATTAGAGCATTTTTTATCCAAAGATCTGCCAATGTTTTCTTTTTAATTTGTCATTTGAGTGTAAACTTCTCCGGCCTCTAACATGGCTATAAGTCTTATTTCCTCTTAAAATATGTCTTATTTTTATTCCCATTTGACCTACATCAGCCTCATCCCGACATATCTGACAAATAATCCATACTTTATCTTAGCAAGCACATAATAATTCATGTTTTATCGACAGAATACGGAAAGTACGTAAGAGGTTTCCTTGAAACAACAGATAAGGCACGGAGGCAAGTAATAAACACTTCAGGTTTATAAAAAACTGGAAAATGACTACCCTCAGTTTAATAATTATTAATATTTTTGTTTGGAAACATTTTACATTTCAGCGCAGTGATAAATGCTCAATTCTTCTCTTTATTAGAAGAGGCCTTTGCCTTGCAGTGGGACAGTTAAAGGCTGGTTTATTTATTTATTATTAATATTTAAACTTATAACTGAACTACAGTGGGATAATATAGGCTAAAATAAATAAATAAATAAACTGAACTTACTGCACATCCTAAAAAAGTGTTAAAGTAATAAACATAACCAATAGTTAAAAGAAATGCCCAACTAACAACAGACAGTTATAAATTCATAACATTTTCCGAATAAAAAGAAAACCCATAGCAATCTCAAAAGATGTAAAAAGATAACAGCACAATTCAAAGACATTTTCTACCCCTAATTAAGCTTAAGATAATTTGATCAAAACAACCGCGAATAATACTTATAAAACACTGAAAAAAAATGGCGGAGTTTATTTTTGTATTTTTTAATGTTCTGGAGGGTTGAAAGGGGCTGTCTCGACAAGGAAATTGGAGGAGCACCGCACTTGAGTTGAATAGTGTGGCCAGATTTTAGCGTTTCTTGAAATGATTTTTTTTTTCAAATTTAAATATTGTAGCATGTTGTGACGTCTAGGGAGGAATTTGTTTGTTGGTTTTCATGAAATGTTTGTTACAAATTTTAAACCGCTTTGTTCGGATTAAGGCCAGCGTCTGTTTCAGAATATTATTCGTTGAATTTGTTTAGCTCGCAAGCAGACTGGTTATGTTCTTGTCCTAACTATATGTCGGTCACGGCCCATTTCAACGGAGACTAGCCAAATACGCAAATTATATTGTAAAAATTATATGCGCTCAATTGCTTACACAAAGGTACACTCTCTATTTCCTCTTTCTCATAGCCTGATGATGCAAGACCGGTTTAATTACATTGATAATACATAACTAAGAAAATTAGCGGACACTGTCTTATGTAATTATATTCTCAAACATAATAATATATTATTTTAATTCCTATATTCTTCTAAAAATGACAAAAAATTGTCTTTAAAGATACCTTAAATTAAAATTCCCATCAATGGGAAAAAATCCCATTCCCAACACGACTCATGGTGTCACTACATGAACAGTACACGTCACGGTCTAATGTCGTCCGCGTACATTTATAACAATATTTTGTTCCCTTCCTCTCGGTAACTCGACCCTTTATTTAGAGGAAATTACCTTGTCCTCGTGTCGCGTTCTTGCATAACTTCAAGCATTTTAATATTACATAAAAATTATTGTACACGTGTTCGTTGTATATTTGTAAGATTTATCTTATTTAAAAATAGATGATTATGATTATACAAGAATTATCTCCATTACTGATAAGTACATTACTTGATGTGGCAAATTTTACGGAAGGACGAAATAAAAAGCTAGAAATAACAAACCGTTCGTCTTGGAATCGATGCTTGGCATCTCTTAGCGGGTTCGAAATTAAACCAACTCATTATAAGCCTAATGAACGTTTTTAAATAAAACCCTTATTTTGGCAGTAATGAAATTAATCACAGCATTCAGTACTAAATGAACCACACTCATAATTTTATCACAAGTAAAAATGTTTACCGTCCAACGAAGTGGGCACAGGTCAGTTAGTAGTAAATAAAACTACGGATACTTTCTCTTTGCCAAATGGATGATGAATTTAAGAATAAAAAGTATGCATATAATAATAAGTATGTGTGATGATCATAGCACGCAGCGTTTTGCAGTATCTGCTTATTCCTATGAAAAACGGGCTTATTGTTGGCATAAAACACATGGCTGTTCATTACATGAACAATGCCACAGACGTGGTGTGTTGTCATGCCCCTTCGTTTATAAAAATATTTGCTCATCTCGTTGCGTCGAACCCTTTATTTGAAGGAAATTACCCTGTCTGGGTTTTAAATAGGTTTCAACCCTTTTTTAGAAATAAAAATATGGAAAGGTTAAAGTATGTTTGTCTTTTATTTGGGTAATTTGACAGATTTTGATCGAACACAAAACGTGCAGTTAGATACTAATTATCATGAATAGAATAAGTGGGTAAGGAAAGTATTATTTACATATCCGCCTGTAACTTTGACCCATTTATTTTCAGCTCTAAATTGTTTGTTTCACGAGGGCCTGAGAACGACATCTATGGAAAAATCACGTCTCAAAATCCAATATTATTTACCAATATTGGTAATCGAGTTTGTGCTCCGTAATAGCGTTTATGACCAGCTACTAGGCTAACGAGGTAGTGAAACAGGTAACAGATATAAGATACAAAGAGATAACACAAATATCTTCCTGTATAATATGTTATATAATAATCTGTTTTTGGATACAATACATAAACGTGGATGTAGCAATTTGATCTTATCTTCATTATTAGCTACTTGTTATCAATTTCCCATTAATGGGAATCAATATTACAATGTAAGTTGGCTTTCTTGGTATTCAAATTTGCTTCCGTTAAAATTATTATTAACAGTGTATTTAATAGATTTCTGAATCTTCTTCTTGTTATCGTATGGTTGATGAACAACCTGGTGTCAAAGTTTTAACCGCCCGTAGGCCTCTGACATGGCTTTACACACCATTGAAAAATCTCTCAGGTGTGCTGGTTTCTTCACAATGTTTTCCTTCACCGTTTTTAGCAACTGATAATTAATTTATAATACGCACGTAACTTACGAATAGCCAGAGGTGCGCGCCTTGGGATCCAACTCAAGACCACTAGATCAGTCGACTATTTATTAATTATGTTTTGTTTTATAGTAAACAGTAAGGCTATAAGCAGACCCAAATCTAAACACAAAAACATTCCAATAAAAAACCTGACTATAATCCTTATAAGTATTATGCGACAACACAAAAGCAGTATACCTCCTTATTTCCATTTACCCTCATATTCACAGAATATTTTTTTCATTGAATTACCACAGTATGCCAATGTCGAAATAATCAGCACATAAAATTTACATACATACATACTTCGAAGAAGTAAAGAAAACGGATCGTTGGAGTGATTACCATAATATTTTGCAAGTAACCAATCTGTGGTTTTACTGGTTATATCTGAGTGTTTGAGTACGAATTATTTTTCTTTGAAACGTTCATCCGTATTGTTGCAAAAACTTTGAAACAACTTTTCAAGCGGAGGGCACCGTGATATGAATAAATTAGAAAAGTTCACCCTTGTTGTTGGGCTAGGAAACTAACGGGATTATTATTGTTATTATATTACGTTTCTTCATGAAATATGTAGATTTAAAAAAATTAAATTCTTAAGACTACCTTTTTTTGTGGCCGGGGGAGTACTTACTTACTTACGTCTGAGAACTTACGGTTATGTGGGGCTCGCACCCACTAAAAACGTCTCCCCCCTGCGTGTTCCTTGTACTGTATCGGACGGGGCTGGGTACCGCAAACGTGCCTCGCAGTCCCGTCCAGTGCCTACCTGTAGGCTCGCTCTTCTTAAGACTGCCTCGTTGGTGTAGTGGTAGCAAGCGTGACTGCTAAGCACGCACGTCAAGAAGGCGCCTTACCTAGTCAAGTTTTGGCATGATATGATCTGTGGGCATGATGTTCGAGGAAACCTACTCGAAGGACGGTTTTCTACAACACCGTCAAATTTCCTATCCTGCTGCTATTTATAAAAAAAGCTTTAAATGAATTTTTATTTTACGCCATTTTTTATTTAAAAACATGTTTCGATTAAGCTGATTTTTTTTGCTGAAAGTTTGTAATATTGTTCTCTTTCAATTAGTTTGGTTCGATTTTTCATAACTAGGTATATTCATTGATTTCATATCTTCAATGTGCGAGCGAGATAGCAGATTATCGAATATTCGATACCGGAAATATGAAATAACGTAAGGGACATTTGACTACATGTCCCTTACGTTATTTCATATTTCCAGTATCAATATGCGCTTTAAAGACAAGTGTATTCCTTCGTAGATTACAACACTTCCCATCAGGCGGGTAGTAACACATTCTTTTTTTATTAAAAAAAAAACTTACGCTAAGCCACGACATTCCAAATTCAAAAGTGCCCAACCATCTAAACCAACAAGAAAAATAAAACCTTACATTTTGCAGCATTCAAAAATAAAACGTTTTTTAACATTCACACCCCAAGGGAGTGCCTTGTCTTTTCCGGGACATAAAATTCCACAGAGAGAAGTTATATTGTCATCCGTTTGTCTTTTAGGGGTAATCAACTAAGAAATAAATATTTTTTGCAAAATTTATTCGTGTTTGTGGTGTTGTGATAGCTGTAATAAATAATTATACAGAACAAAACAGAATGAATAATTGAGCTGGAAAACAGTGGGTTTAACTTTCCTTATTTGTTTGCATTAATAATGTCTTCCTGACCGAATTTCAGTCACAGCGGCCAATCTTAACGGATCTTAGCCAATAACGCAATATAGTGCATAAGTGTGTGACAGGAGCATTTTCTATTCCTTTACTCTCATAATTCGACGGGACGGCAATCCGTCACGACCGGAGAGAGATCAGAAAATTGCATTAAATATTTGCATTATAAAAATACTTTATGAGATAGTGACATATCTATGATTTTTATAAGCCAACTATGGTGTAAAATAAACATACCACCCGCGTAGTAGAAAGCTGTTACCGTAACATATAGAATTGCGCATTGCCGACCCTGTAAATATGTTACCATACCATTTTTTAATAACCACAAGCTGGAAAAATTAAAACACCAGATGCTAAATTATTGGGAAACAGATTAGTTTTAATGTACTAGATGTCACCCCCGATTTCGTCTGTTTATCGTAATGTTTTGGGTTACATTTTAACTTTACATAAAATAAAATTTCCTTATGAGAAATGCTTCACCAATCCGCTAACTTAAAACCCACAAGCTTATCCGCGCCCCGCGAGGTTAAAATGTCTTCGCTATCGTAATGGTTATATCGTGCCAGCCAGAGGTTCCGTCGGTACGTTCACGGTACTTTTCGTACCACGCTAGTACTCTAAAGTCTATTTCGATAGAATTTTGTACTTATGCGATCTTGAGAAAGAAAATTGGTTCTATTTTGTGAAAATAGTTTTATAAATTTATTATAATATGAAACTTTTTCAATTTTTTAGGCATTTTGAGAGGATTATTAAAAAAAATTAATTGATTGTTTTTTTGGCGGCAAGTGAGAACTTATCAAATCATCAATCAATCAATTTAATATTTATCGTATTTATTTTATGACTTATATATCAGAATCATCACAGTCACATAAATTTCTGTCAAAATTTAATTTCATTTTCCGGCCTATAAACTACCTAACTATCTAATAAAAAAATTACGCCCATCGGTTGCTAGATTGCTGCATAAAAGAAGGACAAATAAAAAAAAACTGAAATAATAATAAGATTTGGTACTACAATATTTCCCTTTAACTGACTGTAATAGGGTTTGCAAAAGTAGATTGACACAAGGTACAGAAACCAAGATTTAAGGATAGCTCTGCAATCAATACGAACAAAAATAAAATAAAAACCACTCGATAGATTTTTACACCCGGTTGCAATCGCTATCCTTACGTAATAACGACGCTGAAAGCAATAGAGATTGTATCGTTCGGTCCAATATCGTTTGTTCGCCAAACGTAATTTTGTGACAACCATGTCGTTTAGATATTTTTGTATCGAATTTGTTGAAGTTCACTTGGTTTGCCCTTTAGACAAAGAATAATAACTAGTACTACGTAAAGAAGCGACACTCCCCGTTCCCCGTGAATTTATCGTCCCCCGTCAATTTATCGTACCCGTCAATTTATTGTCCCCCGTGAATTTATCGTCCCCCATCAATTTATCGTACCCGTCAATTTATTGTCCCCCGTGAATTTATCGTCCCCCGTCAATTTATCGTACCCGTCAATTCATCGTCCCCCTCGTCGAAGTAGTAAGTGAGGTAGTAAGTACGGACGGTCTTGTTTCAGTGTGTGTGCGTGTTAAGATGCTTTGTGGTCCCACTGTAGGGCAAAGGCGTCTTCTCAATCAGAAAATGATCGACTATTAATCACCATGCTAGCTTACTACGAGTTAGCGATTTCAGACCAAGCTCTAGGTTTCTTCACGATGTTTTTCTTCGCCGTTAGTCAATGGTGTCTTAAAATAACAAAGAAAGTATTTATGATTGAAACTTCACATTGTTATACGTCATACGCCAGGTTTGAACCCACACCCATGTGTTTGCAGAGCGGGTCCGTAACTAATGCGCCACCTCGACATTCGGGTTAGTTGGGCTTGTATTACAGTAGGCAATTATACAAAGTCGTTTCTATGGTGTGCATCTGGATTGAGGGCCCATTTTTTAAATCTTTGCCAAACGAAATAAGACTTATAGGGCAAGCACTTAGAAATAAGTAAAACTTAGGGCAAGGGGCCACGAATTTTTAAAACGCGAATTAAAACTATTATGACTAAATAGCTTGGGCCCTCAGTCCAGACGCTTGCATCAAAATCAAAATCAAAATCAAAATATTTTTATTCATGTAGACCAGTTTTAGGCACTTATGAATAGTCATAATTCTAATATATTATAGGAGTGACTCTAGTTGCCAGTTCCAAGGCCAGCCTACCCCTCATGGAGAAGAATCTGGCAAGAAACTCCATGGTTGCTCTTTTAAATAATGGCTTACAATATTTTTGGATACATTGTTCTGAGATGTTATGTGAGAACAATGCGAGTCAACTAAACATAGGTACGCGCCTTAGATATACATATATACTTTTGATAAAATCACTATAACAGCTATGGGCTGACCAGTCCCAACAGACGGCACCCGTTCACGGGCATGACGCATGCATCAGCCATCGCCCTACTCAACCATATTGTAGGGAATTGGGCGACCCGACACATAACGCCACCGCTATCAGAACATTTCCGTGAGCATGACATACCCAAGCTGCACAAATCAAAATCAAAATCAAAATATTTTTATTCATGTAGACCAGTTTTAGGCACTTATGAATAGTCATAATTCTAATATATTATAGGAGTGACTCTAGTTGCCAGTTCCAAGGGCACAGCAATCATCACGTTCATAGTAACTAAAATAGAGGGACTACATGGTGCTCACATAATTACAACCGTGCACATATTATTATTATACAATATAAATATATGTCCAAAGATTCAATAAAGTGTCAGAGCATAATTAAAATTGATTTTGAAAAGTGAAATTCAATCAGCGCTAGTGGGTCGCAGTGTGCAGGAGGAAGCAGTACGCCACACATCTTTGTCTTCAATGTAATCCTTTACTTTATAGTAGGCTTTAGACATAAGAATACCTTTGACAACTGTTTTGAACCTAGTATCAGACAAATCCTTAATAATAGAGGGAATTTTGTTATAGAACCTAATGCAATTACCCATAAATGAATTGCTGGTTTTAGAAAGTCTGTAACCAGGTACTACAAGATTGTCCTTGTAACGAGTGTTAAGGTTATGGATATCACTCTTTTTTTGAAAGCAAGCTATGTTTTTGCGAATGTACAATATATTTTGGAATATGTACAGGGATGGTAATGTAAGTATATTTATTTCCTTGAAGAGTTCACGAAGGGAATCTCGCGGACCTATATTATAAATTGCACGTACCGCTCTTTTTTGTAATAAAAAGATGGTATCAAAATCCGCTGCCGATCCCCATAGTAGGATACCATAGGACATAATACTATGAAAGTATGCAAAATATACTAGCCTAGCCGTTGCCTCGTCTGTCACCTGCCGTATTTTTCGTACAGCAAACGCAGCAGAGCTTAGTTTACCTGCAAGTGCCTCTATATGAGGTCCCCATTGCAGTTTAGAGTCTATGGTGACACCAAGAAATTTAGTAAAGGGTACAAGGCTTAACATGTTTCCATCCAACTGTACATTTGTACCTATTTGACGTACATTAGGTGCCGAGAATCTTATACATTTGGTTTTTCCGGCATTAAGCAAAAGATTATTTGCAGAGAACCAATCTGATAACGCATTGAGAGTATTATTTGGTTCCACAATATCCCTATCTTTCCTATTAATTTTAAATATGAGTGATGTGTCATCAGCAAACAGGACTATATTCGTCATGGTGTCATTAATCATGTGGGGGAGATCATTAATATATACAAGGAATAGAAATGGGCCTAAAATTGATCCTTGAGGCACTCCCATTTGAACAACTGAGCCAGTAGAAGTAACGTTGTCGATCGACACCTTTTGCTCCCGATTCGACAGGTAAGAATTTACGAGATCAATAGACTTACCACGAATACCGTAATATTTTAATTTCAAAATAAGGGTGCGGTGATCCACGCAATCAAAGGCCTTTGAAAGATCACAAAACACTCCTAGAGCATCCTGCGCTTCTTCCCAGGCTTCTAAAACAGTTTTGATAAGGGTTGAACCGGCATCTTCAGTAGATCGACCTCTAGTAAATCCAAACTGTTTAGTGTGTAATATTCTATTTTTATTAAAATAAGTTAACATTTGGCCTAGTATTAATTTTTCAAAGATTTTGCTTAGGGCAGGTAACACAGATATTGGCCTATAGTTCGAGGCATCATTTTGACACCCTGCTTTAAAAATTGGAACAAGTTTACTATGTTTCATAAGATCGGGAAAGATTCCGTCTATAATACATTTGTTAAAGATCAATGCCAGCATTGGCGCAATATTTTTTATTATAGGTGCAAAAAGTGGCATATGTTAAATCTCAGAAAGTACTATCTCTGGGTTCATATTTTTTATTTAAGAATCTACTTAGGAATATGTAACATATTTTCAGAAATTTCTAGATCTGTAGAATATGACATTACAGATTTATGGCGGTTTGCCTTGGGCCCTCAGTTCAAATATGTTTGAACTGAGAAATCTGCAAAACATGAATTTATCTGAAGAAATACATAAATACGACTTTAATATATGTTACTTGGATGCCTCTGTGAATTTCTTATAAAGAAATAATGACATAAAAGTTCTTTGTTAAAAAGTAAATACAAGTTGAATATTCCTAAAACGTCTGAACTGAGGGCCCAAAACTTTTGCCTATATTGACTAAGCTTAACCTCATAGACTAACGCAAATTGGTATAAGTTTTCTAACAAATTACTATCTAAAAGGTTACGTATCGTCCGTTCTTCTACATGCCATACTTTAAAAGAAACTTTCATTTTTACATTTTCTGTATGTAATAATTATGTAGGGTGACCATAATTTTCGTCATAAGTAAGTACTGTGGGAAGCCTATACGACCTTCATGAAGAGCTACGAACCTGCTTGCGCTAAGACATAGTGCGATGAGCAGCTCCATTTCTTCTTTTTTATTCAAGTGACGGACGTCATCTTTTTTAAATCAAAAATGTGTGTTCTGTTGTTAAATTTAAATAATTTAAATAATAATTTTTTAATAATAAATATTGAACAGTCTACAATCAGCTCGCAGATGAACACTAGTTTTATTTAACCTAGGCCAATCTTAGTGTAACTACTTCTGGATCAGTATAGTCCTAGAGTGTTAACAATACCTTTCTTTTTACCCTCGGCGCAAAAAGAGAGTGGTTTTGTAAGTTTAACGTGTCTGTCTGTGTATCTGTCTGTGGTATCGTAACTCCCAAACGGATGAACCGATTTTCGTTTAGTTTGTTTTGTTCGCGATAGTACCTACTGCCTTATTGCAATAATGAATAATTTTATCATGGTCACCCTACATAATTATTACATACAGAAAATGTAAAAATGAAAGTTTCTTTTAAAGTATGGCATTTAGAAGAACGGACGATACGTAACCTTTTAGATAGTAATTTGTTAGAAAACTTATACCAATTTGCGTTAGTCTATGAGGTTAAGCTTAGTCAATATAGGCAAAAGTTTTGGGCCCTCAGTTCAGACGTTTTAGGAATATTCAACTTGTATTTACTTTTTAACAAAGAACTTTTGTGTCATTATTTCTTTATAAGAAATTCACAGAGGCATCCAAGTAACATATATTAAAGTCGTATTTATGTATTTCTTCAGATAAATTCATGTTTTGCAGATTTCTCAGTTCAAACATATTTGAACTGAGGGCCCAAGGCAAACCGCCATAAATCTGTAATGTCATATTCTACAGATCTAGAAATTTCTGAAAATATGTTACATATTCCTAAGTAGATTCTTAAATAAAAAATATGAACCCAGAGATAGTACTTTCTGAGATTTAACATATGCCACTTTATGCAAGCGTCTGGACTGAGGGCCCAAGCTATTCAGTCATAATAGTTTTAATTCGCGTTTTAGAAATTCATGGCCCCTTGCCCTAAGTTTTACTTATTTCTAAGTGCTTGCCCTATAAGTCTTATTTCGTTTGGCAAAGATTTAAAAAATGGGCCCTCAATCCAGATGCACACGTTTCTATGAGTGTCAGGGCTGTGCTTTATAGATGACATTTGTAGGCTAGGAGTGTGAGGTTGGAAATTAGATACAAAATTAATTTTTCTTTCTTGCACACAGCAACGGAACAACGTGATTTTGACAAAGTGAGTTTATTGGCCTTGAAGTGCGTAAGAGTCATTTTTATCCCGAAAAAATTTGAAACCCAATGAACGAAGCCGTGGGTAACATCTAGTTGTCTATGTATAAAGTCGCCTTTGCCAAAGAGGAAGCTTTTAACAATGCGAGCAATATAAAGGTACACGTGACAAAATATTTTTAATTGATCTCGTATTTTTTGTTTGGTACAAAAAATACGGGATCAATTAAAAATATTTAATAATATGAGAATTTTTCGGATTTCGGTCCTTTATAATCCCTCAGTCGTAATCAACACGTGAGTCGGGGATCTGTATGTATATGTATATCGGTTTTGAAAATAATAGCTATAACTTCAATTGCTTGTCAAGAAAATGCTATTAAGATGCTCCAAAAGAAAAAATAATACAGGTACAGTCGAAAGCACAAACATGTACATACAAACATAACCAAAATATTTATTGAGCCTTGGTTAATTAGACAATTAAATAAAAGAGACAGTAGGGCCAACAACTCTACAAAAAACAACCATATTATTATGTACTTCTTTCGACATCAGATATCAAATTGGTGATTTAAAGAACTGATGCATTTGAGGTTAAGATAATTTTAGGACGCACAGAGTCAGACAGATACTTGTAAAATAGTTCTAAACAATTTCTGAACTGTGCCAACATTTTTCAATCAAAATACATTTAAAATCGATCCCAAATTCCGAATCTATCACAATTACATCAAAGATTACAGAGCGTTCACGGAGCTCGTTTAGCAAATTGCTGAGATAAAAGAATTCCTTCGCGTGCATTTATGCAGTTCGCTTTAGTTTGCACACTATTACGGCTATGTTAGCTTCATGGGTTATGATAGTAGTTTCGTCTTAAGGTGCAGTTTTTATTTGGTTTTTAAGGAATTAAGTTTTTAGCTTAAATAGCTAATAGTTTCATAAACTTTGGCCAAAGGCATATCGGATTTATATTTCTACGTCTTGACTTCTATCATCATCATCAGTTGGAAGGCGTCCACTGTTGAACAAAAGCCTCTCATCAAGCCACAACGAACGGCAACTAGCCGCTTGCATCCACTATTTACCCGCGACTCTAACGACTTATTATTATTTCTAATGAAAAATAAGTCATGTTTTATTTAAATGAAGATAATTAAGGAAACTGAATTGAATAAACTACCGACCTACGTTGCTAAAGATTTAAGTAGAATTCCTCCCGTGACTTTTGACCATTTAGACGTATCTAGCTTATTGAAAACTATGGCTGCTATGAAAACCGAAATATTATCGATTAAAAATACATGTGAAGAAAAAATTAGCACATTAAATGACGAAGTAACTTTACTTAAAACGAATAATCCAGATAAGGGGGTAGAAACACGACATATTATATCAGCAAGACGTGACCGAAAAAATGAGGCGACAGCGGAATTACGGACGGAAAACTATATGACCCATATCAGTAGCCCAAGCACTTGCCAAACAATAAACATGGTTTTTGGGGAAGACAACGAAGCAGGGCCCGTTAACATCTCTCAGTCCCCTGCAATTCTCAGACCCACATTTAGGGAGGTAGTAGCGAAACAAAATAACGGTGCTCAAAAAAGGCCCTGTAACAAAGAAGATGATGATGGATACGAGACTGTGACCTATTCAAAAAAACGACCTCGTATGTCAGAGCGACAACCTACGAATATTATGATGTCACAGAAGCCAGGAACTTCTAGAAACAGAAGAGGGACTAACTCTAACACAAAGCTGAAGGCGGCAGAACATATTGTACCCATTTATGTATCACGTTTTCAAAATAGCTGTACAACTGAGGATATTGCGAGTTATATAACAGAAAATGGTCAAAAAGTAATCAGCATTGAAATGCTGACGCCTAAGAATACGACAAACTTCAATTCCTTCAAGATTTGTGTCGAAAAACATAGCTTGGATATGATGCTAAGTGAAGAATTTTGGCCAAACGGAATCGTATTCAGGACATTTAAAAATAAAACCTAATGGATCATCACAAACATAGTAATATAAAAATGGTTACATTCAACTGTAGGAGTATAAAAAGATCGGTCGACTATGTGAAAGAATTATGTACAAATTATGACATAATAGCGCTACAGGAAACGTGGTTGTTACCAGATGACACTGATTTTATTAGCGAAATAGACGATGATTTTTTATACTACAGTATATCAGCAGTGGACACAACAAGGGGCCCCTTACGAGGACGACCGTATGGGGGTGTGGCGTTGCTTTGGAGGAGAAGCTTATTTCCAAACGTTTCGATTATCACCTGCAATTCTAAACGTATCGTTGCTGTACGTATTCAGTTACCGGAGCGTAGTGTTATTGTCATGTCAGTATACATGCCTACCGAGTGTATAGAAAACTTACCTTTATTCACAGAGTGCCTAAGCGTTATAAATTCTATAATAGAAGAACATGACATCGAAAGTGTATTTATGTTGGGTGACTTTAATGCCGACATTAACAGTTTATTTGGAAAGGATCTTGTAAGGTATTGTGACGATCAAACATGGATATGTGCGGACATTAAGGAACTAGGTGAGTGCTCGAACACATTTACATTTCTAAGTGACTGCCACGGCACAACAAGCTGGATTGACCATTGTGTAGTTACGTCCTCCGGCTGGGACACAATACGAAAAATATACGTGCTTAATGAGGTGAACTGGTCTGACCACTACCCGTTGGTTGTAGAATGTGATTTTAGTGTAATAACTCGTAAATCATTCACTCACAAAGATAGTGTAAACAAAGTATCTTTAAACAATAGAAATAAAGTGCAACTTTTTGAATATAGCCGGTTGTGTGATAAATATTTATGTAATCTCAATTTAAAACTTCAATGTAGTAAAGACAATAATCTGACGTGTAGTAAACAAAGTTGTTACCATCAAATAGATAATTACTACAATGATCTAACGGAATGTATGAGGAGGGCTGCTATTAACTCGTTTAAACAACAGAAATCACAACCCAAAAAATCCAAACATATTACTGGTTGGAATTACCACGTTAAGCAGTATCATTCTGCTGCGAGAGATGCGTTTCAGCTTTGGTTACTACACGATAAGCCATCACAGGGCCCTGTATATGAAAACATGTATTCTACGCGAAAATTGTTTAAAAATAAGCTTAAATGGTGCCAGCGACACCAAGATCAAATAAAAATGGATGCAATTGCCAAGCAAAGAGCCTCTGGTGATTTCAGGAGTTTCTGGAAGTCGACCAATAAATTATCCTATAAGCCGGGTCGAGCTGTAAATGTCAATAACTGTCAAAACCCCAAAGAAATTGCAGAGGCATTTGCAACGCAGTTTAAAAGCGCTGGCTCATCATCCTCAGTTAATAATTGTTGTGGCAGTGTAGGGCGTTGTGCCCAGGCGCCAACTGAGCCAAGTCTCACTATTACCACAGAAATGTTACATGACTGTATACGTAAAATGAAGCGAGGTAAATCGCCAGGGCATGATGGGCTGACTTTGAATCACATTTTGCTAGGCAGGTAGTAGATAAATTAGTTATATTGTATAATGCATTTTTAACACATGTGTACTTACCAAAAAATTTCATGAAATCTGTAGTAGTGCCGCTAGTAAAAAATAAAAAGGGTGATATATCCGATATATGTAACTATAGACCTATAACCTTAGCTACAGTGTTGTCAAAAGTGTTCGAGAGACTTATAGAACCAGAAATCCAAAAATGTCTGAAACTTAATAATGCACAGTTTGGTTTCCGTGCCAATCACTCAACGGATACGGCTATTTTTGCGCTAAAGAAAACTGTGCGTTATTACTTAGACAGGAAAACAAATGTTTACGCATGCTTCCTTGATCTGAGCCGGGCATTTGACAGTATAAATTATGAAATACTTTGGGAAAAAATGTGCAAGGCCGGTATATCACAGGATATAATCTGTATAATTAAGTATTGGTATGAGGGTCAAGCAAATGTAGTGAGGTGGGGGGAGACGCTATCTAGTGAGTACGTACTTAATTCTGGTGTCAGACAAGGCGGATTAACTTCGCCTATACTATTCAATTTGTATGTCAATGACTTGATAGACGAGCTGAGCAGGTCCCAAATCGGCTGTTCTATCAACAATGTACCAATTAATAATCTTAGCTACGCTGATGATATGGTGCTGCTCAGCCCGTCTATCAATGGACTACAGAAGCTGATAGGTATGTGTGAAATATATGCTCAGAGAAATGGACTTAAATATAATGTTAAAAAGACTGAAACAATGATTTTTAGATATGACAATAGTTCTTTACATGTACCTGATATATTTCTGTGTAATACAAAATTGAACTTTGTTAAATCGTTCACCTACCTGGGGCACGTTGTAACAGATAAAATAAAAGATGACGAAGATATTGAAAGACAAAGGCGTACTCTAGCCGCTAAAAGCAATATGCTCGCACGGCGTTTTTCAAATTGCACTGACCAGGTAAAGATCACCCTATGCAACGCGTACTGCCGGAGTCTATACACCTGCCAACTATGGTACAACTACACGCAGCGTGCTTACAACACGCTGCGTGTTCAGTACAACAACGCATTTCGATGCATTTTAGGCCTGCCATGGCGGTGTAGTGCGTCCGGTATGTTTGCCGAGAATAGGGTTGACGATTTTTACGCGGTCATGCGAAAGGCACAAGCTTCCTTTATGAGCCGCATACATATATCTGACAATGAAATATTAAGGGCTATATACGAAGTTAACTATTTCTTCGTATATGGCAATTAATATTTCGGCTATAGGTATTTCTTTCTCAAAATATTATTGTTTGAAAATCCTCCTTATATAAAAAGGACCCCAATTTAAAATCTAATTTAATTCTATCCTAGTTCATTTAATTTAATTTTATTTATGTAATTCAATTTTATAAATTCAATTCAATTCAATTATTTTAATTACAATAGATACCATTTGCTACAATGTAAATGTAAAGTAAATTTAAAATAGGCATTCAATATTTACATGTACCTAATGACAATGTACTGTAAACTATGGGTTGTACCTGAGAATAAATGTATTTTATTTTTTTATTTTTTTTATTTTAAATTCAGCCTTTTCTGTAACCTATTGCATATTTTTTTATTTTTGTTTAACAATTTTATGTATCAATAAGAATGACCATAAACAACAAGAGTAAATCATAGAAGATGGATGGGTTGTTAAAATGACATCGCTAGAAAGGAAGCGAAAGTTGAGATGACAGCTGAATAGAATGATGATGAATGGAAGAAAACCTATTGCGTTGACCTCGAATTTAATGAAAAAAGGTCCTGCCTTTTTTCATTTTCGGTTTTATTTGACGTCTGCGTAAAGCGTGGAGATGTGTTGGCCTAGAATTTACGATTTTGGTGGCGATTGCTGAATTGGTAATAAAATTCTTGAATGTAGCTACAGTCGGAGACACCAAAGTTTCCACCTAGTTAGTCTAGGCGTGTTGTGATATAGGTAGGTATTTGGAGATATTAGCGATCATAGAAGGTATGGATGGACGCAGTGATAGCCTAGTGGCAAGGAATATTATATACTATGCTAGTGGTATGACCGTTGACAAGTTCAAACCTAAGGCACGCACTTCTGACTTGTCATAAGTTATTTGCGTATTATCAATTAATATTGTCACTTGCTCCGTGCCTCGGAAAGCTCGTAAAACCGTTGATCCTACACCTGATTCTCCGGTCGGATTTCCGTCCTATCGGACTATGAGAGTGAGGGAATAGAGAGTGCCCTGTGTTTCTGAGTGCACACGTGATACTGTATAACATATCCTGCGTAGTTGATAATCTCATTTGAAATTGGCTGCTGTAGCCAAAATTTGGTCAAGAGGACATTATTTTCCAGTATTTTACAAATAAAAAAAGGATCTGAAAAGTTTAATTATTCCTTTTAATTTACGCAAAATTACACAGTGTATAAAAAAACATTCGATCAGCGATTATTTCTTTGACAGCTATAAAAGAAGCACTCGAAAAATATTTATCAAAAATAATTATTTTATCTAAATCTCGTGAAGCGTACCGTAATATTTCACGTAACAGTTCCTTACAAAGAGACTACAATACTTGTACCTAAAGGGGAGTAACAGTAGTATTAATAAAAATGTCTCAAAGGTTGCTAGGCAACCGCTTATTTCAGTTTCCAACAGAAGCTTTTGATCATGTCCGTTGAATTTTAATGTTACAACTACCTTCAGGAACTGAAGATCTTTGATGTAATTGCTTTAATGTTTCATTTGACTGCGCCATCTAGTTGTCGGAAGTGGAATTAATGAGGTTATAGTATTCCAATGTCACTCAGTTACTGCGGAGCTAAAGTCTTGGATTTCGACTGCATTTATTCTGACTACATTTTTAGTAATCATCATTATCATTGTAATCATCATTATCATAAGAATGATTAGGCTGCAGTAGACACTGCTGAACATAGGCCTCTCCCAATGCGCGCCACATTTATGCGCTCATTGGAGGCATTTGCCCATAATCGCCACGCTGCAGCTGGGTAGTTTACTGGTAAGTTCCTGTTACCTGACAGATAATTTCAAACATAATTATGGTAGACTGAATGGACATTAAGTACCTATACGGAGGTAATAAATAAAATCTTCCGCATTGAGTGCTTGTATTTTGACAATCAAAGTAAAATCACAATCTACCGATTAAACCAACACTCCTAACCTCCAAACCTTTTATGGGTCCTCTCCTATTTATTTTATTTCTATAGGTTTTATTTAGGTTATATTTATTTATTTTACACACACAAGTAAAGATTTTGAGACTAGTTGAAAATCATGGTTTTGCAAGCGTCAATAGGTTACTGCTTACTATCAGGCGGACTGTATTCCTGTTTGCTACATTAGAGGTAGGTTAGGAAAGGTTAGGTTTGATTAGGTTAATTTTTTTTACGAAGAAATTGTATTACCTTTTGCCCTTGAATTTATTAGCGCTTCCAACCATTATACCAACAAGGTATTCCAATAAAAACATTCGTCAAATTAGATCCCTCATTTACGACTCCACTCAAGTGTTAAACCGACTGATGAACATATCAAATAATCCTATACGGAACCGAGAACTACCAGAGAAACGTACGGGAACAATTACAATGGTATAAGATTAATCAAGCAAAAACGACCCTTAACGGTCTGCGAGACAAAGCCTTAAAGGATTAAAATCGCTCGAGCGTTTTATTGTTTTCGGATATCCTGACACACCACAGGGAGGGGTGCTAGTATACGATGAAGCGAACGCAATTTTACTTTGGATTTAGAATTTGATATGATTGGTGTGGGATGATGAGATTTATTAAATTAATGTAGGCGTAGTCAAATGAGCATATAATCAGATGTCTGTCTGACTTTTTAAATTGTCAATCGCCTGTAGTATCTAGAGCATGGGTGTAGCCCCGCCAAGACGAACCCAGACGAGCGTGGCACTACCTTTCTTTTCTTGAGAGTAACCTCAAATATGTAAAATGAAAAAAAATATTGATTAACTTTTGCTGACCTTAATCCTCTGGATTGCCACTCTGGGCTAAGCATGCAACCATAAACATATTTTAGAATAGGTTTAACTAGATGCTCTTTGTAATTGCTTGTCTCTAAGTAACGCTCTAAACCGAAGTTTGAGCTCTTTTAAAAGAAACCACATTATATAAACATTTGTATAAAGTATTGTATACATGCAATGCACTAAAGTTCTTAAATAGTTGTATAATACTAAAACTTAGAAGTTTAGTATTAGTATCGCATGCATAAATACATTATAAAAAAAAATGGTTGCCTGTAAAGTCGGTTTTACGGGCGAAGATTTTACGTGACAACGTCTTTTTCTCGGTAGAATATTTATTGATATGAATATAATTAAATTGCACAATAGGAACAAGGAATTCGTTCGGTGACTCATCGTAACGTTACCGAGCGTTACACTTTTTCATAAGTGACTCCCAGCCGCAACCTAATTTAAGACGTTGTCACGTCAAAAATGGTTGCCTGTAAAGTCGGTTTTACGGGCGAAGATTTTACGTGACAACGTCATAGTTGAGTGGGAGAGAGACGCAAGGCATTCGGCGGGCCTCTCTCTCGTTCGGTGACTCATCGTAACGTTACCGAGCGTTACACTTTTTCATAAGTGACTCCCAGCCGCAACCTAATTTAAGACGTTGTCACGTCAAAAAAATGGTTGCCTGTAAAGTCGGTTTTACGGGCGAAGATTTTACGTGACAACGTCTTTTTCTCGGTAGAATATTTATTGATATGAATATAATTAAATTGCACAATAGGAACAAGGAATTCGTTCGGTGACTCATCGTAACGTTACCGAGCGTTACACTTTTTCATAAGTGACTCCCAGCCGCAACCTAATTTAAGACGTTGTCACGTCAAAATATTTATATAATTGTGAACAATAAGGTCATCTGTTAAGCATTGTACAGACGCAAGCACATCAGGCTATCCGTAACTATCAAATTTTCGCAATCAACTTTGAACCTAATGCTTTAGTGAGAAAATTTAAAATCTATTAAAGAAATTTGACAGATTGGAATAGCTTGATTTGCTGGCGTTCTGTATCTACTCTAAGCGCAAAGTTAGACATGCTAGCCCTCGTTGAATGTGGATAAGAATTTCGATGACACTGGAGAAGTTGCGAAAGTCTTTTTGTAAACTTTATTTGAATAAAATACGAATACCTTGAACAATGAACATTTATTTTAATTTTAAATTCACAAAATAATTACCAACTCAGAATGATTAGATATTTCAACTTTAATGTTCTGAACGCAAAAGAGACTGCTTTGCTTGTGCATCGCCGTTATAACACCTCTGTCGAACCCACTACCGCAACGTCAGTGTAGCAATATCAATCATAAACGGCGCTGCAGATTGAGGGTTGCCTACATTTTTTTTTACTACGTTTTAAAAAAAGTTTTTCCTCGCTAGCAGTCTACCCCCACCTTTACGGTTAACAACACATTATAATAACGAGTCGGGTAAAAAGAAAGACAATTACTGACATTTACACGCCGCGCATGTATTTACACAGTTGATAATTTCAGGACCCGCGCATTTTGACAATGAACTAGGTAGCGACAACCCTGGGTTAATTCCTTCCTTTGTTAGTGTAATAGCTATGACCTTTGAAGAGATACATTTGCAGTATGTACCAAGTAAGAACTCAGTGTATAGGCTCGGCCCAATGTTCTTTGTCATCTCTGATTGGGCAAAGATTAATAACTACGAGAAGAAGCGACGCTCACCCCCTCCCGCCAGTTTATCGTCCCCCGCATCGAAGTAGTAGGCGAAGTAGTAAAGCAGTATAAACTATTTTGTCAGTGTGTGTGTGTTAAAAACCGTGTGTGTACAGGCCGCGTGTGCGTGTTGTATTAGAGCAGGCAATTATATGAGTTTGTATCTATGGAGCAAAAGGCAAAACCAAACTGTAAGAGTTTATGTGTGAGTGTGTGTACAAAAACTGTCGTGTTGACTTTAAATGCCAGTCAAATATGAAAAATAAAAATTTGTTTTAGACTCCAAGTCCTATTGGGTTGCAGCACCAGTAAACCTTCACTTTTGCATCGACGTTACACAAAAAGGTTCGAAAGTTTGTGTGTTACTAGTATTAAATCAGTTATATTTTTTTCTTAAATAAATGTTAAGTTTCTTAATGAAGGCGTATAAGCAGTGTCAGTGTATAAGCAGTGTATCTACATCCAATCTCGCTACTGTGTAAAAAATAGTTAATGTAAACAATCTTAAATATGATAAGTACCACGAAAATCATACAAAGCTCTCTTATGAGAAAATATTATGTGTCTAGTTTATTTTGATAACATATAAGATTATCTATTACAGAGGTTGCCACGGGACCTGGAATTGGAAAATAATATTATAATCTAATTTTTCGATAAAATTTTCTTAGAAATTGGTGTGTATACTTGTAGGTAGCGGATGATTAAGTTTACTGAAACTAGATAATTTTATTTTCTTATTATTATAAAGAAGATTGAAGGTCACTTAAATAGCTATTCGATTCTTTTTTTTTTATTAATTTACTGTAAAATTATTATTACAATCAGATCCAAATCTAGATCTTCTTTTTGTGGCAGGGGGTAGTCAAAAATGCCTTCCGCTTACCGCATGTCCGAGTCAGAGTCACGACATACGGTTATGTGGGGCTCGCACACACTAAAAAACATAAAAACATCTCCCCCCTGCGTGTTCCTCGCACTGCAGCACTGTATCGGACGGGGCCGGGTACTGCGATCGACCGCGCTTCGCAGCCCGTCCAGTGCCTGAGGCCCGCTCAAATAAGAGACCACATTTATTTATCAAAATTGATTCAGCCGCTTTAAGGTGATGCGTGGACAGACATTTGTGGCAATTGACTTTATTTATATAGATCGTTTTTGATCTGCTTCCCCGTTGGTCTAGCAGTACCTAGCATACGCGATTGCTGACCACGAGGTCCAAGGTCGCGAACTTCACTGACGCTGCCGCGACTACACTCGCTCTTAAAAATGGACTTCGTCTGGGTCCGAAACTAGTCGGGTATTTCCGAAATCAATCCGTGAGTAAAGCCGTTAGTATTTCAAAAGTTAGTTAAGTTAGTTAGTTAGTTAGGTAAGTTAAGTTAGTTATTATTCCAAAATAAAATAAAGGTACTTTGAGTCTGACTTAGATGAAATCAAATGAGCTAGTCTTTATAAATATTCAATAACGTTCTTGTATAGCAAGTTATTAAAGAAAATTTTGTAGGTTCACCCACGAAATCTTCTTACGTTGCTAAGGAATTATAAATAGCGACAAATTCGAAATACGTCATTGAAAACTCAATTATAATATAATATAACCTCACACGCGAAATCAACGGGTCGTACATAATTATTCATAGAAATACAAATTTCGGTAAATTAATTTACTTCGGTTTCCTTCGGCCATCTCCGGTTAAGTTCGGTAGACTGGTGAACCGTTAGATTGTTTTAGAATCCTCTTATGTTTACCGTGTGAGTATTTGGTTGAAGCAATATATTAGTGCATTTGTTTGTATTGTATAATAATAATTATGTTTACTCGCAATGAAAAAATAATTTAATAATTTAATAAAGAAATTTGAAAAAGCAACTGATACGGTTGGGATTTGAACCCACAATCTTTTACGTACCGTGTCGTCGCTTTGACCGCTAAGCTGCCGTATCCTTCCAGCATCAGTCGAAATTTCAAATCTCTTTCTACGCCGTGTAGATCGTGGGTTCGAATCCCATCCGTATCAGTTATTTTTACAAAATTTCTTATTTGCAGAGCGCCGCGCAAAAGGCCGAGAAATATAAACAGATAAAATATTTAGACTTGACCCGTGAGGTTGTCGACATGTGAGATGTGGACTCAGCTGTCATTGTGCTGATAGTCGTTTCATTACATGGATTAATATCCAAGAGCCTCGATCAACACCTTAAGAGGCTCTCGTTAGATGGCTGGATCAAGGACTTGATGCAGAGGGCGGTACTCCTGGACATGGCTCTCATAGTCAGGAGGTTCTTCTCTCTAGAGCCCTGACCACCGGTAGCTTGGACCCTGTTCCCGATACCGGTGGGCTACTATATTTTATATTTTTAAATGTATATTTTTATGTTTTATATAATATATTTAAAAATGTATTTCTTATGTTTGTAAATGATTAAATGTATCTAATACTAACATGTGCACATGTAAAAAATCACAAAAAAAGATAGTGCAAACTTTTCCCGTAGGTGCGAATTAATCCAGCCCCAGGTCAACAGTGTCATTATGTTTCCCTAGACAAAAGACGCAGTCAAAACTATACATATTATACAAATTAAACAGAAAAGCAGATTATCAAAACCCAAAGCTCCTACGGGTACTATCATTGAAACAAAACACGATTCCTCCAAAATTTATCGTCCTTTAGAACAATTAAACACAAAACCTTTAGTGAATTGATTTTAACTAATTAAACACTTTTATTGCTTGTATAGGTTTGGTTTCGGAATTGAACCGATTCAAGATTTTGTAATAATTTATCATTTTCATCAGGGAGATGGGGCACGGCCTGGCTACCGACTAAGATACGCCCGCGTTGGCGTACGGTGAATACGCAAGTAAAACCGTCCAAGTAAAACCGACGGTACGTTGAAGATTGTGGGTTCAAATCCCATCCGTATCATTAATTTCCGTATTTTCTTATTAGATAATTTTATTTGCCTAAAATACGTAACAACACAACAATCATTATGTATATACAAATTTCCTGAAACTGAAATCCTAAGAAATGCCTAGGTTAATGATTGTGATAAGATTATTAACATGAGCGTGAAAGGCAATAATTAATTTAGTTGCCTAGTAGAATGTTCGGGTTATTCTGCGAATGACTGGATTATGTCAGGACTTTTCAAAGTTCCAAAAAACAACCTAAACTAAAAACAGACTTTATGTATCCAAATTATCCAGTCAGTGGGCAAAATTCGACCGTAATTCATTATTATCCTAATTCTAATTAATATTATAAATGCAAAAGTAAATTTGTTTGTTACCTTTTGACGCCTAAACCACTGAACCGATCATACTGAACTTTTGCATCACGTTGGCAGGTATCAGAAAGGTACATACAGGGTATCGTTCACCCCACAAAAAAATTTTTTTTCGAGGAAAACAACAATAACATTCTTATAACGATAGATGGTGCCACGTGTCTTTCAAACCATGATTGAAATTGAAATTCTAAATTAACGTGACCGAAACCGCGCTAGTTTAGTTTAAAAAATTTAACTTTGTATAATTCTACTCCATATATCAACTTTTAGGTTACTTAGGAAGTTTTAGATTCGTAGATTCCATGTACTTAAACACAATAAATGTCAAGGGACACAGAGTAAAAAAATTCAAACTAATTTAGCCATCGAGAACAGTTGTTCAAAACGTTTACATTATTTAGTAGCTATACTATGCTACTCTGTGGTACCGGTGTTTTAGACTAGTTCACTAATTTAAACTCAACTTTGTTTACCTAAATTATAGTAATGGTTATAGTCTTACAACAGAGTTAGTTAAGTTTGTGGATAGTTAAATGTCACAGAAAAGGCTTTTAGGCTCTTAGGTGAAATAGATATCACTTAAATTATTCAAATAAGTGTTGTTTTAGTGGTTTTTCTTTTTCTTGTCGTACAGTAAGCAAACTATATAGTTTCAGAGTTTAAACCGCGCATAGGCCTCTGAAATGGCTTTACACACCATAAAGCTATCAGGTATGCTTATTACCTCGTGATGTAATCTATACTTATAAAACAGTACCGTGACTGACTGACTGACAGACAACGCACAGCCTAAACCGGTGGACCTAGAGTCTTGAAATTATGAGAAATATTCTTTAAGTACCCTAGGGGTGCACTAAGGAAGGATTTTTGGAAATTCCACCCCTAAGTGGGTAAAAAAGGGGATAAGAGATTGTATGAAAGTCCGTCGTTTTTAAAGTTAAATGTACGAAACTTGGTATTTAGCTTTTCGGTGGTTAGATGAAAGACGAGCATAGATTTTTTTTTCAAATCTGTCACTGAGTGGATAAAAAAGAGGGTGAAAGTTTGTATGGAAAATTCGTTATTTTTTAAGTTACAGGTGTAAAAACGAGTATTAAGCTTATGTTCTGAAAATAAGTAAGACGTGTATCAAAAAATTTGGATTTTTTCTCCTTTAGGATACATAAAGGGAGATGAAAGTTTGTATAAAAATTCGTCACTTTTTAAGTTAAATCAATCAAACTTGGTGTTTAGTTTTTCGGTTAACAAATAAGACGTGTTTCAGCTTTTTGAAAACTACCCATGGGGGGGGGGGGGGGGAGGAGGCGAGGGTAAAAGTTTGTGTAGGAAATTCTATAATAGTAAGAGACATCAAAGTAGCATAATAAAATTAATGGACGGATATCTCGATATTCAATCACTATCAAGAGAAAATAATGTAGGAAAATATACTGTAGGATTTGTTTCCGCCTAGAATAGAAAAATAGAAAAAAAAAAATGGAATTGTACCCCTAGGGTATGGTAGGGTAAAGGTAGAGTAAGGTAGGGTAGGGTAGGAATAGAGGAGTAGGGTAGGGTAGGGTAGGGTAGGGTAGAGTACTCCCCCCGGCCACAAAAAAAAAGGGTAGGGTAGAGTAGGGGTTGGGGTTAGGTAGGGCAGGGGTAGAGAAGGGTAGGGTAGAGTAGGGTAGGCTGGGGTAGAGTAGGGGTAGAGAAGGGTAGGGTAGTGTAGGGTAGGGTAGAAAAAGCGTAGAAAAATAATAATCACGCGTACGAAGTCGCGCGGGGCAGCTAGTAATATATAATTTGCTTAAAACGGTAAGTTTTATTTTTATTTTAAGCAAATTATCTTAATCTAGATTCAAAAAAATCTACTGCTGTAAATGCAAACTCTCATTAAAAACGGCTGGACTAATTTTTACGAAATTTTTTGTGTGGGTTTGAGTGGGTCCAATGGACCCGGTAGGTGGCGCTGCGTTCGGGTAATTTAGAACCTCGCGGATGAAACCGCGTGAAGGTCAGTTAATATTTTAATACAAATCAAAGTCAGATGTTTGCCATAGTGCAAACACGCGACCATTGACTTGCCATCCAACTATCATACCACTAGGCTATCACAGTAATGTAATCATCATCATCATCATCAGTCTGTATTAGTCCACTGCTGAACATAGGGCTTTCCCAATGCGCGCTACTATTGTGCTCTCATTGGGAGCATGCGCAGCAGCATCCTTCTGTGTAACAGTAATCATCTACTACTGCGATCGACAACCCAAATACCTCCAATGTGAGCATAAAAATATGTATGAAAATTGATACATAAAACTTAACTTCTAACTAGTTACTTATTATGTTAGTAGTTGTAGCACCGTATTGGCATCTTGGCTGTAAGGATAGTATAAACTTTAAATAAATAAACTAAAATTATTTCCAAATTCTCTTAACATTACTAATTAGGCCTACATTAACAACATGCTATCGAATTTTCAACGTAGGTACATTTAGCAGCAATAGTTTCTAACACCTTATATACCTTTCTGCCGTCTTTATTGATTTTATTTATTAAACTAACAGCTAACTGGCAATTCTGTATTATTATGGTGTTAATGACAAGTTCGAAAGTGAAGGTCATTTCAATGTAACACACCTGGAAAAATCGTGGTAGCAACTTAACATTGTGTATAATTTATAATTATTTAATAAAAAGACATTGAAAAATCAACTTATACGAATAGGATTTGAACCCACGATCTTCGACGTACTGTGTCATCGCTCTGACCGCTAAGCTACCGTATCGTACCAGCATCAGTCGAAGTTTCAAATCTCTTTTAAAGCTGCAATTAGGTACACTATGATTTTTTTAGGAAATCTATTTAAAAAAAGGAAGATGTAATTGAAGAAAGAGCAGTTAGATTCCGATTTAGTGCGATTAGAAGGTCCCGACCGCACTACTTAGTAAAATGTATACGATTTAGGAAGGTGCAGTCGCATCGCTACGCAATTTGCAACCTTATGTAATTTAACTACGACTGCAAGTTGTCTGTCCTATTTAAGATTCTATTTAGTCTAGTGTAATCGCTGGCTATCGATTTTCTATTTCGAGTGTTTCTGAATAGATTTCCTAAAAAGATCATAGTGTAATAAATTGCAGCTTTAGGCGTATGTATTATATTTAATTCTTTATATTTCTGAGACAACATTTTTTTTATGCTAATAGAAAATGGTCAATGGTGCTTTGTTGTAGTATGATGACCTTTGTGCTACTGATTGTACCAAATAAATTCAAAATGGCTGCAATAGGATTAATAATCGAATACAGAGATGATAATTTTAACTAATTCGTTTACTAATCTCCACACCGCGTGCGTTGTGGTGTAGGCAGATATAATTTATAGTCTTATTCGTGAGAATGAACGCTAATCCGTAGTGATCTATTATGGGAATCTATGATTTGGTCACAAGAATTTGGAATTTAGTAATCTAAAGCTTAAAAAAATATAGTATAAAAACTAAAACCCTACTACTTAAAATCTAAAAACAAGCTTCTTAGATTTGAAATAAAATTCTGTAGTCGGAGGCCACCAAATTTACAAAGTATTTACCCTTGGAAGATTATCTAGTACCTATTTACCTATAATACATTAAGGCCTCCGACTACAGAATTTTATTTCAAATCTAAGAAGCTTGTTTTTAGATTTTAAGTAGTCGGGTTTTAGTTTTTATACTATTTTTTTTTTCAATGATTAAACTCGGGTAGTTTAAAAAAGAAAAAATAACTATTTCTTCTATCCTTCTATAGGTGCAACACCGCTTACAAAACTTTTTGTTTTTTTTTTTCACAAAAAATAAAAAATAAAACACTTTCCTAGTTCCGAGCAAAGGTCATAAAGATCTTTCTTTCGTCATTCGAAATTGTTTGAAAATACTTTTACATACTTATAATAATTATTTTTCTTTTAAATATTAACCTTCCATTATTCAAGTCCACAAAAAACTGCCACGAACCAAATATAAATTCACTAATTAGCTATTAAGATACACGTGACGTTGTAATTACGAATTCGGTACAGCGTTAGAAATATTAAAGCAAGCTCCGAAGACAATATTCAGAATTTAATGAACAATTATGAGGCGTTGTGTCGTACAAAATTTAATTTATATTGTTTTGTATTACACAGATTGAAATAAGTAACTTTATATTAAATTGTAAATGAATTGATGATGATGTTAAGGGTATGTGAGTCACTCTTCCATGATAGAATATTTTTATAAGTTTTTATATAATTTGGTCAAATCTTGCAACTGAATTTTAAAGCAGTTATCCTCAACCGATTAAGATAAAGTTTTGCATATACGTTTAGTTTGGATGACAATGGAATGATTTATGGTAAGCATGATCTGATTCGATATCCAAGTTAAGTCCCCGATAAAGGAAAGGAACTCTTTAACGATCAACTGTACAAACACAATTTTTTGTATTTTTATCACTTTACATCTATCTGGAAAAACAGGAAGATTTCTTAAGCTATCCAGATAAAAGGGTTCTTTAAGAAACGGTCAACAGCATAGACACAAAATTTTGCATAAATGTTTAGTTTGGTAATCCAAGCACCAAGCTTAAAGACCTCGTATTAATAAAACTTATTTATCTGTGCAGAACCATTCGTTAAGCTAGTAGAACTATAATTTCTCGCTAACTGGATAAAACTGGGCTCATTAGCGGAAATATTCATTATACTTTGAACATATGATCCGACGACATCCGACAGCAGCGCCAGCGGTCCGACCACGATCCAACAGTAAAACAAACAAATAAATTATACTTTAAACATGGCAAATGTTTCATCTGCCATTCCATTTATGTTTTATGTATGCTATTCTTCGAAGAGTTAGGCAGAAGAGTAAATATAGTATGATATATCATACAGATGATTTGTATTATTTTTGGTTCGCATACTTAGGTTTGCAGATTTAGGCCACGCAGATGCCTTTTTTACGATGAGCTTAAATGTACCTGGGCTAGTCATATCTGCTGCATGCAAGCAATTATGGGCAAAGTCGCTCGCAAAAGTCAAAATAGATAAAGAAGTTAAATATCTTGACTTGGCACGCGAGATTGTCGACATGTGGGACGTAGACTTTGCAATAATTGTGCTTCGAAAAACATCTAAAGAGGCTCTCTTTAGGTAGCTGTATTAGAAGCCTGAAGGCAGTATATGTTACACGGAACGAATTGTAAGGATGTTCCTCTCTCTGGACCCCTAACCACTTGGACCTTGTTACCAATTACCAAAACCTTGGAACATGGCTCTTACTTTTTATATTTATGTGTGTGGGAGTGTGTGTTTATATAGGCGAAACCCATTTGGGACACGGTACATTTGAGCGTAATGCACAACTAGTCATTTAATTCAATCCTGTCTGTGTAACTAAATGTGTCAAATTCGTCCAGCTATCTTCAATATTATTGCCTGTTTCGACACGCCTTTCCAAGACATGGAGACCACTGCTTGGAAATTTTGTGACACATTTCGATATACAATAGAAAGATTGTTATCGCGTCGAGAGGCGGAATGTATTCCGAAAACTGTTAATTTATTACCAAAGATACTGCGCTCTATCGCACGTAGGCAAACCTTGAGTTTGAACTTTTGGATGTTAGTCAAAGACCGAATCTTAGTAACTCAAGTTCAATAAATATTTTCGGTATGTTTCCAAAGTTCATCCCTAATTTGAAGACGCAAAGTCCTATAAAACCATGGAAAAAGAAGTTACCCAAACAAATAAAATTAACCTAATTTATAACAACAAACATTGTTTTCAAAAACATACTTCTGAAGTAAAGGCGGGGGTGTTCCGGTATCTTGTTTAGGAAAGTTCTTGAAGCATGGTTTCTTATGTTGAGGGTTTCAAGTTTATGATATTTCCTGGCCTCTACTTTTCTTTTAAGGCTTTTAAGACTAGTCATTTAGCGCAGCTTTATCCACAATTATTAGATTTTCTAATGATTAAGAGGAAAGCTCTGTATCATAGACTGAATGTATGAATGGGATTATTTTTAAGTTAGTTTTAATTTTGTAAAAAAGCTACTGCTAATGGTGTTGAGTAGCAGAATAACTCAATTGAGTGGTGAACCATTTTTTTCCGGTATTGTATCCAATAAAGATATTTTAATAAAAATAAATACCTCGCTCGATCGACGCTACGATGACGCATATCAAATGATCTAAACTTTTATGAACAAAAATTGAATGTAGCAGGCAATCTCAAACCAAGGATTTATTTAATTGTATCGTGTAGAATATCATGCGGAAAAAAGTGGCACATCCTTATTTTTTGCAAATAAAATAATATAATAATAAAGATTTTTCTCGCATTCGAATTTCAATGCGATCACACCGAAACATGAGCGTAAAACAAAATAATTTATGTATGTAGAACGTATTTCCAAGTATAATTGAAGCACAAAATTGAATTTACAATTCCGCTTCGATCTAAAACCGGAGTTGTACATAAATCCGTTTATTTTAATAGAAACAGATTTTAATGGTTATTTTAAGGATTAATTTTGTTTTCATTTGTTATAATTTTGATTTAATTGAAGTGCTGTTTGAGCAAGGATTTAAAGATTCCACGGTGTAAATAAATAAAGATAAAGATTCAAGATAAGATAAGATTATGGATTAACGATTAAATGCTATTTTCGGATTATTTTCAGTCGCTTTGTCCCGTGGCTAAGCTTTATAGGTTCATTTTTTTTCGGAAAAACGTACCTGACGTCATACTGCGATAAACAAAAAATCTTATCAATCCGTTACTACGTGAAAGAAGGACAAACCAACAAACATACTTATGTATTAATTATATTTATAGAATCAGATCAGTTATTATAAGAGAAAAAAAGAAAAAAACATTTATTTTCACACAAAAAATTGGGCATAGAAAACCAAATGACATGACATGATATGGCTGACATTCCTATAGATACAGATAATGGCTTTCAAGTAATGCTTTCTCTTTTAAGACAAACAAACACAACTACATGACTTAAAGTGGAGGAAAATCTCGAACGAGCTAGAAACATGCCCAAATTATCAGGTATAACACAGGCCGAACCTCAATCTACACAATAAGTATCAGAAACAATCCAGATATTAGTCCGAATACCGATAATGTGGATCCTTGTACGAACAAACCTAATAGCTTTTTGTTGGGCGCTCCTAATTAGCTCCTAGCCTCCTACAATAAGAACGATCCGAAATTATATAGAAAATAATAATGCAGAATATCCACTCCGCACGCCTCCTTTGTGTTTATATTTAAGAAAAAAAGTAGGAGGAATTAATATTACAGGCACATAAATAAAAAACTAAATGAATTCAATAAAAAAAACACCGCATTTTTTTCTCAACTAAAAAAATAACTAGGATAGATTGCAGCACCGCAAGCTATCAACAATTACAAGGTTTTGTTTAGTACTATTATTTTTAGCAGGCTAGTTGAGTCGGTCCTGTACATTATCAGTTTCAGCCGATTTCGGTCATAAAATCTAGGTGTGGCTTTAAACTTGTTTTGGAAAGATACCGGCCAAAACTTCAGCCCCCCCCCCCCGAAATTTATCATTGATTTACTAAACACTATATTATGAATTTAATATTAATTTGTTACTTTAAAAGTGGCATTTTATTATAATATTTAACAAGATTAACTGTTTATAGTATCTATAAGCCTAGAAAATTGTTAAAAATACACTATTATATCGACAAACATAAAGAAATGAGACATAAAAGGAAATCAATTATTGTTACTTGTCGCCGGCATCCTCGCGATAGTTTAATTAAAGTAAATACATGTCTAAATAAATGTCGATTTCAGTTTCTGCCGAAACTAACATAGAAGCCGAAATTCGGTTTCGGTTTCGGTCACTAGAAAAAAGATTCTTCGTCAAAAAACTCTTCAACCTTCTGATTTTAATTTTATTATGGAAACACCCACTAATATGGCGCAAAGTTTTGCAGGCAGTATTATAAATAGGTTTTCCTTATCTCGGCTCTAGTCATGGTTTGGGATGAAGTGTTTGGATGTTTATCATTTCGGTGAAACTGTTAGGTAAAAGGAATTGGATTGGAATGATGTAGCTGGTTTTGTATTAGTGGTCTTTATTATAAACTGCTACAAATATTGATGAATTGATTTTTTTAATGAATATTTAATCTTTTTTTTTTGTTTAGTTAAGTTTAATATTCTGAATGGGAATTTAAGAACAAGAAGATGACGCTAACAATAATTCTATACTCGAGTTAGTAAAAAGATGCACTTTAAATCTTCACAAAAATATCAATTCCATTATCTAATGCAATGTCAATCTTAAACACAGCGCCCAAAATGTTTAATTCATATCTTGAAAAACTAACTGAATTACTGGCTGGCAAGCTGACATCAACTTAAACACTAGACCTGTTTTTTTATCTATTTTCAAATTACGAATTTGTAAATTGCCAATTATTTTTTTTATCTATTTTCAAATTTGTAGACAATTATTTTTTTTGTATGGAATTTGACAACGCAGCGTTTAATGAATAGCGTTAATATTTATGTTTCTAAATTACACTTACGACTTTTGGTATTATGTTACTAATATTGATACTAATAAGATAAATTTGTGTTGTTACAGGTACAGACTCTACAGACAGATGACTACATTTGTCAAGTAAGACGTTGGTCGTCTTAGACGCAAATAGACTAATATTGTAAAAATATTAATAACATGATCTAGAAGTCCAATTTTGTAGAGTCAAAAGACATAGAACTTTTTTATGTAGACCTGTTCCACGGCAGGTACATACTAAGCATTTAGTGTGTTCCGGGTATATGACTTTAAGTTAGTCCCGCGACTAATCAGAATTTAACCAAAAAGAAAGAAAAAGAAGAAGTAAGTACATATACTCGTATTCATATGAAAATTAAAACCTTACCCAGCATTAATCATAATTATATGATTCATATTACGGGCGGCCTTGCAATTCCTTAGAAAATGTCGTAGAAATTGAAAAAAGCTAGGACCCTTGTTTCCTATCTCTTATTCAATATCTTCTTATTTCTCATACAGCATTATTTGTAAAAATTTCTCCAATGAAGTCATGACTCTCTCTTCTCAACAATAGTCCCACACTAGTGACGTCAGAGATCGTGATCTTGATTTCTTATTTTCCCTTTTTAATAAATCTTCAAACTCTTGACTACTTACGCCAATGATTGTTTTACTGACTAACGCTAATCAATATCTCCATCCGAGTACAATACCAAGTAGCTTGTTATCCCAGATTACGATTAGGCCCGTATTTCGGAGTGGACGCCATTAGGCTTATTGGCTTACTGGCAACTTGCCATTCACATTTAAAAATTTTCTGGACAATCTAAAACGTTTGGATGAAAAGTTTTTTTTTTTCATTTATAGAAAAAAAAACATTTACAAGATTTTAGGAATAACTGTTGGAGAGATTGGGAATCGAATTACCTATAAAAAAAACTCTAGGTAGTGCCATAAATGAATCTAGTATATTTTAAAATGAAATATCCTACGTCCTGTTCCGGCACGTAAATTAATTTAAATTGTTAGATCATTTCAGTGGTTAAAATGTGAAAATTGCTTATTTAAAAATATCAATATAAGTACTGTTGGAAATGATACCTTTATCAAGATTTAACTGATTCTACCTCACTTCCACAGCTAAAGGGAATATCATTCGACATACTTATGAGAAAAGATATTTTGCCAACGTGATGGCTGATTTACAATTATTATCAAATGTAAGAACGATGAATCCTACCTTAAACCTTCATAAATCGAGAGAGCCTTGAGCCTAATTAGCCTCCCCATGATAATAATCAGCTGGTCCCTTTTATCCCGAACTGCGGAACCTATATGATGGATACGTAATCCATTCAAAATTAGACGCGTTGAGCACCTGAGCCCGAACAGGAGTGATAAAATAATCCCAAGCATGACGTCATCGATCATATTCTGTGTATGTGTCGGGATTTGAGTGTTACACGGAATGTTAAGCGTTGTCTAGAAGATATTATTGCTTGAAAATTGTTAGTAGATTTGTAAAAGTACTGAACGAACAGGAAAATATGGATTTTTAATGTTTGCAAATTGCGGCTTAAAGGATTTAAGGCTAGAGCTGCAGTTTGCTTGCAGATTAAGTATGCCATAAAATCCAAATCTAACCCTAAGGAAAAATCTTCCATTTGAAAATGTATAATTCATTTATCCCAATCTGTAAATTATTATGAAAAAAGTTATTATTGAATCCATCCAAAAAGATGGCATCAGAAAGATGACGATTATTTTTATTTCTAACTAAACGAACTGTAAATAAAGACAAATTGCAGAAAACGCAAATTTTCACATCGCTTGCCATAAAAATTTGAAACACAATCGTTTTGCAATCGAAGCACTTAAAATGAAAATAAGCAATTTTGAGATACGATCTGATATCAAATACTTTTGAGGGGTTATTTTCAATAAACTTGTTTCAAAGTCATGCCTTTCTTGGATTATTATTTTGTTCATTAGATTTACTAATATCTGTATGATTATTAATAAGCCGCTGGAGTAATCAAATTAATTATTCTACAAAGCAAATAATAATATTCGAGTATTGATTGTCTTAGTTTTGTCGGTACACTATTTAATTTAGAATTAACTGCATTTTTATATCAAAAATAATTTTATTATTACAACTATGATTATTTTCATGAACTGAATAGTTAAAAATGACCTGTCAAAGGTCTTCCCAGTTTTGTCGCGGTACAAATCTACTATCTATTGAATTTTAGCCGAAAAATATCCCCAAACATACACGGCCGTACAAAAATGGGTGCCAAAAATGGCCGGCCGGCCGTAATTTACGATCTCATGGGCCGCACCAGACGCGGATAAACGGGGGTTCATATAAAGTACTTCCGAATTTTTGTTGGTATTTTCTTTTTTTTATTTTAATTTATCTAGCTCGGCGAAGTGGGTGGTGTTCAGCCGCCGTTATTTTGTGAATACACTTTTTTACGTCTGCGCTATGAATTGAAAATGTACTGCGGTTTTTTGATATTTTTTACCTTTGAATCATATTAGTTTTGGTGGAATAAGTAAGGTAAAACTGTTTAAACAAAAAGAATATAACGTGAAAATTTTGCAGACGATGTAATGCACAGAATAAAATATTCCACAATAGAAGGCTCTGTATACTTCAAACTGCGAACACTTTCATGAGAGAACGCTCGTAATTTTTATACAAATCTTCTGAAGCACTTACGGGCACATCACTCATTTTTTCGCCCTCAAGACTCAAGGTTAGGTGTAACTGTATCAAGTTTTCACGATAAAAGTATAGTACCATTGTTAAGAGTTTCGTGAGAGCACACGACAGCTCTCTCTTGGATTTACTTAATGCGAACTAACTCGAAATTCAATATTCAACACGACATTTTGGTGTAAACATCGCGTGACGTGCTCCCCGGGGACGGCGTAATGGATAAACTTTATGAGTGTTATTTAATCGCGTTATAATTATCGAAGTCAGAGAGAAAATATGGCGAAGCAATTAGATGTAAGCGAAAAATATTTAAGTCAACAAAGGCTAGAATGAAGCGTGATGTTGTAAAACTGTAAAGAAATTTCGGTGCAATCTGTCTTTTTATACCTACTGTATTCCTATTGGTACAAGGTCCGCAAAAATAGAATTCATAAAGATAGAGCATTCGCAAAGCAGATGTTACATTGATATTACGAGTAGAATCTTACATGCATTATTTTGTTAAAAAAACTTTCCAATCACTAAAATAAAACAAAGCATTTTTTGTACTTTTACTGTTGTTAAAAAGTACAAAAAATGCATGTTGAAAAATAAACGTATTTTTCACGTGTGTAAGAGATTGAGTTGAATATAATAAAAAATGGGTAAATATGTTATGTATTGGCAAGAATTATTTTTTTGTAGCTTAACATTTAAAAGAGGATTATAACGTTATCTGTGGGAAACCACTACTCAATAGGAAGGGACTGACGCGAAAAAAAAGAAGCGGGGCAGTAACACAATATTGCTTTAACAATTAGGTACTTATCAGGTAGCGCAGGTAGAATAGCGGTAGAAAAAACTAGTCATTCATTGGTAACCAATAAATGACAAGCTTTTACTACCGCTATCGCTTCCGCCACCTCTCATGCCCTAACCACTGCAGCATGTTTTGTTGCGTCATCGATCATCTTCACCGACGCTTTTCGCTTGCCCCGCTCACGTCGAAAATTACTTACGGGACCTAACTACATCTCTACGTCGACAAAAAATAACGCCTCAAAGAAAAAAATATTACACGTACGTTCGAAATTTTCTTGGAAAAGCCCGATCGGTTTGATCTCATTTTATAGTTCAATAAGCTTTGCATATGCCTTCAGAAAGATACTCACTACGAGTGCTGTGGCTTTCTTAGAAAAGTCATTACTAAGTTGTTGAAAGGAATAGAACATAGTATGAAAATAATATCTTTGGAAATAACTTGATACTAACTAGCATCTATTGCACACAGTCTGATCAAACAGTGAAGTAAATATCTTAAGTGAGCGTTAAAGAAGCAGTCTAGCTTTTTCCACTATCTTTTCTTCTATTTCGAGAAATTGGAGTCTTTCTCAACATCCAGTTTTCTTGATCCAAGTAATTCCAGGTTGTATCAATAAGTTGATCTTCAAATATATTTGGCAGGCCTACAGATGTTTTGTATCATCTGTGTATCTGTGTCTCGTGTCAGACTTCCATTATTATACTGAATCCTAGGCACGTATCTAAAATCGTTCCCATAAATTGCTCTCCTTTGAGATGTGATAATAAATATACTTTTGACAAAACTCGGGAAAATGATTTTGTTTATGTCGAACTTTTTGATTTTACGTGATCTGGAGGTAAGCGCTAAATAGATCTGTGTCGGATGTAAATGGAATATTAAAACATAATGGAATATGGATTTTTTTCGTGACCTATTGAGAATCAGAGTTAAGTAGCTCATAAATAAATCTTTCTTAATAGATCTCTTAAATTATAATATTCTTCTTCTTCTTATCGTTTCGATAGCAAACAATTTTTTATTTTTTATTATTATATTGAAGCGGCCCAGAAAGTAGCGACGCTGACTGCGTTATCGGAAGCAGCCATTAAATCCTCCTGCGTGCAGGTTTTAGGGCATGCAGGGCACGATGCTAGGTGAGACATAGTTTGCGTTACCTCACCGCACGAACAGCTAAGGTTAGTGCCGTCTGTGAATCCCCACCTGAACATATTTTCTTTACTCCGGCCAACCTGAGTACGAAGTCTGTTCAATGATTTCCAGATCGGCCATGGCAGTTTATGTCCAGCCGGGAGACTCTCAGCAAGGGGCACGAATGGTGTAGGAAGGGATACTACATTTCTTTTCCAAAGATCTTTATGTGGCTCTACCGTTAATGGGTCGACACACTTGATTAAACACAATTATAATATTTAAAGACGCCTTGTAGTCTGTTGTTGTATTTTTTTTTTACAAGTTAGGTACTCAACATTAAGTTGCTACAAGTGTAGCAGCGGTAAGGACACCTCAACGAAAAATTAAGGGAATAAGTTGCCTTTTATCATTAAGAAAGCACATAATGCCGATGGCCCTCCATCAGATCTCTCTTCAGTCGTGTCAGGTTGCGATCCCATTGGACTATTGGACCGAGGGAATAGAAAATGCACCTGTGTTTGCGCACACACTTATGCACTATAATATCTCCTGCGTAAGTAATTGGCTAATTTCATTTGAGATTGGCCGCTATTTCGACCTAGACCAAAATTCGGTCAGGAGAATAATTATTTTAATTGTGGTCTAGTGTGGAGCACATCCACCTTTAGATGCCTATTCCCTCTTGCTTTGAAAACCCCAAAATTGTAATTTCCTGGAAATGACGCGCGACCCACTAGATTATCCCTAACTTTCAAATCCATCAAGCTTACTAGCACAAAAAAAACGGCCACGTACGTAACACATTTTCGAGACATATACCATATTACCCGGTATCGTTGCGTCACGCCGTTACGCGTCAAATGAGGTAATACAGGATACAAGACGTCATTATTTTATGAGATACCACACGAGGTAAAATAGAAACATCAGCGGATGACAGGGTAAAAATAAAGAAATATAAAAAGTTATGTGAAATTTCTTGTAAGAAATGTAGTAAGATATTTTTGTCGCGTTTCCTCAAGTTTGGGAAATGTTTTAATGACAGGTGTCATCGCTTTTATGTCTATAATAGAAAATGAAGACATGGAGTTTTATGTAGTTGCCATAATATTCAGTACAAACGGTCAGTACAGAAGGACGATAGAATACAATATTCTTAATAATATGGTAATGCCACAAATGGTCACCCATCACAACCTGAGCTCCTCATGTGCTGCTTAAGAGGAGAGTTCCCCGAGTTTGAAACGCAAACGATGTTTGATCAGAACTTAAATATGACCTAATTAGAATCAATAAAATTTTGTAAACAAGATCTAGAATCTAATTTCTGTGTCCGTGGTTCGTCAGATTACCTTTATATTTTTTGTCAAAATTCCATTAAAATATATTTTTTTTAAATACAGATAACCCGCATTTACTTCCCCAACGACCCGACCCGACTTACCCGACATATCTTCGACCAAAAAACTCCGAAGTGATGAAAAAAAAACAAAAGCTTTTCTGTACAATACGCTTATAACTTCACCCCACCACGCAGTAGAAAAAATAATGAGGCGCCGAGTGATTTCAGCCGTGAGTCACACAGAGCGATTAGTTCAGCTAGAACACCTTGTGTGATACGGGCCTTAGGAATAGCTGACTTGGAGTTTTTATTGCACACTAGCTGTCGAACGCCTTCGTTCACGTGTCATTTAATGATCCGTTTAACCCGTAAAAGCCTATATTAGTCTGACAAGTGTAGTATTTTTTTAAAAATAAAATTAGTTCTGTTTTTGGTGTGGATTGTAAATATTTTTAGTGCCAAAAGAAGCGTAATGTACAACTTACAAAATCGAATACTCACCAGCAAAACTGCCCTTACGAACCTTACAAAATCAAATACTCTCCAGCAAAACTATCTCTCAAATTGGATTTTGACTTTAATTTTAAAGATACCTAGTTTTTTTTTGTCATCCATTCCAGTATCAGTTACGTGTTATTAAGTCAGTTAATCAAATTTTTACTTCCTAGACTGAATAACTATATTATAGTGCTGTCTCACTTTTCCTGCCAAAAGGCTAATCAAAACCAGTTCAACCGGTTGTAAGATTATCCGGAACAAACAGACAGAAAGACATTTCAGTAACCATGTTTTAGTTATAGGCACTATGAATTTAGAAAAAAAAGTTTTTATTACAAAGCGATACTTTCACTTCATTTATTTCTATAGATATTATATTGCAATAAATTCATTTAGTCTGGTCAAGTAGCCATGCCGTAGCCATAGCCATGAGTTTTATTACACCCTGGTGATTATCACAATAGTTAAGCAGCGCTTGAGGTGGTCAATCCCCGGATGGGTGACCGCTTGTGGTATTAAATTTCAAGCGTATCTGTAGGTAAGCTAATCTACCGGTGACTGGTTATCACTTTAGTTAGTCGTTAAACCGAGTTTAAGGGCGTACAGGGTTGATAAATTTTAAAAGCAATTAGCCACTAACCTACTTCAACTAATAAGCACTGGATCAGTGAGATGGTGACCTAATCCTTCTTTAATTAACCACTATTTAAGCCCAAAACTATCGTTGCTAAATCCTACTAATGTTATAAATGTGTGAGTTTGTTATATTATGAGTTTGTTATGTTACAACTTTGTTATTTTGTGAGTATTTTATTTATTTTATGAGCTTGAAGTTTTCGAAATTGTTATTTTGTGACAGTGTGTTTAGATATTTATGTTTCAATCATTACTAATAACAGTAGAATTTGGATGAAAACCTGTTAGTTACCTTTAGTTATACTATCCCGGATTTAAACGGAGAGAAGGGGAAAGAATGGCGGCTAAAATAGAATAAATGAATGAATTGGATGGATTGTGTGACGGATAAAATTAAATAAAAAATAGTAAATGCTCAGATAGTGGCTGATAGTGGAGAATGGAAGAAAACATTTTGCGCCAACTTTTAAGTAATAATAACCTCCTGACCGATCAAAAGAGATTAGAGCATCCATCCACGCAGGAAATATTATAGTACACAAGTGTGTGCGCAAAAACAAGACGTGCACTTTCTATAATTCCTTCACTGTGTTTCGATGCACGGAGTAAGTAATAATTAATTTATAATACGTCTTGGGTTCAAACCTGAGACCTCTAACTTGCCAGTCGACGGTCATACCACTAAGCTATCACGACCGCTAGGCGACACGACTTCCAAGTTGAGAAAGTGAAGCAGGTAAAAATGATCGCGAATTAAAACAAAGCAAGCACATTAATCCCTATAACCGTGTGTCACTCATTGTTATTTACTCCCTATGTTCTTTTATTAGCTGTAACGGAATTCTCTACAAAGGTCACTGAGGCAACACGAACCTCCTCTATTTCGTTTCAATGAGGGTCGTAATAGTTCGAGACTCAGCTGTTAGCATTCGAGCAATTTTAATCTTTATATGCTAATGAGTACGGCCGAGAATGGCGTGCTCATGTTTTTGTTGGTACCAGCTAGGTGGATGTTGAGAAGCACTTATAGTATCGATTGGTATAATGTGTTGTGTAAGTAATGCATGTTTTCATAAATATAAGGTAAGCTTTTATGTTTTGGGGAAGTAAAAGGAATCGTATAGCAATTTAAGAAAGTACAAATTGCCTTTTTCCTAATGGTCTGCCAATTCATACATGACCCTTTCATTCCCTAGAAGCTTTTGGAGCATTGAAGATGAAACCTTTTAAGGAGCATTTAGGCTTCTGATATACCTACAAGTTCAAAGTTTAGAGTCGTGATAGCCTAGTGGTGGTGACCGTTGACTGGCAAGTCAGTGGTCTCGGGTTCGAACCCAAGGCGCGCACCTTTGACCTTTCGTAAGTTATGTGCGTTTTATAAATTAATTATCACTTACTCCGTGCCTCGAAAAGCACGTAAAGCTGTTGGCCCTGCGCCTGATCTCTCTCCGATCGTGTCAAAAGGCCGTCCCATCGGACAATGAGAGTGAGGTAATAGAGAGTGCACCTGTGTTTGCGCACACAGTTGTGCACTATAATATCTCCTGCGTAATTGGCTAGTCTCCGTTGAGATTGGCCGCTGTGACCGAAATTCGGTCAGGAGAATATTATACCTACAAGTTTTATAGATATACAATTTTATTTACAAGTCGTCAAAATTCCTGCTACCGCGATGCTAGTGAAACACAAAGTAAGCAAAAACTATAACAGTACCCTAATTGCTGGTCGAGTCAGCGTCTACCGACAAGAATTTGCGCCTGTTTCAGCTCAGTCGGAAATAACTGATAAACATGCTTCGATGGTTCAACATGTTGGACGTAAAAGAGAATAAAGGAAACTAAATAAATGTATTGGGGAAGACGATACTTTGATCTCTGAACAAAGATGCAGTAACCAAGATACTTGCAGATGATAAATTGAAGTGGATAATTGTAGTCGACCTCATAGTGGAGTGCCGTAAGACATAAAAATGGTAAAACCTCGGAATCCAGGGCCAGTCGATGAATCAGTATAAAACCTTTGGAAATGTGTTTTTAATAGTGTCCAAAAAAAAGTTAAAAAAAAATATTTCACCGATCTCGATTACAACAATTATTTTTAACCAATTTTAAAAAGGAGGAGGTTCTATGTTCAGCTCTATGTATTTTGTTTTGTATGTTCAGCGATTTCTCAGTCAATTGTGAACCGATTTTGAAAATTCTTTTTTTCTTTGAAAGAGTATATTCAGTATTTTCAGTATTATTAGTTAAAACCTTCCCTGGATCTCCACAAATAATTCAAGACCAAAATCAGCCAAATCGGTCAAGCCGTTTTCATGCTATGTCGTGACAACGGAAAACGGGTTTCATTTTTATATATATAGATTAGACAAGATACCGATCTGGCTTACTCGAAGAACAGTAATCGACTGAACAGAAACTCTCATTACCACCATTTATATAATGCAAAACTAGACTCGTTACTACGTTCACTAGAACATGTCACTGACAATAAATATAAGTACTTTTATAATCAAACACAGGCAATAATTATTATTAACAATATCGTTTGGCGATAACATAATGTACTTGGAAAATTCATCTATGGATGAAGCAAGAAAAGTATTTAAGTACAAGAAAGACTCAACAATTCAAAATTATTTATTTCCAAAAAGTATTGTTATTTGGTTTTGACTAGGACCCTTAAACTAGGCGTAGCCTCTATCTAGGGGATCAGGATTGCATCATGGTTACAATTAAAACAGAGATTGTTGACATAATTAGTAATTAACATAATTATAAGTAAAATTAAAATCATATTGTTTTAATAGCAAAAAGTTAATCAATTTCGGGTGGTATTGTTGTATTGTGTTTGTGTCGATGAAAAACATCTTGAAGTTATAGCTAAATTTATCAAACTTTTTTGACTAGTAATATTTTAAGTCAAAGATCTAACCGCATGTTTTTTCTCGCTATGAGATCCATAAAAGGATTAAATAGATTTCCTTTTATGACTAATTGCTCGGTGTATGAAGGTTTAAATTAAATTATCAAAACGTGTAAATGTTACGCAACCGTAGTTTCCGAATATCCTGTTATAAATTAATATGAGGAACAATGGTTTACCAATTAACAAATAGGGCTGCCTACTTCAAACGCTAAAGCTCCTTGTCCTAATTAAAGTACGCCCCCGGGGAATAATCCCGAACATGCCCCGTACTAATCATCTCGACAAGAATTTTAGTAAAAAACATATTCACGTATCCCGAATATATTGACGTTTAATTTTTTGCTCCGTATATAGAAAATTGGCTTAATCTCCGAACGAAAAATATATCTAAAAGTAAAACATTCGGGGATATTTAATCCAGTGTGGATCAAAGAACTTCGATATTTTGTGCGTATTTTATTCCAGATCATACAGGGTTTATTTTACTTTTCATACATCAAAAAGGACCCTCACATACTAATATAATAAAGAGTGTCGGTCTGTATGAACATCTATTTTGTACGTGGAGAGAAAGTGACGTTTACAGGAAATTATATGTCGGTACCGTAACGTTAAATGCAAACAAGTTATGTAGTAAGTATGCAGAATTAAAAATGGAGGCAAAATCATTTGTTTGCCTTCATTTTTGATTCTGTACAATAGCGACATATTACGGTTTTAAATTATGTGCAAAAAAAAGGAGATGAGTAAAAGATGCAACGAAATAATAATAGTTTTCATTAAAAATAATAAAGCCGATAGACTAAATTAAGAAAAATTTGAATATTAATATCTAGAAATATAGTCTCTTACAAAGTCCTGGAAAATTCACGTCGCCATTTACCCCCACAATGACGCCTACATCAGTGCGTAACATGTCAAGTGCAGTAGCCATAAGTGACTGTTGTCTCTGTGACTCTGACTCTGACTTGGGCATATCAACGTATAAACTTTTTTTCATCATTGGATTTCCCCTTTCTTCTTTATTTTTCTTTAATTTCTCGACGTTAAAGATGTTGGCCCAGCCGCAATCCTTACTCAGTTTTATCTGTTTGTAAATAAGTTTTTTTTTAACAGTTAGCAACCACCATTTGACTACCAAAAAGTTTCAAAACAATATTACCACCAAAACTATCATTAATATGTAACAGCTAATCTGGATGGTGGTGTAAATTTCGATATTCGTGGAATTTGCGAGTTCAGCGCTTTCAAGCGCCCGATATCCACAAATCGATGCGACTGAACTCAATGATATTAATTATTATGGGTCTAATTTGTAGCGGGCACTGAAATTAGTGTGTTAACAGTTAAGGGTAGGTGATAATTTGTTAGCTTTTATGTTTGTTTGTCCAATAGGAAATAATTTAGGGGTATTTGCAAATCTTTGTGTACGGTTTCGGATTGCTTGTTGGCAATTTAGATAATAGGCATAACAACAGTATCAAAAAATCATCGATTTAATGATGTTAGAGGAAACGTTATATAAAAAAAACTAAAACACTGCTTCAGTTTTATTTGAAAATACTAGATTGTTAAGATTTTCACTAAAATCAAACCTTAAAATATTGCAATCCGCCATTTTGACTGAAACATTGCTGTTTCAGTCAAAATGGCGGATCACAGCGTATGACGTCACGGTTAGGTAAAATTCGCTGTCAACACTGTTTTGTTAAATATTAAATATGATATGTTTACCTAAGCGTGACGTCAGAATCGACGCCAAAAAATATTAGAAAAATGGCTTGCTACCACTAGACCAACAAGGCAGTCTACATAAATTAGTTAAATATAAAAGGCTACCAACGCCGCCGCTTAGAACTTACACCATTTAATTTTAATTTACTAATCAGTAGCGATGTTAAATGCAGTAATAATCTCCCTGTGAATATCTCCGTCATCCGAAATATCAGCCCGGATCACTTTGTTGGCAATGATTTTAATCATTAAATCCGTTTTATCAATCAGATCATCAATATAATTTGTGGTTTGTGGCAATTAATTTGTTGATTCGTTTTGTTTTACCTGATTGATGTTTCCAAAGTTACATTTACTAATTTATTTATATCTAGAATACCTGTGATTGTGGAAGCCTTATTTATTTATTTATTTAATTAGTACAGCCACATCACATACAAAATAGTACATAACAAAACAGGTCTATTATTATTTTCTTATGTAACAATTTAGGCGTACATAGCGCTTAAAACTAATGGTACTGATTATTAAGAATAAAAGCTAAACTGACATTGAGAAACAAAAGACTTAATTAACTTAGTATAACCACAGTATAAAGAGCTCTGTATAACGTTATAGGTATCGGAAAGACGGGCTTACAAGTTGCAATTGCAGATATATGTAATAAGAAGAATATATCCAAATCAGCCTTAAAGTTGACTTGATAAATTCTTACAGCAGGTAGCCACATTCTTGCTTTAACCTTTTAAAATGGTAGAACTGTATCAATTTCAGCACGAATGAACCTTTACTCAGCTTCGCCAAACCTTACGCGGCTACTCCCCTGTGGTTCTATTTTACCCAATCGCAGGGACCACTCAATCCTACACAAACAAAACCATTAAAATCGGTCCTGACGACATTAGTAGCAATCGATTTTTATTATTTAAATATAAAAAAAATATTAACAACTTATTTTTACATCGTTATAAACTTTTATCTTGAACATAATAATAAAAAAATAACCATCTATTCATTGCAGTAGCTCTCACTGTTAATGAATTTATTAGAACATCATTATTCTCTGAGAGCGTAACTTTTACCACAATGCGAAGTACCAAGTATTCGTATGACGTAACGTGTGGGTACATAATATAATAATTCTTCGCGAACACATAATAAAGTATGTACTTCGCGATTGTTGCGCCTGAAGTTTCTGTTGTCGCTTGCTTCGTGTCGGGTCGAGGCGAGGTCGCTGTGAAAGCGTTAAATAATAATGTTTAAAAACAACGCTTTTTTAATAATAAACAACAAATTGCGTTTAAAACTGAAATAAATAGGGTGTCCTCTTCGTTTGCATAATATTGGTTGTCCTAATTTCGATTGTCATAAAATGTTTGGCATTTTTTTTTTCGCGTAAAAGTTAGTAGGAATAAATGTAGTTATATCGGTTTAATTGTCATAAATTGTACATGTTATTTTTTTTGGTATAATTGCAGTAAACATAAATACAACAGTCATATTATTGAAACGACTAATATTAATTTACCACCTTGGGCCACCCCAACATCGCGAATGTTGTACAGAAACTAAAATATATTATGTAAATTGCCAAAAATCTTTGTTTTTATTTTTTTCTACTTGAGAGATATTGCTGGTGTATAAAATCCACCTATCACCTGAACACAATATGTTTTATGGATCGATATTTGATACCTACACTAGTGATCGTATGTATTTGAGAGAGTTTTGAATAATATGAATTTCTAAATTCATTTTGAAAAAAAAAAATACCACTTCGATTCTTAAATCGCTAATATTCGAACCTTACCCTCACACCGAGTTGAATAAAACTTGTAACGGGGCGTTATTTTATTTCTTAAAAAAGAGTTCATTTTCAAAGTTCATGAACATGTTTCTGTTTCAAGTTATATTTGTGGTTAAATTTGTTTTCTGCTGATTTGTTTCCAAGATACAGTTTCTGATTTACATTATAAGTACTTGTAGTTGTAGAAATAATGAAATTCTTAGGAAAATGAAGGTTAAATTTAGTGTTTGAGATTTTTTACTTACTAAGAAAGGGGCAATATGAGTGACAGGATTAGCCAGGGGTAAGAACTATTGAGAAATATTTCTTGACAGAGACTTCTCTATGAAGTGATGAATCGCTCTACATACAGGTAGCGACCTCTGCCACCTATAATACGTACAGACGGCAACCGCGACGTGAACCTACACTCAAGAGACAACTATATAGCACTATCTCTATCTATCTCTATCAACTACGACAAGCCTAAATCGCGCAAGTAAAATTCGCAGAACAACTGAACAATATATACAGCGTCCAAACTCTCACCGTTGGGCAAGTGCCCGCCAGGTAGAGCACCCGCCTGGTCGGAGGGTCCTTTATCAATGGAGGAACGCTTCACCTTGTTCCTCCTTAGTACCATTAGAATTATGACTATTGGTACGTAAAATTATTTAATAAGTAACTAGCAAAAACAACTGGCTCGGGCGGGACTTAAACCCGCAATCCCTGGCGTGCTAGTGACATTGACTGCGTGTTCAACTGACGCGGGCAGGACTCGGTAGCTTAATTGGTAAAGCGATGGCACGGCACGCCAGGGGTTGCGGATTCAAGTCCCGCCTGAGTCAGTTGTTTTTGCGAGTTTTTTATTTAAATAGTTCATTTAATAAGCAAATCATAAAATATATTGATAGGTAACAACTACATCAAGCTATATATTTCCAGTATAAGCTGACATCTTGTTGTACGAAGAGCCTATACAATGCGAGGTCAGTTCATATTGATAATGTATAGCTTGATGTGTAGCCGTGTGTATTTTTACAATATCTTAGTTTGAGTTTATGTGTGAATATTTGTACTGAAATTAAGTAGTGAATTAAGTAGGTGATAGAAATCTAACTTGGGTTTCCTGTACCACACTTTCGAGCAAAGGTCTCACACAATGCTTGACAAATAAAGGCGAGCGTTAGGGATCTCATTCATTATCTCTCGCCTCGTCTATTGTCTCAAATTGTTTGAATTCATACCGTTATGGAATAAGGACAAATTATGGTTGTATTACGGTTTATTAGCGAAGTAGTTTTGGACCTGAACGTAAGGTGTTTTATTTTGTGGTAGATAATGTAAAAAACTTAGAAATAAACAAATCTACATTCTAAAAATTTGCCTACACTTATAAATGTAAAAAAATATATGTCATAATTAAATTCAACTGTATCGAATAGACCCTAAATAATATAATAGTTATTAAAAAAAATACAAAATCAATCTATGGATTACAATATAAAGTTTTATGACAGTAGGTAATTAATATTTTAAAACTTATATTAAATTAGACTCTAGTACGAGTCCGGAATAAAATCAATACTTTCTATTTTCCATCCCTATCTACGTAAAATTATTTATAATATACAAATTTTCTAAAAACCACAAACACAATACACAAATAACTATTACACAAATTACATTTTCAAACAATCCCGCAAGGGACAAACGTTCAAAGCCCGTGTGAAATTCGGTGTTATGCCCAAGCTAGCCCATTACCCGGGCATAATCTGAGACGGTAAGCATGCCACTTATTCCTCTTACGATGTATTGTAGGATGCCTCTACAATGGATATGGACAGTACGTGAGCGGCGTGTCAAGTAAGTAGGGACTTGGCTGAATTTGTTCCATGTATTTCGCTTGAAATGATAAGCTTAGATTTGAACGTCGAGAGACGGTCGTGGCGGTATACCGCATTAGTTGTGTTATGTTTGACATCGGTAGTCCGTGGATCATTTCTGTGAGCTTTGAAAACATAATATAATTATTTAAAAAGAAAATTTGAAAAACCAACTAATATGAAGACATGTTAAACAGGTGTAAAATATAAAACAACATGAATTTCTAGGTATAATGACGTGAAAATCGTTAAACAAAGTTGGTTTCTGCAGGCTTAATGTGTAAGAAACTCAAAAAAACAAATGATTCGGACGGGACTTGAACCTGCGATCTTTGTCGTGCCAGTCTTATTAAATTTCATTTAATAAGCAAAACGTGCTTAAACTTAAGATACATAAATTCTATTCGCTCAGTTGATAGCAGCGTTTGGAGCTTAAAATTTGATATGTGCGGGCAACGATACGGTAGCTCAGTTGGTAAGAAACCAGCGTTGCCACGGTATAGCAAGAGTGCGTTCAATCCCCGCCCGTATTCTATCCCTTTTTCAAATTTTTTCTAATCTTTTACATAACTTTTACATTTGTATTTCTATTTGTAGGAAAAGCAGTGTTTATTTTCGTTCTCAAAAGCTGTTTTTATGCTTATTTCCCAAGTCTCGGTACTGAAACCTTCAACCTGTTCGCTAAACGTACCGCAGCCGTATTGTAATGCTGCCCGAGAAATTCTCGACGATGTTTGTACCATTGTACTTCTTATTGTTGGTATAATTCATAAACTAGGAGTAATATTATGTAGTCATATCGGCGTCATAAATTGTGCTTGTATATTTTTTTTGGCAAAATTTCAGTAAACATAAATACAACAGTCATATTATTGAAACGACTAATATTAATTTACCACCTTGAGCCACCCGAATATCGCGAATGTTGTACAGAAACTAAAATATATTATGTCAAATGCCAAAAATATTTGTTTTTATTTTTTTCTACTGAAGATTATTGCTGGTGTACGAAATCCACCTATCACCTGAACATAATTTTTTTATGTATCGATTTTTTTCATGTTTTATTAATTACCTAGTAATCAAATTCATTTGTGTTTTGAAGAGCTTTGAATAATTTGAATCTCCCTCTTCTTTTAAAAAAAAATATACCGCTTCGGTTGTTAAATCGCTAATATTCGAACCTTATCCTCACACCGAGTTGAATAAAACTTGTAACGGGGCGTTATTTTATTTCTTAAAAAAGAGTTCATTTTCAAAGTTCATGAACATGTTTCTGTTTCAAGTTATATTTGTGGTTAAATTTGTTTTCTGCTGATTTGTTTCCAAGATACAGTTTCTGTTTTACATTACAAGTACTTGTAGTTGTGGAAATAATGAAATTCTTAGAAAAATGAAGGATTAATAATTTAGGGTTTGAGATTTTTTACTTACTAAGAAAGGGGCAATATGAGTGACAGGATTAGCCAGGGGTAAGAACTATTGAGAAATGTTTCTTGACAGAGACTTCTCTATGAAGTGATGAATCGCTCTACATAAAGGTAGCGACCTCTGCTACCTATAATACGCACAGACGGCAACCACGACGTAAACCTACACTCAAGAGACAACTATAGTACGCGCGTTATCAACTGAGTCGTCGGGCCATAAAGTCAAAAGGGATAGGAATGTGCTGCGCGCCGGACCCTAGTTATCGATAAACGGCCACAATATGATCTATTTTGTTTCTTTCCATATAAAATTTATTTTTATTTATTTATTTTATTTTTATACTTTCTTAATATAATTTTTAAATATAGTTTAATATCAAATATTGTAATTTTTTAAAATTTTGTGAGCAAGATACGATAATAAAAGTAACTTATCGATAATATATCTTTTATTGTTACGCCCTTCACTAGACGGCTCCATAAGACCCATAAGTGCAAGCGAGATAGATATAGAGAAATGATTTATGGCCCGACGACTCAGTTGATAACGCGCGTACTATAGCACTATCTCTATCTATCTCTATCAACTACGACATGCCTAAATCGCGCAAGCAAAATTCGCAGAACAACTGAACAATATATACAGCGTCCAAACTCTCACCGTTAGGCAAGTGCCCGCCAGGTAGAATACCCGCCTGGTCGGAGGATCCTTTATCAATGGAGGAACGCCTCACCTTGTTCCTCCATAATACCATTAGAATTATGACTATTGGTACGTAAAATTATTTAATAAGTAACTAGCAAAAACAACTGGCTCGGGCGGGACTTAAACCCGCAATCCCTGGGGTGCTAGTGACATTGACTGCGTGTTCAACTGACGCGGGCAGGACTCGGTAGCTTAATTGGTAAAGCGATGGCACGGCACGCCAGGGGTTGCGGATTCAAGTCCCGCCTGAGTCAGTTGTTTTTGCGAGTTTTTTTTAAAACATACATCAAATATATTGGTAGGTAACTACATCAAGCTACATATTTCCTGTATAAGCTGACCTCTTGTTGTACGAAGAGCCTATACAATACGAGGTCAGTTCATACTGGTAATGTATAAGCTTGATATGTAGCCGTGTGTATTTTTACAATATCTTAGTTTGAGTTTATGTGTGAATAATTGTACTGAAATGAAGTTGTGAATTAAGTAGATGATAGAAATCTAACTTGGGTTTCCTGTACCACACTTTCGGGCAAAGGTCTCACACAATGCTTGACAAATAAAGGCGAGTGTTAGGGATCTCATTCATTATCTCTCGCCTCGTCTATTGTCTCAAATTGTTTGAATTCATACCGTTATGGAAGAAGGACAAATTATGGTTGTATTATTATTAGTTTTAGACCTGAAGGTAAGGTGTCTTATTTTGGGGTAAATAATGTACAAAACTTAGAAATAAACAAATCTACATTCAAAAAATTTGCCTACACTTATAAATGTAAAAAAATATATGTCCTATTTAAATTTAACTGTATCGAATAGACCCTAAATAATATAATAGTTATTAAAAAAATACAAAATCTATCTATAGATTACAGTATAAAGTTTTATGACAGTAATTAATATTTTAAAACTGGTTTTAAATTAGACTACAGTACGAGTCCGGAATAAAAATCAATATTTTCTATTTTTCCATATAATTACGTAAAATTATTCATATTCCACTAATTTTCTAAAAACCACAAACACAATACACAAATAACTATTACACAAATTACATTTTCAAACAATCCCGCAAGGGACAAACGTTCAAAGCCCGTGTGAAATTCGGTGTTATGCCCAAGCTAGCCCATTACCCGGGCATAATCTGAGACGGTAAGCATGCCACTTATTCCTCTTACGATGTATTGTAGGATGCCTCTACAATGGATATGGACAGTACGTGAGCGGCGTGTCAAGTAAGTAGGGACTTGGCTGAATTTGTTCCATGTATTTCGCTTGAAATGATAAGCTTAGATTTGAACGTCGAGAGACGGTCGTGGCGGTATACCGCATTAGTTGTGTTATGTTTGACATCGGTAGTCCGTGGATCATTTCTGTGAGCTTTGAAAACATAATATAATTATTTAAAAAGAAAATTTGAAAAACCAACTAATATGAAGACATGTTAAACAGGTGTAAAATATAAAACAACATGAATTTCTAGGTATAATGACGTGAAAATCGTTAAACAAAGTTGGTTTCTGCAGGCTTAATGTGTAAGAAACTCAAAAAAACAAATGATTCGGACGGGACTTGAACCTGCGATCTTTGTCGTGCCAGTCTTATTAAATTTCATTTAATAAGCAAAACGTGCTTAAACTTAAGATACATAAATTCTATTCGCTCAGTTGATAGCAGCGTTTGGAGCTTAAAATTTGATATGTGCGGGCAACGATACGGTAGCTCAGTTGGTAAGAAACCAGCGTTGCCACGGTATAGCAAGAGTGCGTTCAATCCCCGCCCGTATTCTATCCCTTTTTCAAATTTTTTCTAATCTTTTACATAACTTTTACATTTGTATTTCTATTTGTAGGAAAAGCAGTGTTTATTTTCGTTCTCAAAAGCTGTATTTATGCTTATTTCCCAAGTCTCGGTACTGAAACCTTCAACCTGTTCGCTAAACGTACCGCAGCCGTATTGTAATGCTGCCCGAGAAACTCTCGACGATGTTTGTACCATTGTACTTCTTATTGTTGGTATAATTCATTAACTAGGAGTAATATTATGTAGTCATATCGGCGTCATAAATTGTACTTGTATATTTTTTTTGGCAAAATTTCAGTAAACATAAATACAACAGTCATAATATATTATTGAAACGACAAATATTAATTTCCCACCTTGAGCCACCCCAATATCGCGAATGTTGTACAGAAACTAAAATATATTATGTCAAATGCCAAAAATCTTTGTCTTTATTTTTTTCTACTGAAGATTATTGCTGGTGTACGAAATCCACCTATCACCTGAACAGAATTTTTTTATGTATCGATTTTTTTCATGTTTTATAAATTAGCTAGTAATCAAATTCATTTGTGTTTTGAAGAGCTTTGAATAATTTGAATCTCCCTCTTCTTTTAAAAAAAAATATACCGCTTCGGTTGTTAAATCGCTAATATTCGAACCTTATTCTCACACCGAGTTGAATAAAACTTGTAACGGGGCGTTATTTTATTTCTTAAAAAAGAGTTCATTTTCAAAGTTCATGAACATGTTTCTGTTTCAAGTTATATTTGTGGTTAAATTTGTTTTCTGCTGATTTGTTTCCAAGATACAGTTTCTGTTTTACATTACAAGTACTTGTAGTTGTGGAAATAATGAAATTCTTAGAAAAATGAAGGATTAATAATTTAGGGTTTGAGATTTTTTACTTACTAAGAAAGGGGCAATATGAGTGACAGGATTAGCCAGGGGTAAGAACTATTGAGAAATGTTTCTTGACAGAGACTTCTCTATGAAGTGATGAATCGCTCTACATACAGGTAGCGACCTCTGCCACCTATAATACGCACAGACGGCAACCGCGACGTAAACCTACACTCAAGAGACAACTATAGTACGCGCGTTATCAACTGAGTCGTCGGGCCATATAGTCAAAAGAGATAGGAATGTGCTGCGCACCGGACCCTAGTTATCGATAAACGGCCACAATATGATCTATTTTGTTTCTTTCCATATAAAATTTATTTTTATTTATTTATTTTATTTTTATACTTTCTTAATATAATTTTTAAATATAAATTAATATCAAATATTGTAATTTTTTTAAATTTTGTGAGCAAGATACGATAATAAAAGTTACTTATCGATAATATATCTTTTATTGTTACGCCCTTCACTAGACGGCTCCATAAGACCCATAAGTGCAAGCGAGATAGATATAGAGAAATTATTTATGGCCCGACGACTCAGTTGATAACGCGCGTACTAGAGCACTATCTCTATCTATCTCTATCAACTACGACATGCCTAAATCGCGCAAGCAAAATTTGCAGAACAACTGAACAATATATACAGCGTCCAAACTCTCACCGTTGGGCAAGTGCCCGCCAGGTAGAACACCCGCCTGGTCGGAGGGTCGCTTCACCTTGTTCCTCCATAATACCATTAGAATTATGACTATTGGTACGTAAAATTATTTAATAAGTAACTAGCAAAAACAACTGGCTCGGGCGGGACTTAAACCCGCAATCCCTGGCGTGCTAGTGACATTGACTGCGTGTTCAACTGACGCGGGCAGGACTCGGTAGCTTAAGTGGTAAAGCGATGGCACGGCACGCCAGGAATTGCGGATTCAAGTCCCGCCTGAGTCAGTTGTTTTTGCGAGTTTTTTTTTAAACATACATAAAATATATTGGTAGGTAACTACATCAAGCTATATATTTCCTGTATAAGCTGACCTCTTGTTGTACGAAGAGCCTATACAATACGAGGTCAGTTCATATTGATAATGTATAGCTTGATATGTAGCCGTGTGTACTTTTACAATATCTTAGATTGAGAAAATTTGTGCTGAAATTAAGTTGTGAATTAATTAGGTGATAGAAATCTAACTTGGGTTTTCTGTACCACACTTTCGGGCAAAGGTCTCACACAATGCTTGACAAATAAAGGCGAGCGTTAGGGATCTCATTCATTATCTCTCGCCTCGTCTATTGTCTCAAATTGTCTGAATTCATACCGTTATGGAATAAGGACAAATTATGGTTGTATTACGGTTTATTAGTGAAGTAGTTTTGGACCTGAAGGTAAGGTGTTTTATTTTGTGGTAGATATAATGTACAAAACTTAGAAAAAACAAATTTTAATCTTCATTCTAAAAATTTGCCTACACTTATAAATGTAAAAAAAAATATATGTCATAATTAAATTTAACTGTATCGAATAAACCCTAAATAATATAATAGTTATTAAAAAAAATACAAAATCTATCTATAGATTACAGTATAAAGTTTTACGAGTATGACAGTAATTAATATTATATTTAAAACTTGATTTAAATTAGACTCCAGTACGAGTCCAGGATAAAATCAATACTTTCTATTTTTCCATCCCTATCTACGTAAAATTATATACACAAATTTTCTAAAAATCACAAACACAATACACAAATAATACACAAATTACATTTTCAAACAATCCCGCAAGGGACAAACGTTCAAAGCCCGTGTGAAATTCGGTGTTATGCCCAAGCTAGCCCATTACCCGGGCATAATCTGAGACGGTAAGCATGCCACTTATTCCTCTTACGATGTATTGTAGGATGCCTCTACAATGGATATGGATAGTACGTGAGCGGCGTGTCAAGTAAGTAGGGACTTGGCTAAATTTGTTCCATGTATTTCGCTTGAAATGATAAGCTTATATTTGAACGTCGAGAGACGGTCGTGGCGGTATACCGCATTAGTTGTGTTATGTTTGACATCGGTAGTCTGTGGATCATTTCTGTGAGCTTTGAAAACATATAATTATTTAAAAAGAAAATTTGAAAAACCAACTAATATGAAGACATGTTAAACAGGTGTAAAATATAAAACAACATAAATTTCTAGGTATAATGACGTGAAAATCGTTAAACAAAGTTGGTTTCTGCAGGCTTAATGTGTAAGAAACTCAAAAAAACAAATGATTCGGACGAGACTTGAACCTGCGATCTTTGTCGTGCCAGGTATTATTAAATTTCATTTAATAAGCAAAACATGTGCATAATCTTAATATACATCAATTCTTATCGCTCAGTTGATAGCAGCGTTTGGAGCTTAAAATTTGATATGTGCGAGCAACAATACGGTAGCTCAGTTGGTAAGAGCCGAGCGTTGCCACGGTATAGCAAGAGTGCATTCAATGCCCGCCCGTATTCTATCTCATTTTCATTTTTTTTTCTAATCTTTTACATAACTTTTACATATTTTGTATTTCTTTGATTGCACGAGAGTCATTTGTTGCATACAGACGTGCTCATTAGCAATATTTAATTAATACGGATTAAAATAGTGACCTCCTTTAGTGTATTACTGTAGTAATGCATCTTTGATTTTGCTTAGCGACAGTTTAGTAAATTATGAACAATTAATGCATCTAAAATAGTGAATAGTATAATGGAAAACAGCCCCTTCAAGACGAGTGGGCCTGGGGGCCCCTCAGCTTCACCAGCGAAGACGACGACTCAAAACCCAGCACTAGCATCCAACGACTCGCTTGAAGTAGTATCCACGCCCGAGATTCAAAAATGGATGTCATCCATTGAGCTCTATTTGAATGAGGTATGTTCCATTGCCACGGACGGCAAACTTAACTCGGACCAGAAAATGAAAATTTCAAACCTGTGCCGTAAAATAGGATCCGGCACCTCGCAAATGGCAGTTCTTTATCAGTCACTGAAGCAGAAAACTATCCAAGCTTACAATAAGATAGAAGCTCTTAAAGAAACACGCGACCTGACAGAACACATTTCGGACCTCAAGCATACGATACAGGAGTCTGGTAATGCGGGAAATGCTTCTTTTGCCGATATGGTGAAGAAAGGATCAAATAGTTTTGTTCGTCCTAATAAAGTAAGCTCTGTGGCCATTTATCCTAATGATAAACTACAATCAAGCGACGTAACAAAAAATCTTGTGCAAAAAATTATACGCCCTGAGGAAATTAAGCTGCAAGTACGTGGTTTTCGAAAAACAAAAAATGGTGGCGTCATTATTAGTACAGAGACAAAACATGACGCTGAAAAACTCAAGCACGCAGTCCAGATCTCTACATCTGGTCTTACTGCAGACGAAGCCAACAAGCGCAAACCCCGAATCGTAGTTGTAGGAGTGCCGGCACCTATGTCAGAAAACGAGGTCTTCAGATGCATTTTCGAACAGAACGTAGCCGACAAGTTTCCAGGAATGACTATGCAATCATTTTCAAGCTTGGTTAAATTAAGCCACAAATCTGGGAAGAAAGATGCTCCAACCTGTAACTACATTATTGAAGTTCCAGCCAATATTCGTAAAGCCCTAATCACCCAATCTCGGATTTTTATAAACTGGACTTCTTGTCCGGTCAGAGATTTCACTCTAGTTACTAGGTGTTACAAATGCCATCAATATGGACATGCAGCAAAAACATGCCGAGAGGCTAATTCTACATGTGGACATTGTGGTGAAGCAGGACATTCGATGTCAGAGTGCGTGAAGAAAGCTGAGACACCGACATGTGCAACTTGCACTCGCTATAAAAAGCCCAGCAATCACAAAACAGGAGACGCTGATTGCCTTGCTAGGAAAATAGCCGAACTTAGATATATTAACTCTATAGATTATGAAGGCGCCTCAAACGACGTATCATCTTAGTTTTTAGCATTAATTAGCCAATCTAAAGTTTAATGTAATTATTAACGATATTTAGTTGTTAAGTTTAGGTCATGGTCAGATTTCCGTATTGTCAATTATAACAGACGATGCACTGTCCTACTTGCAACATACCGACGATTTGTCGCTGTCTAAGCACTATTCGCTTGCAGCAAAAATTTTAAATAAACATAAGTAGATTGTATTTTTGCATAATTAACTGAAACCTACTTTTAACAGATACTTCCGTATTAATAGTGTATGAAATTAGATGTAAGTATTTTTAAAACTATAAGTATATTTGTTTGTATGATAACATTATGTAATTTTGACTATTTATAAGATTTTTGTTTATCACAAAAATATCACCAATTAGCGCTCTTGACGCCTGCGACACAGGTTTATCCTAGTGCAGGTAACCGACACTATTATACCTTAATGCATTATTTTAAGATTTTATTTTACATTGTAATGTACTAATTTAACTTTGATTAAATGATTTGATTGATTGATTTGATTTCTATTTGTAGGAAAAGCAGTGTTTATTTTCGTTCTCAAAAGCAGTATTTATGCTTATTTCCCAAGTCTCGGTACTGAAACCTTCAACCTGTTCGCTAAACGTACCGCAGCCGTATTGTAATGCTGCCCGAGAAATTCCCGACGATGTTTGTTCCATTGTATTTCTTATTGTTGGTATAATTCATAAACTATTATGAATTTTTGATTTTGATTGCGGGATTTCTTCTGTGGTACTGGCAGACTGCCGTGTGGTTTCCGTCTTAAGAATAGAAGCAACCCTATTTGTCCCACGAGTGTCGTAAAAAGCTACAAAGAGAAAGATTCGGAGGAAGGGCAGCAGCATCCTTCTGTGTAGCAAGAATCATCTGCTACTACGATCGCCAACGCGCTTGCCAAGCGTGGCGATTATGGGCAAATACCTCCAACGAGCGCACAAAAGTGGCATGCATTGAGAGAGGCCTATTTAGCAGTAGACAATACAGACTGATGATGATGATTGGCAGAGATACTCTTGAAAAAGTGCTTTAGCAAATAGGCATAATACATTAAGCACAGAAATCAAAATAAAATAAAAACTACAACTTAAACTCCTATGCCGAATGCGTTACATCAGCTTACTGACTTTGTATCTACTAACCCTACTAACCCTTTAAGCAATATAATGTTAATCTTACTTTGACTTTCTATATCATAACGCCATTAAGTTGGCTTACTGTGTGCAGCAGTTTTGACCCTTTGGGGTGGATTTGATTGAGTCAGCGTTGCAGCGTTGTCAGAAATCTAGGTATAGGAGTGAAAAAATTGCAATATGACCTACATTCTGCTTCATCTGAACCTTTGAGAGAAGGATTTGAGAAACCACTTCACAGCTAGTTTTATAAAAATTGTGAAATTGGTTGTTAAGAAATTTTATGTCAAAGTAAAACTGAAAGGGTAAACATCGTGAGGAAAAAGAGAGATTTTTCTACGGTATGTAAAGCCATGTCAGAGGCTTATGGGCGGTTTAAACTTTGACACTGGGTTGTTTAATCATACTTTAAAAAATATTTATGGTGATACATGAAGAAAGAATAGTGGTGTTTAATCTTTTATTTTAATTTGTAAAACAGTTTTATTTATACTTAGTGCTAGTTTTATCAGTAATAGTTATTTAGGTTTCTATTTAAGATTGAGAAAAAAATCACACTACACATCCTATTACAGCTTTACATTAATCAAAATAATTTATTTCTAACTTTTATGAATTAAACCATACCCTCATAAACATATTTGTTTGCAAAACTTTGCCTTAATATGTACGGACCTCGTTATGACGGACGTTTTGGTTCTAATAAATTGACATGGCTGATTTGAGTGGACTATTTTGTTTAGGAATTAGTTAGTCTAGCCATAAATTCCAGTGTTAGACTAAATAAGTTCCTTTTAACCGACTTCAAAAAGGTTCTATGCGCGGCTGTATGTATTTTTTTATTGTGTGTTTTATTGTATTTTTTTACCGATTTCTCAGTCAATTCTTTTTTTGTTTTTATTTTAAAAGTTATGTAGTGCATATCTTTTTATCTTTTACTTATTTCAATCCTATATTCAAATTAAAAATTTACCTTTCTATACAAACCTTACCGTTACAGGTAAATTTTTAACCACGTCGTAGCATCGTACGAGTCGTAGAATAAATTGTAGCATCGCCATCGTACGAGTTGTAGAATACGTCGTAGCATTGTACGAGTCGTAGAATACGTCGTAACATCATACGAGCGTACGATGCTGACATGCGCGGTAAGCTTTAATCTCCTATTTACCAGTAACAAATTGACGTAGCTTTGATATTGTTGGGCGATGACAACCACAATGTGGTTGATTATCAATAAAACCACAACAGATTTCATTCTGCGGTGATGCACATACGCTACGTAGACCTCAATGGATGATTTATTTACTACCTTAATATTCTATTGTGGTAGGTATCCGTTAAAATATAATTATGCCTGAAAATACATGAAAATTTAATCTATTAGCGTAGGAACAGAATTCACAGTGTACCTACGTATAAAAAAAAAGTATTCACATACTCATTGATACTGATTGTAAGTATATTGTATACCTAAATGAGATAATCAATCGTATCTAAAAAAATACTAAGTGAAGCATTTATCAAAATTAAAAAAATAAATTCAACCGACTTCAAAATGCTAGAAATAACACAAAAACGTGTATGCGGGTTTCAGATTAAACCAATTCATCTTATCTATCATCTATCTATGAAACATTCGAAGCCACCACTCTCCAAATATTAAATTCCCTCCTTCACGTAAAATATCCACTCCAAATTCTAACTTAGACCTTATTGAAACCCCAAAAACATCCGAAAAACAGTTACCGAAAATAAACAAAACGTTAAACATCCAAATAGTTAACTGCCGAACTTTTTACGGACAACTGACGGATTTATCAAGGGCCCCTTTACACGACGAGTAAAAACTCTCAACGGAATATATATATCACTTCAGTACTGCGGACTTTAATTTATGATTCCCTACGGACCGAACCGGACAGGTATAAACGGGCGGCCAGAGCGGTAACTTGAACGATAGGTTTGTCTGAATTTTTGAGACTTTCCACTAGTTCAAATGGAGCTCTTGTTTTTCAGTGTTGTACAAGTTGGACGTAAATCTGTACTAAATACTGATGTTCCTAACCAAATTTCGATCACAGCGGCTAATCTCAACGGAGATTAACCAGCAGGAGATATATTAGTGCACAAGTATGTACGCAAACACAGATGCACTCTTTATTCCCTCACTCTCATAGTTCGATGAGATCGGAGAGAGATCAGGTGCAAGGCCAATGGCTTTACATGCTTTCGGAGGCACGGAGTATGTGATAATTAATTTGAAATACATAAATAACTTACGAAAAGTCAGAAGAGCCTTGGGTTCGAACCTGAGACCTCTGACTTGCTAGACGACGGTCACCACCACTAGGTTATCACGACTCTAAATACTTTGTAGTTATGTCTTACTTTTACGCCTTATTTTGGTCAGAGCAGTCGCTCCGATATTCAGCTGCATCTGATTAGTTAAAACTTTTATTTTATATTTTAACTATTATTTTAGAGAGGGCGTTACTACTCCGTTCGCTCTATCGTCTATAAAACCACAAAAATATTTAAAATTCAGACCACCCATTCTGGCCAAATACTTCAATATCTATTAGGTATCGTTCAACTACTTGAAGTAGCAACTAAGTAATTATTAAACAATTTTCGTGAACAGGTAAATAACCATCTACAAAGAATATACAACATTCTTACGTACTAAAATATTCAATAACTGAGGAGTGTGAGTACCAGGTGGATTGTAGTAGTGCAGTATTTTAAACTAGCTCCATTCCGTGGTTTCGTCTAAATTATTATTATTTTCAATGTGTAATATCCTGTTTGAAATATTTTTCCGGTCTATTCGCGCACATATTTATTTATTATTAGGGGATAACAAACAGCTACAATATATCATCATCTGCCTAGCGTTTTCCCAACTATGTTGGGGTCGGCTTCCAGTCATACCGGATGCAGCTGAATACCAGTGTTTTACATGGAGCGACTGCCTATCAGACCTCCCTAACCCAGATACTGGGTTACATGATACCCCTTGGAAAGACTGCTACAATTTTATATATTTAGCAATAATATAACAATTCTGACAAGCAATCTATAAATTACCCACTAATTAACGGGAATATCAGTAATGCAAGCCGCTAGAAAACTATTAAATTAATCTAAATGTCAACAAAAGCAAAATGTAGGTGTCGTTATATATAAAATGGAAAGAGATGCCATATAATTCAAAATAATCATTATTGAACTAACCTCGTAGTTTTGGTCAAGTTGCCGAAACGGTTAGCATTGCAGGTAGGAGATAATTATATAGCACAAGTATAAATAAATATAGTGCACAAGTGTATTTTCAAAACAGGTGCACTCTCTATTCTTTCACTCTCACAGTCCAATGGGACGGTAGTCCGACACCACCGTAGAGAGATCAAAATTTTAAAAATAATTACTTCTAACAAAGGTTAAAGTTCTCGAGGGAAATTTCAAGTAAAGCCGCGGGCAATAGCTTGTGAGCAATTTTGCATAACCCATTCAATTATATAATTTGTTTAATAAAATAAACACAACCGCACCAATTCTCTTAGCGGAGACAATTTAGTCTGTATATTTACAATGATCTCGAAAACTACTGCACACATTAAACTAATTCGTTCACCGTTGGCCAAATTGTTTGTTTTTCTAAGTACCTTCAAAGAAGTAATGAGGTCAGCTGTGAAAGTAAGACAATACATATATAAATAGTCATTGATGGTATGTTTTAGAAATTTTGTAATAATAATGCAGGTCATCAATGGCGTGCTTTCCATAAATTTTTAGACAAGCCCGGCTTGCGCGAATAGTACAAATTATAGTAATTCAACAATACTACGTTGTTTTTAAGTTTAATCTTTACAAAGTACCTTTGACTTTTCGCAAATTATGTGCATATTATAAATTAATTATAACTAGCATTGTTCCTTGGAGAGCACGCAAAGTCGTCGGTCCTGCGCTTAATCCCTTTCCGGTTCTGTCAGATTGCCGTCTGATTGGACTATGAGAGTGAGGGAATAAAGAGTGCACCTGTGTTGGCGCATTTTAATAACTCCTGCGTCGATGACCAATCTCCGTTGTGACTGGCCTCAGAGACCGTAATTCAGTCAGGAGGTCTTTATTTTTTAAGTTTTATTGGGCTTGCCTTGTTGTTAGGTGCTAGTCACGCCACTGCAGGCCACCCATGATACGGGAGATTATGTGTAGGACGTGGAGTGCTTCTGTCTCAATAGTGTAGGCGCATTTTACGTACACAAACATATTTTTTTATACCACTTAGTGGCAAACGAGCATACGGCTTGGCGCTTCTGATTGTAGTGACATAGAGACACTTGCGATCCACTAGGAATACTAGGAGTATCACTTTTACTCTGTTTTTCCTTTCTTGTCTTAAAAAGTAAACAATCTTCGCACGTGTTTTAAAAAGGAAAAAATATACCCAAGGTTTTTTATTTACAATTGCAATGATAAGAAAATTATTAAATCATACAAAAATAATATTTTTACCATGGTGGTGAATTGGTTTTGGACCCGTTTTGTGGGTGTGGGTTTGAACCACTTCTAAGACACCACTGACTAAAGTAGAGAATAATATTGTGAGGAAACCTGGACTTAATAAACTAAAATCGCCAACGCGCAGTGATCTAGCGTGGTGATTAACTTGATCCTTCTCTGTATGACAGTAAGCTTTTGCCCTGCAGTGGGACAGTTACAGGCTGATTTATTATTATTTTTACCAAATACCTAGAAATTAAGTTAACAATTGCTTTTGATATACCTACTCTACTTTTTTTGCACTACTTTTAATGCAATATTCATTTAAAAAGATGAGCCGACGAAATACTTCGTATTTTACTAAGTAATTGGTAGAAAATAAAAGAAAATGACGTCACTCCGAACGCACCCTAATAAAAAACTTCACATTAACCCTTCATAAAAAACAGCTATGGGTTATTGGACCATTAAAATACCATAACGAACTAATAGATACAGTTTATCATAATGCTTTTTTTTTTGTTCGCAGGTGAGCGATGGTGGTTTTGGAATCAAAGGTAACCTTTTTTGTTTTAGAAGGTTTGGTTACCATTTTTTTTTTCTTTTAAATTTGATGATTTATTAACGCAATCAGGGTGTTTTTGTTTTTTATTTGTTTGTGTAGAATTAAATAGGAATATTTTTGGTAATAGTGATGTAGGTTAGGTTTTGTGCCATTCTCTTAATCGGTGCTGTAAGGCGTTGCGCATTGTCGACATTTTGTTGAAATGCCTAGCCATTTTGTTAAACGACATTTTTATTTTAAAAATATACCTATTGCACGTCACAAATAAAAAGGTATCATCTCCTTCATAGCTGCGGAACTATATGCATAAAGTTAAAGTTATTGGTAAATAAAAAGCAGGATATTTTAAACCCTTAGTTTGACAGCTATGAATTTTCGAATTTGGAGATGATACTCTTTTGTTTATGACATGCAATACCTTATTGTATAAGATATCTCTGTTCATTGAATAAGGTTATATTTAATACGCTTTAAACTCCGATATATACAGTTTTGGTGATGTTCAAACCACGATATCTTGGTCCTCATTAAGTTCAGATGTCTATTATAATACTTAAAAGTTTTGTTCATTCAAATGGTTAGGTTAGGTTTTCATTTTAATTCATATCAATCGATGACTTCAATTCAATTCAATTTTTATTTATGGCAACTGAGTCTCGGTGATTTGAACTGGACGATTCTGCCAATGTCAGAGGTGATGGGAGAAGTGTGTGTTAACAATGAAAAAAAAAAGAAAACTATACAAGCATTCAAATTCTAATGACTGCCGATCGAAAGTGCCAAATAAATGTCAAATCAAGGGTTCTCATCTACTTGTCAATAAACGTAAGCAAAAAGTTATGGTGAACAAAGAGTTAAATTTACTCGATGCAATACATTTTCTACACTAATAAATATTTTGTTTACGATTTTTAAAACTTATCAATGGAATTCAAAAATGTATTCTCACAATTCATACTATGAGATTGGTGTACCGAAAAAAAAACATGCCACTTTTTTTGGTAACCATACCAAACTTTAATATCGCTGTATACATAACGTTTCCATCCGTTATCCTTTGATATTCAAATATACATTATAAAAATGTGAACAATAATTTTATTGAAACATCCATGAATACGAAGCTTTTAAATTCAAAACTGACTTTATTATGTTGTTTACAATGTGTTTTATCTCATAAAACTTTATGTTTATTTGTCAAATAATTTCTTTGGACATAAACGGACAAAGGACACATTGTGTGAAAACGCCCTAAATTTTTATAGTACTATTTGCCTTGAGTAGAATTAGGAGCTATATATCTTTCGGTGGAGGTCGTAAAATATTGTAAGGACCTATAATTATTATATGTAAGTGAAAGTACAGAAATAAGGTTTACAAAGTGGACGAGCAGTATGTCAGGTATTCATGTATTTCTACTTGTACTTGCAAGGAAAAAATATGCATAGAATTGGTAACCTTTTCTTTATTGAAGTCGGTTCAAATGTAGCAAAGTGATGTGGATTGAAGTCTACGTTCTTTTCTTTGACATTTAACTCATATATTTTCTTTGTTTATTAAAGAATATTGTATAAGGCAGACTAATATTATTGTTCTGGAACAGGCTTGATTTTTCTCAGTTAGGATTGCAGTCCCATCAGACTGTGACAGTGAGGGAATAGATTGTGAAAGAATAGAAAGCGTGGGAATAGATTGTACAGGAATAGATAGTGAGGCATTAGATAGTGTGAGAATAGAGAGTAAGAGGATAGAGAGTGAGAGGATAGAGAGTGAGAGAATAGAGAGTGAGAGAATAGGGAGTGAGAGAATAGAGTGAAGGAATAGATAGTGAGGGAAAAGTGAGTAAAAGAATAGAGAGCGTGGGAATAGATTGTGAAGGAATAGATTGTAAGGCATTAGATAGTGAGGGAAAAGAGAGTGACAGAATAAATAGTGAGGGAATAAATAATAGAGAGTGCACACTTCTGTAATAGAATATCTCTGTTGGTGGCTAATTTTTGTTGAAATTGCTGATATGACCAAAACTCTCTAAGGATAATTTCTTGGACAATTTTGGGTGTAATATTATACCTACACTACTGGAAACTCCGTAGATGTACACAACCATGGCGTTCCACATAATAGGCTGTTTGTTCACATTCACACGATAAAGCCTATTATAATTCCGTACAGCCATCGCCAGTAACTCATATTTAAATTTTATTATCACTCAAATATCCTTTCGGTTGGAGGAGTATTATAATGTTATGAGTGCTGTAACTTCTACATTATCTTTATGACTTTAGGGGATGGTGTAAGGCAGGGATTTATGGCGAGAGAAAATAATAAAAAATAAAATTTTGCTCTATATTTTAATTTTTACGTTTTTAAATGTAGAATCGTCACTTTATTTTGATGTTGAGTTTAATGTTGTTGTTTAAGTTGATGCAGTTGTTGATGTAGATGTTTGTTGTTGATATTTTAAAAGTCTGAAAAGTTGACACTTTTCATACAAGGCTTATAATTACGTCATTGAAAACTAACTCGATGGCACTATTGTAGTGCTACTTTTTTGATTTATGAGTCGTGATAGCCTAGTGATAATGACCATTGACTGGGAATTCAGAGGTCTCAGGTTCAAACCTCACCTCACCTCTGACTTTTCGTAAGTTAGGTAAGTATTATAAACTAATTATCACTTACTCCGTGCCTCGGAAAGCACATGAAGCCGTTAGCCCAGCGCCTGATCTCTCTCGTGATTGTTGTCCCATCGGATTATGAGAGTGAAGGAAATAAAAAGTGCACCTGTGTCTGCACACACGCTTGTGCACTATAATATCTCCTGCGTAGTTCGCTAATCTCCCTTGAGATTGGCATCTGTGACCGAAATTCGTTGTCAACAGTCGCGATTATTTCTAAACTTAAGCCATTGTCCCTGCTATAAAAGAGGATGAGCAGTGAAAAAGACATCAGGCCGTGAGATTCGAGGGAAGTGAGAAGTGATCATTCGATCCAGTTTACGATCAGTATGATTTATAACACAATATGTTTTCAACAAAAGCTGTAAGATATTATTATACCGGTTTTAATTAGCTGTTAAAATACTATACGTTTATAAATCTTTATAGCGCCAGTAATTTTTGAAATCTAAAATGGGAAGAAATTTTTCATTTCTGTCAAAGATTATTTAGGTTTTTATCAGTTTTAAGCTGGCTAGATAATTATTTATTTATTTATTTAATTTATTTGTACACATAACATAATCAATTACAAAATAAGGCATTAGGTAAGGCGATGTACAGGGTGATGCTTATTCCTAATGGAATTTCTTCCAGCACACCCGCGATAGGAGAAAGTGATTTGAAAATGTAGACCCAGTGTGTAAGATAGGTATACTATAATTACTAAAAACTACAACTAATATAAGTATAATACCTACTATATGGTAAACCTACATAATATATATAAAAATTAAACATATAAAAAATAATAATAATACACATACATACACTAAATAAGTAAATATACATGTAAATATATAAGCAATTACACAATTAAAGGGATAGATCCTTATTGATTATGATGTTTTGAGAGTCAGTCATCGTAAATTTTAGTGTTATTTTAGATTGAATGTTCATTAAACTGCAAAATAATGTAGTACAGTATTTTTTTTATTGAAATTTACCATCGTTGCTTTTATGGTTAATGTCCATACAATGAAGAGTCAGAGTTTAAACCGCCTTTAAAGATGTCAACATTGCTATGTTTGACATTTTTAATGGCTGTGCTTAATGCAGCGTGAAAAATCTCTCATTTTTCATGCATGCATTAAGCAGGATATGCTATGCATAGGTTACGAATATTTATTTTTCACGGTTTTGCACAATGCATAATTTCGATTTCGAAAAGTCAATAGTGCGTGTCTGGGTTTGAACCTGCGACCTGTAACCTGTCAGGCCAATGATCATACCACTGAGCAAAACAAATGATAACAAGTTTTCAATAACACTTTTACGTCAAAACAAATAAAATGAAAATACACTCACAACCAAATAAACGTAGTCAAGTGAAGCCACAAGCGTTGTAAGTGCAAAATAAGTATTAAAATTCGCCACAAAACCTCAATTCCCGAGCTTTGAGCTCCAACAAATCCTTACACTATTATTAAGTTTGGCTTCAGAAAGCTTCTTTGTAAGCCTTCAAAAGCATTCCTTCTAGAGATTCCTCATACATTTCGCCAATGTAAAGGCAGGAACTAATAAAATCTGCAAGTAACACGGCTAAACAAAATACTATGAAATAGTTGTATGGTTTGCTTGTTTAAATTTTATGGTGCTTTTTGAATATGTGCGATTTCTAAGGATTGTTGTTGATTTAGAGTAGTTACAGTGTTGCATCTTGAGGAGAATAAAGAATAAATTTCGATGTTCAAGAACTGAGTCTAGGTTGTACGGAATCACAACAGATTTTATTGTATGAATGTCAAAATCAAACTGTTTGTATTCATGTAGACCATTTTGTCGTGCCGGATTGCCGTTCGCCGGAGCGAGGGAATAGAGAGTGCACCTGCATTTGCGCACACACAGTGTGCATTTATGATATCTCCTGCGTAGTTAGTTAATTGTAGAGATTTGCCGCTTTGACCATAATTCTACCAAAAGGACAGTATTTTTATTATAAAATACATTTTATACATGTTCATGTTCGCACATTTGTTAAAGTACAAACAATATTTGCTGATGCTCTTTTATGACTAGCAAAGTCAACGGTCATACCACTAGGCTATTACGACTCAACTTGATATGATTTTATTATATTACTTGTACAATTTAATCATAATATTCTGACGGTGAGTGTATTTACATTCAAACTCTCAAGACATTTATGACCTACTTCCAAAAAGGTTTGCCTTGGAACTAAATATTTTATTGGAAGCTAGAACCCACTTGACTTGGCACAGACTCCGAAATGAACATCTTACTGTTATTTAGCCTTTTAGTGGTTTGGACTCTGTTTTATTGTTTTTTTTTGTTGTTGTTGTCTTCTATGATTTCTTTTTTTTTTAATTTGCGGAGTGTTGGCAATGGACAGGCGCCGAAGGTATTGGCTGGCCTGTCTAGAAATCGAAATGTTGCCACACTAAATATTATTTTTATATTTCTATTTTTAAATTGTTGTCATTGTTTTCGTTTTTAAACGGTTTTTTTTTAGCTTGACCTGTTTGTTATTTGGTTCAAATTTAGTGATTGAAATTATACATTCTTCTTGTTAAGAGATTGATCTGATATTTGGTACATACCTTTAGTCCTGATGACAAAACCGATTTTCGTAAAAAAAAAAATCTTGTTTGTGATCTGCCCAGAAGGGAATAAACATTTTTTCTTTCTTCTTTTATTTTTTTATTGTTTTGTTTAAAAGTTATCATGAATCAAACGTATAATGACAAACAAATAATTGAAATAACGCATGAATCTTAAACAATCACATAGTCACAACTTACTCTGCTTACCCTAAAAACCATTCAAAGCTTTATAGCCAGTAGCCCTATATAAACACCATAAATTCATCCACCATATAATTAGCAAAGTATAAACAATCCCCATGCTAATCAGTGCTCATCGTTTGTCGCGGATGAGTAGCTCCAACGAGGGGTGGAAACCACCCCTCTACCCCCTGAACCTTTGTGAAGAACACAGAAAAAAACGTTGCTGTAGAGAGATTTGTTTTCGGATTCGTAATGTTAAATTGTTGATGTGAAAAATCTGGCTAAGTTCAGCGAGTTTGATTTTATTTTTGTGTGATTTTTTTGTTTTAAAATATGTGATTGTTTTTGTTTTAAAATATGAGGTTTTAAAAAATCACACAAAATTTGTTTTTGCGAGTTTCTTATTAAATATTTTCATTAATTAAATAAGCAAAACATGTGCATAAACATTGCAAAAATATACATAAAATAACATACCTCCATTTTATAAAATATTCTTTATTTGCAGACATAGTCCATTCCCTGTGGTTTGATCCTTTAGCTGGATAGTAGTATTCTAGTACCTAAGTCTCTCACAAATCAATAATATTGTATTGTTAGGTATATATTCTATGAAACGACTGACGATATATTCTATGACGATCTGACACATCACATTTCGTGATTCGATGGCGTCGAGTAACAATTGGTTTCCTTATAAGTCTAATTTCTCTGTGTTTGAAGATTTAAATTATCATTAATTTGTGTATAAAAATCCTTTATTTTTTACCTCTTTCGAAGGTTGTACTACTGGCCCAAAAGTTGACTGATAAAGAATAACTTATGGCATTAAATCCGCCTTATGAACCAGTTATGTAAGTGAAGTATAAATCAATAATAATATAATAAGGCCACAAATCACCTAAACGACTATCACATGAATAGTGGTAACCAGGTTTCATTCCGAACCGAGCCTTCCAAGCCTATGAAACCTTCAAAATTACTAGTAACAAAACAAAATAGTAAAAAAAAAATAGTTACAAAATAATATTGTTTAAAACTATTTTTTTAACTATTTTATTTTGTTAAAATTGCCAGTATCCAACAATATACATAAAAAAAATAGTTACAAATAATATTACACCAAAACGTTCTAACAAGTCTGTGAAGCAACAAAACTAAACAAATCTCTTTGATGTCTTGATTTGGATTCTTTTAATGAATTCCACAGTTCAATGCTCCTTTCAACTTGTTATTTTTCATCTCTAAATTTTGTCTTTGATAATATCTTGTTCTTATTGTGATCTATCCTTTTTTCATCGAATTGATGATGATGAACAAGCTAGTGTCAGAGTTTAAAGTGCTCATAGACCACTGACATAGCTTTACACGCCGTTAAAAAAATCTCCCAGGTATGCTGGGATCCTCACGCATTCGTTACTGCATATTAACGTCTTTTACCAGTAAGCGGTGAAAAACGGTCTGAATCTAGAACATTTCTCAGGTTTTGACACAACTGGGGGTTACTCTTGAATTTCGAACCTATTCTCAATTTATAAACGAACTCATGCACGTTTATACAAAAGCTCGGGAAAAATGCAAACAATACGCGCATCGTTTTTCGACTGATTCAAGAATTTGTAAATTTTTCGAAACTTACTTTTGTAAATATTTTAAGGAATTACAATACTTAAAATTAGAAAACAATAAATCCATTGTGACGTGCCACCGGGATGCAAAAGATCTTGTAAGGTATACTATAAATTGTGCAAAAAGTTTCGTATTCGATTATACTACTCAAAATTTAAAAAGTAGACGAAGTGAATCGTCAAACCTATTATCAATCTAATTTAAAATCTGAAGTCTCAACAAAAACCTTTATAAATCACAAACCAACTGAAAACACAGCCAAAGCCGCATTGTTTAACAAATATATACCAAAAATATGGTTATTCACGTAATCTCTAAATCCCAGTCCAAAAACAATGTACAAAGTCAAACAATATACATTGTACAATGACTTTGTATGAGCTAATCAAAGTAGATGTTGGTTTAAAATCCTATTATTCCAGAACCTCTGTAGACGAATATTTTGTCCGAAAACGTTCAAAAGAGATTTGATTAAACGGAAAATGTGGTCTTTTACGGTTTTAATTATATTGCGAGGAAATTAAATTGTAAATGTAAAAATGATTTCAACGAATAATATACCTAACATAACATTGGTATTATTTTGACTTTACTCACGTGGTAATTTTAGATCGTTTCAAACTCGTACTGAGTTGATTTTTAAGAGCGTGCTTGTGCAGTGGGGACCGTGACACCGACGCGCGAGCACGCTACTAAAAATGGACACTAACACTAAAATTGTTTAGAGCAGTTATTGTTTTTATATTTTCACAATGCACAAATATTTAGACTGAATCAAATTTCATGTATTGATATTAATCATGTTACAAATAAGAGGAAATTGAAAAAAAGATAGATACGAGCGGGGTTTGAACCCGAGACACTTGCCGGTCGCTTTAACCAACTGAGTTACCGTATCGCTGCCCGCACCTATCAAATTTCAAGTTCCCTTTCTATGTCGTCTTGAGAAGAAGATACTATACCTACTCTATTTATTTAACAAATTACTTTCGATCGTACTTATATTTTTCTCGTCGAAATATTTTTCGAGACTCGAATACGTGACAGAAAGCAGGTTGCTACCATTAAACCATCAAGTTCATAATAATAATAAAATATTTCGAAAACCTATACTCTTAAAGACCGCGTCATACAAAAACACAAAGGTGTAGTAATGAGACTTAAGGCGCTTGGCAGACAGCGTGACAAGCCGTGACAATTAGACCGTCTGTCACTCGCGCATTTGATGCGCCGTGCATAAGGGTCATACTTGTCTTGTACTTGACTGTGTGACTGATTATGCTAACATAAACATACGAATGAGTGTGTTTTTATGTGTAGCTTGGATACATAACATTACCCCAAATTTTCGAAGGGGTAAGTAGATATTACAGAGTGAAAAAGTCATGGTTTTCAACAATATATTGGAATATAAATTAAGGTTGAGTTGTCGTATAAAATATTCATTTATCCAAGCTCCGAGTATCATTAACAAAGATCCCTTTAATCTTGCTTATTTATCTAGTTTTCGTATGACGTCATGTCAAACGACCTTTAGAGCGCTATTTATAAATTCACATCTGTCCTTTGAAGGAAGTTTGAAATTAGTTTAGAAATGTATGGATTAGTAAAGATGGATGTGCTGGCTGGTGCCACATGGTTTTAAAAATAGAAAAAAAAACATACAAAAAAAATGTAGCTTGATTCATTTTTTTTTTTTTTTTTTTTTTTGAAGTGTGGCACTAGTTATGACTTTGTGCCAATTTCGGGGCTTGATTCATTAATTTCATAGTTTATTGTGTGAATTCAAATTTGGAATTATTTTTAAACTACGAACCTAATTCTAATCCTATGTTTATTTCCACTGCAGGGCAAAGGCCTCCCTTTCATCCTTCCACTAGTCTCGGTCTAATGCTATCTGACATCAATCCTTCAGATGTGAGTCAAGTTCATCCTGCCACCTCTTCCTGCGCCTGCCACGAAGACGTTTACCAATTTGGGACTCAACCAATCCTATGTTTACTACTCATAAAAGCAAATTCCATAATCAGCCAGAAATATTGTGCGTATTGACGCGTACTTTTGCATTGAAATATTGTTTTTGGATTGGATTCGATATTCAAGAGTAACCCCCTAGATTTCTCAAAACAAAAGTTAACTCCAGAAATTGAGTTAGCAACAAACTTATTTAATCTATTGTAATTAAAAAAAAATGCAATGAGTCAGTAAATAGAAGGTACTTAATTCTTTTTTAAATTATTTTTTCCTCAACGCTGTTTTCAGAGACTGTTATCGTTCAGGCACTTTATTCAAAGGTTAAATTAACCCTCAATTGCTATTTATAGATGGCGCTAATCGTTATTTGGGTCGTTTTCACCCACTTTCTACGAATGTCTTATCATTAAGTGAATGCTTCGGAACTTAGATAGCACATAATGTTTTATTATCTGAAAACACAAAAGGAAATGTTTCGGTGCCTATTTGGGCAGTTACCGATTGTGATAGGAAAATAATTAAAAGTAGGTGATACCGGGATGGTTGACTAAATCACCAAAGTTAAGCAGCGCTTGGTGAGGTCAGTTTATGGATGGGCGACCATTTGAAATTTGACACGTGCGGGCAGCGATAGGATAGCTATAGCAGATGTTGGTAAGAGTTTTGCCACACAAAATACACACTAATAATTAGTATTTAAAACATGATTTCAATTCGCAAAAAGTTAAAAAAAAAACATAATAGGATTAACCACAAACCTATTAACTTTTAAGTTTTACTTAAGTTATGTTTAAGTAAGGCAAAGTAAAGTACACATCGCAGTTTTAAGTTAGCCTTAAGCATATTTTGACAGCGTATTCCTGGGGAGTTTGTTCCGCAGTTTCTTTTCTTTTCTAGGAAAAGATTATAGGAAATAAAGGCTCGAGGTGGTGTTTTATAGGTGCTTTCCATAGGTAGCACCTATTATACATACAGCACATATTACATATATACTTTCGTGGATAAAGCCGGTGCACCACTCTTAAGGTTAGAATCGCTTGCACTCGGCGTCCTAACGTAGCGCTAGCCTCGCCCCTACGCACGTAGCATCGTTCAAAGCATTTTGATCGCAAAGTGGTGCACCGTTCGTGTCCGCGATAGCACAAATTGACAATTTGAGTATTTTTTTAAGTTATTACCCAAATCTCCAAAAAAAAAGTAAAAATTAAGGCTGACCAACTACTGGCAGGCTAACTGCTGTACATGATATCCCGGGTTCGATCCCCGGGTCGGGCAATGTGTTATTAGGAAATTCTCAGTTGCAGCACGCATTCGACAAATTGCCCGGTTAATGGCAATAGGCTCGCCTCTTACATCATAGCCGCGCGAACCGTAGGTGTACTACAATACACCTCACCCTACCCCCTCAGGGGAATACCTGACAGGCGTGAGTCTATAAAAAAATAAAGAAAGATTTTTATGCATTTGACTTAACTATTTATAAATTCCATCTACAGTATTCATGTTTTGCGATTACCATAAAACCCATGTATAAAACTTAAACATCTTATATATATATCACCTCTAAATATAAACCGTGTGAAGTTTACTCAAACACATTCTGTTTGTTTTGATCGTCCTGAGGGAAAACTGCATGTGCTATAAACAACATTTTGTAATCTGGTTACCACTGCGCTTGCGCATAGAGGTTATACGGGTACAAGTTTAATGAAGTTGTTTAAATATGCTAGAAGGCTAGAATATAAATAAATAATATAAATGATAAACAAAACAACAATGAATATGATAAACAAGTACTTATAAAAAGTTTACAATTGTTTTGAAAGGACCAATACAGAAATAACACAAAGAAAAAAATTCAAGTTATTATTTAAGTCGTTCAAAATTGAATAACATAAAATTAATGTTATAATTAAAATGTTTAATTAGATATCGCAGAAGTTATTATCAAAGAAACAGCACAAGAATTACAAGCACAAAAAAAACAATCATTTAAAATTACCGTTACCAAAAACTCATTTGAAACAATAAAATTTGTTCAAGTCAAATATCAATTACACAAAAAGTAACAACCGGATGATTTGAAAAAGGAATTACTAAAAAAACTCACCGAGCCAGCTGCGCCCGCGCTTTACTAACAAAGATCTGTTTATTGTAAGGTAACATGTGTGCTTGTTTATGTTCCGTTTCGCGTTCGTGTTAAGACGATGCTTTTTTGTTTTTAGAATGATTTTTATGTGTTTAATTTGAGGGTGTGGAGAATACATCACGAGTGTGACAATATTTTTTTAACCTTAGAATATTGTTTCCTATTACAAATGGCCCAGTAAAATTCATCATCATTAACCTACTAATCTTTGTTGGAATAATTGCTCTCAAATGTGCATAAAGATATATTTTAAAAAATACCTCATAATATTACAAGTTTACTATAACAAAAATGTAGGATGAAAGGAAAAATGTTCTGTATATCTAGCTGACAGAGAAATGTTTCTACATAATGTAGTAAGTAAATTCTTAAATGAAAGCTTAATAATGAAAGGAACAATTAATATATTTATTTAATTATAAGTAATTATAGGGAGTAACGAGTTAATGTAATAGCAATATATAATGTTTTCAATAATAAATATGTTGGATAATTTAAATGTTTAAGCACATGTTTTGCTTATTAAATGAAAATAATTAATAAGAAACTCGCAAAAACAACTGACTTGGGCGGGACTTGAACTGTCACATCTCACCTAACCACTTTTGATTTGAATAAAACTCGGTAAACATAAAAACCATATATCCTGGATTAACAAAAAATATAAATTTTATCCTGGTTCGACATCCACGCGGGCGAAGCTGCGGGCAAAAGCTAGTTAACCTATAGGATTGGAGATGATACAATAGAAAAAGGCGCTTTTAAACAATCAAATTGTTGGTTTTAAAAAGATGTTACGGCCATAAAACTTTAGAATTAGATTAGACGATATAGAACATTTAGTTCAGTTGTTAAGATCGATGCCTCAGTTCGGAAAGTGTCGTGAGTTTGAGCCCCGCTCTTATTACATTTTTTTTTTGTCAGAGCTACCTAAATATTAAGAGCAAGGACTTTGATGAGATATGCTCGGTATTGTTCAGTTTAGAGAAGATGGGAACAAGGGAGAGAAGGATTATACTCAACTTTCGGTCAATATGGACCGATGATGATGATGATGATGACATAGTGACTTGAATTAAACGGAACGTCAAATAGGGTAATTTTACATTACTAAAAATGATCTATCTTTTTTTTTCATCTCTTCAAACCTTCTCTTTTTAAACCTTCAAACAGCAGAAAACAAGAACAAAGAAAAATTAATTCTTTACTACTCTATTTAGTAGTTTCAGTAAACTGCTTAAAAGGGAGATGGTATAAATTACATTAGGAGATCAGTACCATTGACACAATTATGATTTATGAGCTTACATTTGAACTACGATTTGTACTTGGCAAAAATAGCCCTTAATCAGCCAGAAATTAACATCAACGCTTGAGTTCGTATATACCTACATTGAAATTGGGTTTGTGATTCAAGAGATCTTAAGCCCCCAGAAGATATAAATCTGCTTCTATATTTGTTTAATATCTCATTGTTGAATGAAGGTATTCACAACGTTTACCAGAAGGCAGAAACGATTGCAAGAAGCGCAGTACAAAAATACAAATGTACACTGACTGATTGATTGTCATTACGGTAACAACAGATCAGTTAAAACTATTATGCACCTCATTGCATTAGCAATAAGCACGATTTTTGAGTAAACCTATTTGACTGACAACGTACTGACCATAGTGTATAAATTATTACGTCCATCAATAACTCAAAGATCAAAATATTTGGACGGGATCACTGACGTTTCTCAATTCTCGGAACTATTCGCTGGATGCAAACCGAGTCTGTCCATTTGTTGAGCTCATACGTTCAAAGGGAAACCAGTGGTATCTATTATGAATCTTGAATCCATGGAGTAAGTTCGGTTTTCGAATAAAACTTATTGACGTGCTGTCCTGCAATACAACAAACATATGCACATAGACGAACTCAGTGCAATGTATACATATAGATGGCATATATGCTTTGTTTATACGTAGCTGTATTTTTTTTATATTTGCCTATCCGAATTTTCACTGAGACTAGCCAATTAAGCAGGACAAACAGGGTTCACTCTCACTATCCTATGGTGTATATGGGACGGCAGTCAATCACAACCGGAGAGGGATTGAGTGCAGGACTGACGACATATCAATCGCAGGATCAACGTCGTGTCAGGTGAGGACCGACAACGTATCAGGCGCAGGCCCGACGACCTTACGTACTCACCAAAACACGAAGCAAGTGATAATTAATTTATCTATTTACTATTTATATTAACGCACATTATAGTAACAAAAAGTTACTTGCTTTGGATTAGAACTTGAGACTCCTGACTTGCCAGTCAACATTCGTACCCCCTAAACTTTAAAAAAGTGCTGTATCTGTTTGTTATTAACTTCTTGACGCTTCCATTACTGAACTAATAATGATAGCATAAAATTTCAATGAAAACTAAAACGCAATTTACATGCAGAATAACTTTTTCAAAATAATGTCCACCCTTGCTAAAGACGTACCGTTTGCATATAACCATTCAAACAAAAGACACACCTCTTGTCCACAAGGTATTAGGTCCTCCTTTTCTAAGTCTCTAGTCAATCTAATAATAGAGAAAAACTTGTGAGGGGTCACAATAGATCATCTTTGAATTGACAGAATTAAAGACTGTGAAAGAATCATCCTTACCTCCTAAAGACAATTAATACAAATTCAACCAACTTCCAGTGGCATTTAGGTACTTCAATAGAATTAGATCACACATGTCTATTGAGAGTTTGAATCAAACGTTCAGCATCTCAATGTTCACAGAAGCGAATTCCCGTGAAGACAATGCGAAATGCTCTGTCGATGTCCGATTTAATTAGGGACGCTTCGGTGCATCCCATAGGTGTCATGAGACCGGTTAATATTGTTAAATTATTTGAATTTGATGCAAGCTTTGTGAATGATATGCCAGTTAAATTTATTAAGTTACTATGTTCAGTAGCAGTTTGGTTGATTTGAATTGTATTGTTTCCGTGTTGGTAATCATATTTATAGCCATAATTTTTTAAGCTTTCGAAAATTGGAATCCTGTTTCTGTTATTTCAATTTCAAAAGACCGTTAATGCAACTAATTTAGAACTATATGGTTAGTCGGAGAAGGATATATGTAATTGTCTATGCATGAATAGAGCCAAAATAATAGTGCTAGAGACGTTTGGAGTGCTTACAGTATGAAAGCAATCAATGGAAATATAAACATAGAAGTATGATGGTTGTAACAGAATATAATTTAAATCAGGAGTATAAAAGAAAATAATCGTGTAATGCCAGGGATATGCCAAATTTGTATATATGTGAGAAATAAATGTTTTAATGCAAACTTCAATAACAAAACACTCCGTGTTATAAATAATTATTGAATAAGAAAATTTAATAAGCTATCTTGTGCTATAACATGTAAAAAATTCACAAAATACTCCGTGTTATATCCAAACACGTTTAATAAATATATTATTTTTATTAATATATTATAATGGGATGAGCCCTTATAATTTTTTTCCACGAAAATATTTCTGTATAAAACACACAACTCCCATGCCACGACACTTCATAAACAAACTTAACCTTTACCAGAAAGGATAAACTAAAGCAAACAAATTAGAAGCTTGTACGCATGCGTCAGTGCTTATTTTGATATTACAACCTACTCCAGTGAGAATGTTCGTAACTTGCCCTTTGTTATGTTTTCAGATAAGAGGAAAGATAATACACATGTCGGTTGAATGTTACAAAGTTTTAGGAGTTTTATCGGAATTATAAATTGTAAAGATCAAAGAATATTGAAATCAGTTTACGGAATATATTTTGAGATGAGCCTTGATGGCTAATTTTTAAACATGTAGAAGCAAAATTCATAGATCCGATTTATTCTAAAGTCAGAGGTGCGCCTTGGGATCAAACTCGAGACCTCTGACTTGTCAGTCGACGGTCATACCACTAGGCTATCAGTGCTATAAAAGTGTGATACACAAACGTCAATCACAAATCGTACCAATTGTTTGACGGACAATGACGATATCGGATATTATATTGGCCATCTTTAACTCACGACGAATGCCACTTAATTCCAGTAAACCTATTGTATTTCCTGTATTGTATTGTCTGCGTCAGGGATGAACTATAGAACTTCAGTTAAATTAAACTCCAGCAGCGGTTTGGACCCAAAACCTATTAATTTTAAAATACTGAGAGCCTTAGAATATCGTTTGAAAATCTTAATAGCGCCATTTAGCTTTCTCAATAAAAAGCACAGCGCCATCTATTGCCCGAAGTTAGAAGTAATTCTAACACGTATTGTCAAGCAATTGATCTTTAGTATCGATGCAGCAAAGTATTTAGTAAAAAATTTGAAACATTCCCACAGTAACGACTATATCTGGAAACCTTTGTAACAGTAACATGTCTAGTTTTTGTTTTGCGTTCGCGTTGGATCGCATTGCATGCATGTTCGTTTTAGGGACCCGCTCTTAAGACTTAATTTGATAGTCTAATTTAAATGAATCAGACAGATTTTGCGCTTTTATATCTTCAGTATTACGGGGTTCAAAAAATATTCATTTATATCTAGGTTAAAATTCACGTGTGCCAAAAATTTCATTCACATCAATTGGGGAGTTAAAACATGATTAATTGACATCCGAACACAAGCAATCCTTTTCAATATTTGAAAAAAATGTTACATATTTTGTTAGTAACTTGTTTGTTAGCTACTAACATAAATTTGAACTTACGATCTTTGACGTACCGTGTCGACGCTCTGACCGCTAAACCACCCGTATCCCACCATAATCAGTTGAAATCTCGGAGTAGGAGTCTTCTGAAGATTATTACTTATTTTTAACTAGTAATAAACTAAGTTTTAAGTTTTAACTTATCACTTTGCGAGTTACTAAACGAGGCATACCTAATAGTAGATTTATTGTTGTCACAATTGACGTGATGTTTTCCGCCAAGCGTTGAATATGGTTGACATTGTTTACTCCCATAAATTGAACAATTAGTTTTTCTGTATTTTCGGTGCCTATTTTTTGTATAGGTATAATTTAAAACTAAAATTCTAACCCCAATAAATCTAGATACGCATCTCGCGCAGCACGAGACAGATTCGATCGTAGCGCTTCTGTGTGTTTTATATTTTTTTCTTCGGTGCCTACTGTTTTTGTAAACGCCAAATCCGGCCAGTTTTTGTTTCTGGCCACTGATTCCACTGAACCGTTTCCAGCTTTGTTTTGATTTCTACCAATCGGAAATTCAATTTAGCGCGGGAGCACATGAATTATATTTTTTTTATTAATAGGTATTTTGTTTTTAGAAAAGCGTTTGACACAAATTTTGTTTGAATGACGCGATTTTTTCTCTGTTTTTGGTTTTAGTTATGAGTGCGTTTTGTGGTATTTTTTAAAGGAATATTTTTGAAGTTTAAAATAATATTTCAAAAAAATCGTATTTTACTGTTTTGCATTAAAATAAATTATTCTATTAATATTCGCAGATGGCTAATGGATGGATGTTAGTTTATCAGATCTTAAAATCCACTTTAATATAATTTTTTCGAATTTTCTTATCATAGCATCACAATCATGAAGTAATCACAATGCATACAAAATAATCAAGTATGTGTATAATTATAATTACCTATATTATTTATTTAGTATTTTAATTATTTTGTATGAACTGTTAATTATATTCTTAAGTTTATATCTGTAGTTCCGTAATAACAAATGCTACTTCTACTTACGGTAACTGAATGACTAAAGTAACTGATATTTACCGATTATATCTCCCTCTTTACTAGGACTAAAGTACCAAGTATTTCTCGAAATTACCGGTGGATGTTGTAATGGGCCAAACTGAGACGAATTGGTAATCGTACGTTAAGCTCGGTTTACCTTTTAACTAGACTCTAGCCTCCGTTTTAACTTTTTAGTATAGTTTGAGAAAATAGTTGCAATGAAGCAATTTTATTTTAAAATAGGTACTAAAATTATTAAGATATCATTTTGAATTTGATATAATTAGTTACACATTTGCATCTATGTGGGAGAGGTAGTGAAAAAATTCAAAAGAAAATTAAACCGACACTTCAAAAGGAACTAAACTTTGATTATTTATAAATAATCAAAGTAACTAAAATAGAAATAGTTATGACGTTTTGGAATCGGTTCCAAGCCAAGTTCTAGCCTCTTCAACTTTCTCATTAAGAATTGGACTTGGAACCAATAAAACGTTTTAAAGTTATTTCATATCTACAGAAAAAGATCGAGTATTAACCACCACGTTAGCTCACTGCGTGGCCTATTTCAGACTATTAAGTCCACGGTTCCTCACGATGTTTTCCTTCACTGTTAGTCAATGGTATCTTAGATTAATTAAGAAAGTAGGCATAGGTATTAGGTACATGACATTGAAAAAGTCACATTGATAAATGCCTGGTTCTAACTCACACATACCAATTCGCCACCACGAATAAAGAATAAAGTATTAAGTATTATTTTAAAGAAAGAATAGGGAGCGAGATTTTGTTTTGTTTCTTTAAAAGATTTATCAAGAATTTATACAAAATAATCTATACAAAACTTACTTAAGTCAGACCTTTTTTAAAACAGCCCTCGGCTCCCAATTCCGAATAGGCACTCACAGCGAAATCTTTCAACTTTTTAATTCCAGTTAGAAAACTTTTCAAGTAAGTGATTTAAGAAAACACTTATATTTCACCGGAAATCTTAGAAGAGGTAGCATAATTCCCCAAAAAAATCTAACCCCCACTTTGCTAATTCCGAAAACTTTTTCAGGAGTGTTCGAGGACACCTGTCGGCCGTTACGAGAAACTTCGGGAGAATCCCCCTTTTTTACTGCCTTTTGAATCGTTTATCTCAGTGGAGCTTTGGGATGAGTGTATTTGAAACTTCTCGATTGCCCATTATGCTGTTTTCTTTTTTTCCACCGTCGAACTTTCCCGAACGCCAATTGTTGGGACTTTGCCGAAAAAAACAAATCGCTGATTTTCGGGTCGCGAGTTTATTGGCGGTTTGCACGCTGTGACGTAATCAAGATTTTTTGAAAATAGAACGTGTATTTTTCGCCCGATAAATGCATTTTGTGGCCGTAGATGTGTTTCAAACAAATGTATTTTTGTTTGTTAACAGTTTTTTTAATCCTAAATATTTTTTATGACGTTGTCTATTAGAAGCGGAACATGTGTACAAAAAAAATCGATTAAGAACAGGATTTAAAGCTGCGATCTAGTGCTTAAACCTCCTAGTAGTTTTGTCAACTGAGATATCCGTAATTCTGGTCGTGGTGCCGAAATTTTCCTCTACATTGAACCATCCCAAATGATAATTTCATCTCTACCCCATATACGGAGTACTAGAGTCTCTATTTATTTGTTTCAACATCAAATTTCGAATATAAATGTGACACAAGAATATCGCCAGTATAAAAAAAAAACACAACAAAACCTCGACCTTGTCGAACGACTTATAAATACGGAAAGAAATGCATTCCCATTTTTATTGGACAAAAAAGCCCAGTAAAGTATAATCTTGATTGCCGATATAACCCTACAGTGACTCGTGGGGTCAGATTGTGGCCAGTTCGGCCCATTGTGGCCCACGCAATGTCGTAACCGATAGATGGTTGAATCATTTGTCATAATCTCGCCTCCATGCAACGGTTTGAGAGGTATGAATGTAAATTTTTCGAAAGTACGGATTATATTGTAGTAAAGTACGATAAGCTTTTTATGTCACAAAGAATAGTGTATTGTAGGTAGCGCAATTTGCTGGTAATAGGAAGGCTTCTATTTAGAAGGTACAATACTTTCATTTTTCGTAACAAAAATATTTTTGTAATTTTTTTGTGTTGTCTGAAATTTAATTACACAGTTTTTTTTTAATAATATATACTTTTTGCTTTGATCTAGTTTTGTAAGTCAATGTTTTTAATAGAGAGTACAGAAGTGATTACAGGAATATTAAAACTCTAATGAGAACATTAATAATAAATGTTTTGTAATAGAAACTTGTAATTCTTAATCACACCGTAACTAGTACATAAAACAGTTATTTATCGAAATATTTCTTTGTAACGTTATAAATTAATTTTACTATATAAATGTTGATTAATGGATTCGAATTAATAGACCGAATAATAAATTACTCGGAAATCAAACGACTTTAGTACTGGTTTGCCGCTTTTAAATAGTGACTGCATTTTTTAAAATTTGATAAAGAAGAAGAAAGAAATAAAATATCTATATCTATAAATAAATATATTTAACGCGATACAAGCTGGTGACACTTACATTAACTTATTAAAGAATTAACTATAATATCTTTATTTTTATTTAAAATAATATATTAAAAGTTATTTTGGCATCCGTTCTAAAGGCTAGAATTTGTCACTTAAGGGTCATATACTATATTTTTTGCAATGGCGGCATCATGCAATTCTTCAACTGCATCGATGATGCATAGCGAACTCTCTGAGTGTATCTCTGTATGTGTGTTTGTCACGGAATAGTCTGGAATGGAATCGTCACGTTTTAGCGTAGCTGCATTAATACTTTGTCTAATGGTAAAAAGTTAAGCAATGTTAATAAATTCGCTGGGATACGCGCTCTTTTGTTTGTGGTGAGCAGTTACAGATCGTCGATGCTGAACGTATCGTGTGTATTATAGCCCTAAGTACTTTTACCATTCAACAATATGTTATAGTTTAAATAAATATTTAAACAGATGATTCACATTGACTGCCTCGTTGGTCTATTGGTAGCAAACGCGCCTGCTGAGCACGAGGTCCTGGGTTCGATCCCCGGGTCAGGCAAAGTGATATTGGGTTTTTCCATTAGGATTCTCAGTAGCAGCACGGACTCTGGAATTGTACCCGGTTAATGGCAATAGGCTCGCCCCCTATTACATGGGACTTATAACATAGCCGGCGAAACGTGGGTGTACTGCACACCTCTACCTACCCCCTCTGGGTGAATACAGGCGTGAGTCTATGTATGTATGTCTATGTGATTCACATTACAATCGTTTCATGTCTTTTCTCAGAAGATTTAAAAAATGCTCCATTTTTTTTTCTATTTCGGGACACGGGACGGTAGAAAGTTTATTATTTAACATAACGTTCCTTACATAATGTTGGAAATAAACAAACTATATTTGGATCGAGACTCGAGTTATAAACAAACTCGTGGATGTGTTACTGTGCCCTTTCATTCAACATCTAGGTATGAGTAAGGCAAATTATACTTTATTGCATATCGTTACAAAAATATACATTTATATTGATGTTTTTGTAACGAAATTGAGAAAAATATATACTTATTAATTAATTATATTTTTGTAAATATTTTTAAAACAAAATTACAAAACAAATATTTGTCAAGTTCGATACAAAATCATATCTGTGGACTACATAAATTGTGTTATGTGGGGTTTGAACCCACGACACTAACCGCAGAAGATCAATTGCTTAACCACCTAATAAATCAATAGTCATATTATTATTTAATTTGAAATAAAAACAACTATAATATAATTATTTAATAAGCTAACATTTGTAAAAACACACGTAGAACTACAAATGTAAAAAATTCACAAAAATAAATAGTCAATTGTATTGTGAAAATTTTTTTCAAGCAAAACCCGCAATTTACATCTAGTTCATAACTTTAGTTGTTGAATAAACAATGTAAACACTTTTAGCATTGACTGTACCGGGTATCCCACCGCACAGGTGGCGAGCTAATCTCTCACAACACAAGTACAACCACCTACAGAACTCAACCAAAATATGAAAACTATTATTCTCATTGTTACCGTACAATTTTGTTTTACAATATTTTATATCTGACTAAATGACAAACGGCCAATTATTTTTGTGAACGAACAATGTATTGTCTGACTACTGGGCTTTATTGTTGAACATTTTTTTGTAAAAGTTTGACCAATTTAGTCTAGTTGAGGTCTGTTATTGTTGTTAGATAGGATATAGGATAGGACCCAGGATAGAAAAAAAAATATCTGCGATAATACGTTTAATTTATCCTCATGAATAATACATAGCATTTTTTATTGAATAACACTGTTTTATTTTTTTTGTATTTTTTTAACAATTTTCAAGGAACAATAAAGATTATTTGCTTAATTGTACATTTATGCCTAGCCTTAATTATTGCATAAAATTTACAAAAATTAAATATTCATTAGTGCACCTTTAGAGTACCCAATTCCTAAGGAATAAATCCCTCCAAATTTGTCTAGGTCCACAGACTGTGTTGTCTATCTGTTTCGATGTTTTATAGGTAGATAGAAAAAAATAAAAAATAGTACAATACATACATACATAGACTCACGCCTGTTTCTCAGAGAGGCAGGCAGAGACAACGGATTTCCACTTGCTCATTCATCTATTCATTCATCTATAAAAGATGATTTAAATGGCGTAAGTTTGGGTCAGATCAAGCATTTCCGTTCATGACTGAACAGACCTATTTGAGAGCGGCAGCTACGGTTGCATCTGCGACATGTGAAAATCTGTTCCACTTGCTACGATCCTTGCATACTTACCTCTTTTGCCTCATTCACTCTCAAATAGTACGATATTTTATGTAAACATAAAAATACCTATTATGTTAACTTATTCATACCAATATTGACGTTATCTGTTAGCTACTAGATATCGTTAGAAATGTGTTGGATATTTGTCCCGTTTTTGTGTCCAAATTACTATTGTAACTATATTATTGAGATACAATCTATGACACTAACGTTGACACCCACGCCGCGGCCGTTGTAAAGGTTTTATTCGGCTATTGTTGTTGTTGATTAGAAGCTGGTCAAAGAGCAATGGCTTGGAATAAAGTAGCTATAATATGCACTATTTTTTAGAATAATATCTTTCGTGTAATAACCTAGTGGTACGACCGTTGACTGGCAAGACAGAGGTCTCAGGTTCGAACCTTAGGACGCACATCTAACCTTTCGGAAGTTATGTGCGTATTACAAATTAATTGTCACCTGCTCCTTGCCTCGGAAAGCATGTTAAGCTGTTGGCCAGTACCCTTATAAATTCCTGACAACTGATCTAACTTTAGAATATCGTATCCCTTTGTGTTGCGGAGGTCAAATAGGCAGTTGGTCCGTAGAAAACTGATATTCAGCTGCATTTGGTTGGATTAGAAGCTGACCCTAACAAAGTTTGGGAATAATAAGATTAGAAGAAAGATGATCTTTTCTGAAATAAATATATCTAGAAAAACCTTCTATCGGGCTATTAGAGTGAGGGAATTAAGGGAGCACCTATGTTTGCGCACACACTTGTGTACTATCTTCTGCGTAATTGGCTTAACTCCATTGAGATTGTTCGAAATCCGGTCAGGAGGACAGGATTTCAATCATAACGATTTAAAAGTACGTGCTAGTTACTTTATCCTTGTTTAAAACTCGGGAGCAAAGCTGCGTTAAAAAGTTAGTTTATAATTAAAAACAAGTGAAAACATAACACGTTTTAGTCTCGTAAACAAAGTCTCAGACATTTTATCTGAGCTAGTTACTTGGCATTTACTTTGTTGCTCCAACATTTAATTTTATGTCTTGAGAGTGATAGCTCCTAAAACCTAGTATCTCGTCATATAGTTCTAGGTTTAATGGGGGACAAAGGGGTTAAGTAGACTTAAGCGATTGTAGCAAAATTCACCTAGCTCATCAGCTTGGAAGCTTAATTTATATGCAACAAAGTTTTTAATAGCCGCTACAAGGGTTAATAGTAAATACTAGCCTTCAAAATTTAGTGCTACACTTTAAAATTGCAATATCTCCTAAACTATAGAAGTTAGAGTTTTTAAGTAAAAACAGTTTTTAAGCCAATATCATATTTTATTTGAAGATTTTATATTAAAAATATCATATTTTTCTAATGCTTATTTCAGCAGCGCCCTCGAACAAGAGATTTCACGCGATGAGTTATGTTTGAAATCAATAGGAGTACGTAGAGCAGAATAACAATATCAATTTTTACATAACACACTGCAGTATACCTAATGAATTAAAAAAGAAAGTGTTAAAAAAAAATCTATTATATCAAACTGCATGCACTGATAGCAAAGCAGTTTATTTTATTTATTTCTAGAGTTTCTATCTTTCTGTTTTGTGAGATTTATGATTGATTTTTCGACCACAATTCCTTTTAAGATTTCATGGAACACACATTATACTGACCCGTCGTACTGAAGGTATCTAGGTATAATAGGTAGTAGGTTATAATAAAAATGCGTATAAGCTAACGTAATATAATTTTAAGACCTCTACCTCTCTTCTATCTTTGCTGTGCCCGACAGGGTCCACAATAATCTCAATAATTTTAAGTTACCAGCTTAATATTACATTGTGGAATGCAATAAATGTTTGAGTTTGAGTTTATATGTTTATGTATTTATTGATTATAAAACAGCCTATAATGATTGTAAAACTGTCCCACTACAGGGCAAAGGCAAGAGGCTTTTATAAGACTATTAATCACCACTCTAGCTTACTGGATGTTGGCGACTTTAGACCAATAAATAGTTAAGGAAAACAACGTGAGGAAACCTTGATTAGGTTTCCTCACGTTGTTTTCCTTAACTGTGGTGTCTTAGAATAATTAAGAAAGTATATAATATATGACATAGAAAAAGTCACATTGGTATTATGCCAGATTCGACCCTATAACCAACGTGCATGCAAAGCGGGTCCGTAACCAATGCGCCACCACGACACACGTCATATTAATTACGCCATTATATTGATTAGTAAGCGTAATATTGTATCTGTGGTTTAATAATACTTACTTAAAACTATATTTGTATATATTTTTTATTTAAAAACTCAATTCAATATACAATGGTAACCATTATCTTATTTAATAACTACTATATTAACTAACAAAACTTATTTATAACTATACTATTTACTTACTAAAAATACTATATTAATTTTTAATCACACAATCTAAAAATATGTCCGTTCTTGTTTTCTAATCGGCTTTAGTATTTAACAGTTAATATATGCAACAGTAATCGGTTTACTAATTAACAATTTTGACGGCTATCGACAACTTAATGACTTACAGGTCGGTTATAGAATTTATTTTGAATGAAAACTGGCAAGTGTGGGCGTTTGGTGACAAATTGGTATTTAAAATATGATAATTGATTGGTATACAACCTTTCAGCCTAGTGGTTGGCACGTGGTGAATATAAGATAATATTGTACTTGAGTTTGATTAAGGAAATTGTTTAATGAAAATAATCATCAAGAAACTTTTATTTCTTTTAGTATTTATTAGGTTTAGTGTATTTATAGTTAGTAGATTTAATTTGTAAATAATTTTAATGTAGTTCTTAATTTTTTTTAATTGTATAATTTACGAAATATTGATACGGCTTTACTCACGTATTATTTTCGGGGAATGCCCGACTAGTTTCGAACTCAAACGGAGTCCATTTTCAAGAGCGGGTGCGGCGGCGTCGCTGACCTCATGTCAGTGAGTAAAGCCGTATCAATATTTCGTATATTAGTATGACTCACAAAAGTTATTATTCTAAAATTGTGTAATTGTTAATTCCTGAATAAAACTTTATTTCTCAGTTTAAGAAACTCACAAAAACAACTGTCTCGGGCGGGATTTGAACCTGCGATCTTTGGCGTATCGAACCATCACTTAACCAACTGAGCTACCGAGTCCAACCCGCTTCTGTTGAATTACGAGTTTCTTTCTTAACGCCCCAGTACTGTTCCACTGTTTTTATTATAACCAAAGTAAAGTTGAATTGGCTCTACATCATAATTTATATAAACATAATAATCTTATCTCGCCGTTTGACATAAATATTCTATTCTAAACTAAATCTTAACTCTATTTTAACATTCAGTCAAATATAACAACTCCAAAAGCGCAATACAGAACTCTAAAACCACTATCAAACTCAGACGATATACGTTTCATATGACGTAACTGAGTGTCTAACTAAACTATGACTTCCTTCAATTATAAACGTATACTAACTTAAACTGGCGCGCTTAACTGAACAGTTAGTCGGAATATATGGCTTAGATAAACGCGCTACAAGCACTAACTGTAAAGGCGTCGTTACACGAGCCAGAATCAACATAAACTCCACTTAACGTCCGAATGGACGCGACAAAAAATACGATCGCCATTGATGAAATCCTGTAACGGTTATGGATTTAAAACAAAAATAGCTTAGTTTTTTTTGTAAAAAAATAAAAAATTATACGTGCTGAGCTGAATGCTTTATGTAATTTTATGATAATATTATTAAATTATGAGGAACCGTTTTATTTAAATATATCAAACGTGCTGACTTTAGTGATAGCATTACCACTCGTTTAATATCGTTTTAAACAATTTAAAGCTAAAACAGAATCATTATTGTTCAAATTTTGTCTTTACCGTATCCGTACCGTATTAATTAACCGTACTTATCTCTTCTTAACGATAAAAAAATACCCACCCATTCAAATCATTTTCGACACCTGTGTAAAATTACTCTTATATAACTAAGCAGACATCTAACACGGCAGAGGTGAAGTTTCCACAATGTTCTGATAATGCCTGGAACATACCCCGGCTGAGAATTTAAGTATCATAGCTGTAGCAAAATTGCTCTGTGCTCGCATTTGATTGTGAGACTAAAAGTTACGTAACAAATTATGTTGACTCGTGGTACTCAGCCTTTATATTTGGATTTTAATTTTATTTTAATGCACTAGTTTTAGTTTTATTGTAATTTATAGTTAAGTATAATAATATTACCGTAATATTGCTTGCCCAGCGGCAATTATGGGCAAATACCTCCAATGAGCGCACAATAGCGCGCATTGGGAGAGGCCTATGTTCAGCAGTGGACTAATACAGACTGATGATGATAACAATAATAATGTTGTGTTTCATTGTGGAATACACGTATTTTTAGTACTTTATTTCATAATTAAGCACTAGTTTGGGATATTTTCAATTTTTTTTAATATTTTTGTTTCGAACTAAATATCAGTTTTGCATTTTTTTTGCGATACAAGGAATTAAATGTGTATAAAAAAAAGTACGTGAAATTTCCATCAAATTTTTACGCATGCAAATGTTGTTCTGCATAGGTTTAAAAAATAGGTGAAACTCAGATTATCTGCGTACATGTGAATTAGTTTCAGCTGAATAATATTGGATGAATCTGCCATGTATAGTCAAAGAGATTATAAAAATTACTAACTTTATAATAGTGATCGAAATCTGTGCAAATTCTATCAAACTATCGGTGATGCTTACGATCCAAATGAAAATCTTTGGCATGATTGAGTAACGAGAAAAACGTTCGAAGTTCAAACTTGAGTCTTTCAGAACTTAATCTTAAGACCTTTTTTTAAATCTATTTACAAACACTTCCAAGAAACGTTCTCAACCTTTTTCTTGGATGTTTCTCTAATCAGGAGAGCAGGGAATCAATTTGGCTGATGAAGGCTCGTTACAGCATAACCGAACCGTGCCTAAAGCGATTGGGCTTGCACTGGGAGCTTAATGACCTGCATCGGCAAATTGTAACCAAATAATTTGAAAGCTTATGGTGGTTTGCCTTTAAAATGAATTGGACTGTCAGTTTATTTGTGACTATTAATATATGAGTGGGTATTTGCTATTCGATTTTAACGCAATTATACGTCAAAGCGCGTATTTTTCTTGACTGCTTTTGTATAGCTGTGATGTTAAAAATCCTGGTACGCACCACTGATTTTTTAGAATTATGGGTGTATCCTACTACTAATAATTAATAATTATGACTTGCTTAAAATGGTAAAAGAAAATCTGTACATTTTTCACCGGTGTGTACTCGTAAATGTCAGAGGCCTACGGGCGGGTTTGTTAGAATAAACCTATTTGATTTTCTCGAACTTCGCAAGAAAGGCCAGCAGTTATCTAATGGTCTAGTCTTGACTGCTCTTGAAAAGTCTAATTTTTCTTATCGGAACCTGTTCGTACTGAAAGAACTATAAATAATTTTTAGGACGTGCTGGAGGTAATAATAAAGTAAGTTAATGGTCTCAAATATTACGTTGAACGTGTAAAATAGGACCGATTTTTATTTACAAACAAAATCGTTTACATAAACTTATAGGTATTGATATTGACGTTGTAGTTTAGTCGTTATTCATTTCTAAATTATTTAGGTTTTAGTTTTATCATAATTATATCATAATTATTACCTATAGATTAACTTTGTATAAAAAACCTAAGTTGATGCAGCAAAGTTAGGTAGGCAGGTACTTCAGCAACATTCCAAAGACATTCTTCCCCTTTTTCTTTTCCTTCATCTCGAATCAGTCTAGGCTAGATTTATGTTCAGAAGAGTTAGACAACTACCTCAACTGGCTTTAGGAAGATTGACATAGATGGCACCTACTACGGTTCTTCAAAATGTGTTAATTTTATAACGAGCTCTGAAGCTGAAAAATCATAACAATAGACTTTCAATTACACAATTTTAAACATAAATAAATGTAATGTATTTTAATTTTAAAGTGTAGTGGTATTATTGTAAACATTCTGAAAATTTAATTAATTAATTAATACAAACTTTATCAACAATGTAAACTTGAAACTACAATTAAAACATCTTAGTTTTAACCATTTAAATTCTATTAAACATCCTAATCGTCTTGTCGTCGCCAAGTCGAGGTGCCATCTAGCTAAATAATAGACATTAATAGCCGAAAGGGTTAGCGCGTCTTCATATAAATTATATTTTCGAAAAAATCTGAATTTTTAATTTTTATTTTCAAGTGTAATGAAGGCGTATCACCTTCGTTCTGTAAAGTCAAGCGCACGTAGTACCGGTCTCTTTGCGTCAAGATGAATGATGACAATAATATCTGGGGAGGAAGTAATTATTTCTTCCCGTCTGGGTATTTCTCAAAAATCCTCAAAAGCCACTTCACTTTCGAGTTCCTCTAGTAAAACCATATTTGCTTATGTCGTACGTTTTTTGAATGGCACCCTCCTCGCTTTTTGATTTCCAAATAAGATACGGTTTCAAATTTCATGTCGGGACCTGGCAGACACATTCAGTTATTGAATGCAGGTTTTTGTCTCTCTCTAAGATGTTTGGAGACGTAGAATTTTCTGTTCGCAAAGCCATAAAGAGTTCAGACAGGATTTTTGTTAGAAAACAGATGAATGTGTGCTTCAGATGTTTGTCTGATTAAGTTTTTACAGCATTGGCTATTCGACGTTGAAATATTGGAGGTTTTTGAAACGTTATTGCTTTTGGGAATAAAAATTCTTGAGAATATTGCTTTTGGGGATAAAGTAGAACTTTATTCTTAGTTCTTTTATCAAAACTGTTGCAACAATGTTTCTTTGTCATGAGGTAATCCTAAGCTATCACCTTGTGATATCGGTTACAGCGGTCAATCTTAACGGAAATTTGCCAACTACGCAAGAAATAATAATAAATAGCACAAATTGTGTGCAAACACAGGTGCGCTCTCTATTTCCACACTTTCATAGTCCGATGGGATCGCAATCCAGGCACGGAAATAGGCTTCAGTTACGTCGAGTTGGAGACCTTAAAAGCGACATAATAAAGTCCAACAGCAGGTCACAGTTAGGCTAGAAAGTAGACTTGAGTCAACGTATGGTGAGTATGATCAATTCTACTTCACCTAGATTTGTGAAAAATCCTGGAAAATCTGGAGGATGAGCAGCAGCATCTTAATGTGTAATAGCAACCATCTGCTACTTCGATCGCTTGCCCAACGTGACGATCAAGGGCAAACACCTTCTAATGAGCGCACAAAATAAGTGATGAGTATAAGAAGAGGCCTATGTCCAGCAGTGGACTTATACACGCTGTAGGTAGTGGTAGTTGAGAGAGAACACTTTTAATTTCGTTCCATTCACCTTTCATTTTCTGAATTTTATACCCGTACATCCCAAGTTATTCAAATATTAAATTCTCTTTACATTTCAAAATAAAATTCCTACTTTACGTTCCTCTCCAGCAATTTCTTTAAGACCTGAAATTCCTGTAACATGACAACCTCTGGTTTTCAATAAGCAAAGCTAGTATATCAGCATCGCCGAGGACAGAGGTAAATATATGTGCCCTCCGAATTTCGAGAGCCACGGACATTCGCCCACCTGTGCCTCGGCTAAAGAGAAGTTATGTGTTCAATTTCATTCTGTGTCCTCGGGTGAGAACATAGCAAGCAAGCGGTAGCGAATGTTTAATTTACTAAGTTTGTAGGAAGTGCACGATAAACATAGTTAGAATATTGCAGACTATTTTTGTTTGTTTATTTTTAGAAATGTATTGGTCTAAGTTACGATGTGCGTTTTATGAATTAATTATCACTCTCCGTGCCTCGGATAGCACGTTAAGCTGTTGGCTGTCAATTGTAGATCTTTGACAGTCGTTACGGGTGGTCAGAAGCCCTAAAGTCTGACAACCAGTCTTACAAAGGGGTATCGTGTAACCCAGTATCTGGGTTGTGGAGGTCTGATAGGCAGTCGCTCAATGAAAACACTAGTATTCAGCTGCATCCGGTAAGACTGGAAGCCAACCCCAACATAGTTGAGAAAAGTCTAGGCAGGTGATGATTTGTCTAAGTTACGAATATTGTGACTTAAGTTTTAGGCCTTATTACAGTATAGTTTCAACTTCCTTGTAAAAAAAATCCTGGTCTTTTGTACTGAAAATTTGGTCCTTGTTCCTGAGTTATTTGTTGGGCTCAATTAGTGAAGAGATTGTTATACTGCAACACTAAAGTAGTTAAAAGGGACGTAAAAGTTACATAGTTGAGTATAGTTTATCTATGGATAGGACAGGGTTTGTAATTCTGAGACAGCTTTTACAGTGAGTTAATAGGTAAGTACCCTATATCTTATTATTTAGAGTTTAAACTGCCAGTTAACTTCTGGCATAGATTAGCGCATTATTGAACATAGGTACCTACAAAGTATGCTATTATAGTTTCTTCTCGATATTTTCATTCATCGTTTTAAGCAATTAAATGATAATTTATATTCACGCACAATAATGAAAAAGTTTGAATTTTCGAAATTATTGCCACCTATTTGGTAGCATTTATAAAAAACTAGGTTCTTCCAGCGACTAGTCACAATTATTTCAGGATAAAAAGTAGTGTTTTAATACCTACCTTTGGATCATTGAAATATATCCCTTTACTCATTTTTAAAGATAAATAAACTAAACTTTTATTTATTATTAATAAGAAACCTTTAGAGTGTACAACTTTATCTTCCTCGTAATTATTTACATTGTAATTCAGCCATCTTCAGGGGTGTCGTAAAAAGCGACTAAGGGATTATTTGTAGAGGGTAGAGTAAGAAATAACTGAAAGAGTTTTGTTGCTACAGAGTTAGTTTTATCGTTATAAGTAAGTATATCTTTTTATCGGTGAAAAGTAATACAAGCTCCCACCTGATTAAAAAAAATAACCCACAATAGTGTAATTAATATTTTAACATAGACATTATATTATAATGATCCGAATTTCGATCACAGCGACCAACCTCAAGGGAGATTAGCCAACTACGCAGGAAATATTATAGTGCACGTGTGCAAGCGCAAACACAGGTGCATTCTCTATTCTCTCTCTTACATAGTCCGATGTGACGACAATCTGACATGACTGGAGAGGGATCAGGCGCAGGACCAACGCCTTTTTTGCAGATACGGGAAATGCTATGAGATGTACCTACGCATATCATTTCAAACCATTGCCGTATACTATACTTTAATGAGATACATATTAAATTCAATTGATATATTTAAAATCTTTTGCTGTGATGTCGTGACCTGGTTGACTCTAATCTAAATACCAGATACCTTGTAAAAATTTCTTTTGTTTCGACTATTTCTTTTATGACTCCTATAAAACTTTAACTCACACAATAAAACACATGTTTACTAAATGTTTTACAGCTACAACACTATATAACTCAGTAAACTCGACAACCCATCAACAATATCACATAACACTTCTACTTATTCTATTGTATAGACTTTTAAGTTGTTACTCGAGTTACACCGTGGGTGGGCAACGGCATAGATATAGTAGAGAATGGACTGAGCTATAGCTTCAAAATTGATAACTCTGTAGAAAGAGATGAAGTGACTGTGCGGTGTGTCTCTTTTCTGTAGGTGTGTTTTTTGTATGCAGTGATAGCCAAAGTGGTATGACTATTGACTGGAAAGTTGGGGATCACGGTTTAAACCCAAGATCAAAACCTTTTCTTTTGACTTTTCGTAAGTTAAAAGCGTCTTGAAAATAATTATCACAGTTCTGTGCCTGTGAGAGGTCATATTAAATTACCGTCTCATTAAACATTGACTATCATATAAATACTTGTGCACCATAATATTTTTTGTTTAGTTGTATTGTACACTACGCGTTGTTGATAGCTCTACCTAGCCTAGTCTCCGATGATATTGGCCGCTGTGTCTGATCTATGTAGTTAGAAGAGTATTATTACTATACTGCAGAAAGAGACAATCCTGGCTACATGTTTTCTTATTTTCTCTTACATTAATCTATACCTAATTTACTTTACAGCTGGATAGGGAATGCTCAGTCCATATTACTATGTCTATGGGCGATGGTTACAATAGATTATATTAACCATCGATTTGGTAATATATTTGTATGTAAGCGTGATTATAGTGACGGTATAATGATCATCGGGATGTAGGTAAGAAACGAAAGTAAAATGTTTTATTGGAAATCCGTGCTTATTTCTATTGCTTTTAGGTTTATAGTTTATAGTGATTTGCCATTTAAAACGTAAAAAAGAAGTATTAAAAAGCTTTCAATATTGTTTCTGTGTTTTTTATCTTATAACGTTTTGATTCTATATTCTTAATCAAGGTAATCACTTTAGGTATAATTAGTTACAACAAAATTTTTCACAGTACTTAAACAATTTCTATTTTCTAATTTGATAACTATCTTGCAATCCATAGACTATTAACTATATAGACTGTATATCCCACTCGCCCTCTCTTACACACCGCATTTTGCTCATCCAGAGGATAGAAACCGTCACTCTTTGATTGATGTACTACACGAGCGTAACTTAAAACATCATCTTGACAAGATCTGATCGATGCCAATAGTTCCCAAACGTTCGCGTTGGCTCCATAATACTTGTTATCAATGCTCTTTACTCGGCATAAAACTAAAAAAAAATGTGACACTCAATGACTGCCGCGGTAAAACATTTTTTATCAACGTATGCAATTATAATTTTTTATGTAGTCAATAGTTTAAAAAATGTACCTATACAAAATCACGTCTTGAAAAATCTAAGCAAATAATTAATTTTTATAATTCGAATGTTTATATTTCTTAATGTTTTGTTTTTTAATGTGTTAAAATAAAATATACCTTTTTTGTTAGTAAGGTTTAAAATAGATTATTCGGCAATAAAGTGTGTTATGTTTTTTCGTTACGGAATTTCTTGATTCGGTCTCCGCGCTCAAAGCCCGCGATAAAAGCTATGCAATAGCTTAAAAAATTCAAATCACATTTTCCAATATTTCTCCAACCAGATTTCTCAGACTGACAAATGAGGTGTTAAATTTATCAGTTCTACTCCGATTCTTCATTCATTAATTAAACAATAAATTAAATGTAAGCGTTACACTTTGGGGTAATTTTTCAAACATTAAATTTAACGTTAGTATCGATCGGGCCAGTCGTTCATCACCCACATTATTCCTAGCTCTATCGTATCGCTGACAGAAGGTTTTGGCGTCCAATATCTTTAAGAAGCGATGTAAGTGAAAAGATGAAGGGATTTACCTAGTAGTTAGTTTTTCATTCAGTTTATTTGTGACCGCAATTTGTTTTAACGCCCTAATCTGAAGAGCTAATAATCCGATTCGATTCTTTTTCCGATTACATAGCCTGATATCACAGTATGATAAACATACAGTACGAAAACTACGTACTGTACTCGAAACAGTATACACTTACACAAACAAGCGTAATTTTTTGTAACGACGAGTCTCCTAAGCGAACGTAGCGGTAATCGAAGTATCATCGCAATATCAACGAACGCGTCTTTACACATATTTTTATGAGTGTGCAGTTTTCGAGCGTTTGTACGTAGTTTCCGTACTGTTTGTTTATTATACTGTGGTGATATTCAGGAAAGTTATGTATTTTTCGTACGAAGTCAAGTGGGAGACATATTCTATGTTAAAAGTCATAATGTCACTTCTTTTCTCCATTAACGAGTTGCCTAACGCAAAAAAGAAAAAAAAATATTACTTCAATATCTTCAGCTTTATAATATTCTAGGTGAAGATAATTTTAATAAATATTTATGTTATAATACTCCATGTATTGCTGTCTCTGCCTAGCCTTTTCCCAACTATGTAGGGGTCGGCTTCCAGTCTTACCGGATGCATCTGAATAAGTGTTTCACATGGAGCGATTGCCTATCAGACCCCCACAACCCACATACTGGGTTCGGGCTTCGTCTTAGATTATGGAAGCTAAATTCTTCAACCTATTTATTTTCATAAGCATAATATCGGAGAAAAGACGATTTATTAATTAAGATTTCTTAATATAGGAGTGCTAATAAAATATTAATATTTATGCTAGCACACTATATCTTAGACCCCATTTCTAATCTAGCGTAGGTACCCTAAGATTCTACACGATAATCAAATAATAAATCTTGACTGGTCCTCAGAGACGCTAATTGATTACTTAAATTAATTTTGGTCCTTTCGCACCCTTAGAACTTTTTGAAATTATTTTGTATTTCACTTACTTTTTTTTAGATTTTTCGTAGTTTTACAACTATTATCACGGTTTAAATCACTCGTAGGCCTCTGATTACGATGTACAGATAAAATGACCCTGAAGTTTATGTCATTTTAATAAGTAAAAAAATATGATAAATAAAAAAATAAAAAACACACCTACCACCTAATTTGCAGTACCGTTTGATTCCTGCACATTTTTTTTATATTAAAATAGGTCAGATAGCTTCGTGTCGGTCACTTACCTTTCTTAAAAAACAAAGACTATGTCAGACAAAATACTCCAGTTTAATTAATATATGGAGTTGTCATAAAAGTGATACGTATTTTTTTTATGTATGTTTTTTACATGTTTATGCACATGTTTTACTTATTAAATGATATTATTTAATAAGAATTATTTTATCAATTATTTTTGAGAGTTTCTTATTAAATAATATCATCGATACGTATATAATTTCAAATATTCGATGATTCAAAAATAAGAATACTGCGTGCTGCAGCTGATTTTTCATAATGACAGTCTAATAGGCTATTCTATTTGAAAATCGCTTTAGCCATCAACTTGGATCACACCATCAGACTAATGCCTGTCACAAGGGAAGAAGTATCGTTTTATATAAATTCCCTGGTTCAATTAATTTCTGTTATGTTGAGACGAAATCTACTGGCTTTAATTAACCTTTATACTCTCACAGCAAGGCAGTTCAATATTAGATGTAGGAGAACAGTGATTTTGGGAATAAAGTGTTACCATTTAATTTGTAAATAAAGATGTCCACCATTTTTGTTCAACTAAATAAGTAACTAAATATTACAACAAAAGAAAATTTTTTATGGTAGCTAAAAATTACAAAATTATAAGCGTTTCTGTATATGTTAACGTTTAAGCGTATAAGCTTCATCATCAGCCGGAAAGCGTTCACTCTTAAACAAAGGCCTCCCCCCTTGAACTAAGTATACTAAGTGAAATAATTTATAGAATCAGTTCTGTAGTTCCAGAGATAAAACCTCACAAATACCTACAAAATAAAGTAAATTTGTGTCTATGAAACACTTTTTCTTTAACCCTTCGGCATATATAATTATATAGGCCGCCTTTTCAATAAAATCACAGTCCCCAACGATATTACAATTAGCTCTTATTTACAAAAACAAAAAACAATAAATGAAATCGTCAAATTGCTGTCTAGAATATTTATCTCAAAGAGACAAAAACTACAAAGAATTTTATTTATCTAGCCAGAATAAAAGACATTTCTCTCTAACATTATTCGGACACGACCTAATATTTTAACAAAGAATAACCTAAATCCTTGAACTACAGGATAAAACTACTTGAAGATGTTTGAAGAGATCTACTGGTTTCGAGAGTACTCCAACAAGAATAGTTAAGCTAAGATAGACTTGGTATATTAATATCTGTAAAGACAATAGATTATAATTGTTAATTGTTATATTAATTGGTTTATACTGACCTACTGATGATTATAGAGTTTCTCATGTCAAACAACATGCGTCTAGTTCAATACGCAGAAGTTGTGCATGATGACTCTTTTTCCCTCATTCTTATATCTGATGGAAAGGCAATCCAACATGACTGGAGAGAGATCAGTCGTAAGATGCCTTCATAAGCTCTCCAAGGCTCGGAGAAAGTGATAATCAATCCATAATACGATACGATAAGATAACCTATGAAAAGTTAGAGGTGTACCTTAAAATACGGTCATACCACTTATATAAAACAGCCTGTAACTGTCCCACTGCAGGGCAAAGGCCTCTTCTCATACAGACAAGGATCGAACATTAATCGCACGCTAGCTCACTGCGTTTTGGCAATTTCTGACTATTAAACTCCAGGTTTCCTTACGATGTTTTCCTTCTCCGTTAGTCAGTGTTGTCTAATATTTACTAAGAAAGTACATAATATTGAAAAAGTTAAAGTTAAGAAAAAACCAGGTTCGAACCCATACCTACGAGCTTGCAAAGAGTGTCCGTAACAAATGCGCCACTTTCATGCCACTTAATCATGATGTCAAAATATATGCTGAATACTTTTTAAAGTAGCAGAAAATATAGCCATTTAAGAATACCGCAATTATTTGAAGAGCAATCCAAATTATGTTTACCAAAAATCCCGAACTCATAAATAAGCTATTTCAACTGCTTTTTACATACAGACAATATTTATTTAAACGCCACTTATTAGCATTTCAAATATTTATTGACCAAATACAAATGAGAATACAGTTACAAATCATTTAAATAATTTTATTTACTTATTATTTAAACATTGTTGAGCAAATTGTAATTATTATTTATTGGTATAATGTCTATACCTATATTGTAGTAGGTATGTCGCGTATGAGTGATGGAATAGAGAGTGGGCTCACACTTGTACACTATTAATATCTCTTTCGAGTCTAGTCTCTTTGAAGAATGGCGTCTGTGATCAAAATTAGAGGGATATGTTAGGTAACTTACATTTTACTGGCCGCGATACGGCAAATAAATGAATAATTAGTCGGTTGACAGTAATCGGATGATAGCGGAATACCGCCGCTTGTTCCATGTTTTAAAATACGCTACCTGGTACATTTTGATCATTCGATGACTTGTGTTTGGATCCATTATAAATATTAGTAAACCCGCCCCGATAACATTCGATGTATCAAGAAGGTCTAAAATACAATTTTGTTGTAATTTTATTTCTCATCGAAATTGATACTTTGTAATAATCCTAATCATTGTTTTTGTAATAGCTGATTTCAAATCTTAAAAATATTGATTAAAAGCTCTTCGTTAGTCAACGGAGCTAAGATCAATCATAATGACACGCGCAGCCTTGGCTTAAAATAAATCAATTTAATGTTTTTGCGTACACGCAGGGCGTAATAATGATTATGCTGTTACAACACATTTAATGATGGGATTCGTCTGAGTGGTAGGCGAGAGCGACAGTGATTTTTTTCTAAGGTTAATTTAGAGCCGGCTCCAATTTGAGATAAGCTCCTACGAGGACTTAATTTAAAAAACTAGCTTATTCAACGTGGAATCGAGATATTTTAGCCTGATTTGTGTAAAATATCAAGTGTGATATCATGCAAACTTATATACTATCGTGGAAAAGCTAGTGTACCACTAAGGTTAGAATCGCTTGCACCAGGCGTCCGAATGTAGCGCTAACCCGCCGCACATAGCATCGTTCAAAGCATTTTGATCGCAAAGTGGTGCACCGCTCCTGTTCGCGATAGTACTTAGATGGGCTCTTAACTAAACAATATTCGCAAAAGTACTTAACATAAACCATACATCATAATTGTATGTCCATCTTACACTCAATGTCACAGTAGGTACGACAGTGTAGGCGTCTTGATCGATGTCCGCACACAACAAAATAACAACAATTATTTTTATGACGCCCGACAATACTTTTGTTATTTTCGTAATTTGTCTAGTATGGCCTTCTCTGGGTGTTGATGAAAGCGAAAGTTGTGTAGTTGAAGCTTTGCAATTTAATAATGTATGAAACATACATGAATAGGTACATGATTTTGCTCTCATAATTTTTTTGTACGTCAATCAAAGGTTTGCTGAAAGAAATTCAGTCCCTATTAAATTATGCTTGCTTTTGTAAATGTACTTTCTATGTTATATCTTTAATGTGACTTGGTGACGATTAAGAATTTAGTGTTTATAAGATATTCTTCGAATTCTTTCCATTCAAACTGTTTTTTTTTCGCCAAATTGAATAAAAATGTAATTCTATTTTTTTTACAATGAAAATGGCATGTGTCACCACAAACCCATCCACCTAATGGTAAGCAGAGTTGTGGTTTTACTGGTGGTCGTGATGGATAGAAAAAGGACGGAAGTTTGACGATATTGTCCAGATCCGTCCCCCAGGTATCACCTAACATCATTACAGAACACGACAAAACCGTTGGCCATAAAGTTATGTCTGGTGAGTGATAACCAGCTATGGCTGAAGCCAACAGTAGCATCTTGGATGCTTACCGCTGCTAATTGTGACCATCTGCATCACAACTCACATCATTGAGAGGCGTTGATGCTATTCTTCCCCAAATCTACACAGTATTGCAATAGGCGTTTTAGAATAGTCGCAAAGATGGTTGTTGCAAATTGGAACTCAGAAACTGACGTGTGTATTATTTTGTACATAGTTTGTGTATTATAGCTGTGTGCAATGAACAAACGTATAATTGTCCCACTGCAGGGCAAAAGCTTCTTCTCATACAGAAAAAAATAGAGCATTAATCACTACGTCAGCTCACTGCGTGTTGGCAATTTCAGACTAAGATTCCTTACGATATATTACGTCACTGTTAGTCAGTAATGTAGCCAGTTTAGTTGCTTTTTTCAATAAAGAACGAGTTTATACATAAATTTGTAAGGAAAAGCTTTGGTCTAAAAAGAGAACAGTATGGGCTTGTATTATGCGTGTTTCGTAATCTAAACCAAACAATTTTTCATCTCGAACCGATACAATGAAAGAATTAACGTATTCTTACAATGTTAAACGACATTGTGTAGGTGATCCCGAGTGGGCTGCTAATGTTTTGTTGAGGCTATTAATTGTGATGGGTGGGTACGTAGGTTATTACATAATGAGACGTGAGACTGAATGTGAGGATTGGTTGAATGCGATGGTTGATTAATGGTATAAAAAGGTGTGAAAATATGAATAGTTTTTTTTTTAAATTAGTATAGAATAATAGTCTTTAAATTAAGGATACAATTGGCCTAGCGTTTTGCCTTCTGCTTTTGGTGTTGCGGATTCGATTTTCTTACTAGACTTATATTGTGTGATCGACAGATCGTTCCGGTTTGGGTGTTTCTGCATTCCCGAAACTTGACCTTCTTCACGAGAAATCTCAAACGAAATCCATTTTCAAAAGTGTGATTCAGAAACTTATGATTGTTAGATATTATTTTTCTCGAAGACTAGTCGATAGTACACCTTGACAAGAGAGCTGGCTTATTCTTTGGTCAAATCAACATTGAATTGATTCAACATTGCCCATCCAACGTGGCAATGCTGCCAATCTCCTGGGACAGTAATAAGAAGGAATACTTTAAAGCTTAAGTTCAGTTTTTGTATACCTACATCCATAGAGTATTCAAGAAAATATAGAGTGATAACGTCAACCACATTGCCTTGTGCGGAGCGAAAGCAGGTCTCACCATAGAAATGTTAAAATGTAATTTTTTCAAATTATGTTTTCTAGACGTTTTTCAAAATTTAACTCAGCAGTTAACCATGGTATAAGCTAAAATGTAACTTTTTCGCTCGTGGAGCCTAGTTGAGCCGCAGTCGATAGAGGTATGATCGCAAACGGAGCTCGTGTCGCGGCCGCGTTGTTCATGCTCACGGTTCATACTTCTATAGGGTTGCTCTATATTTTCTTATATACTCTAAGCCTACATCATTTGTCTTATTTTATTTTTTTAATGTTAATGGTAAGAAGTTCCTATATTATACTCTCATTAAAATTTACTAATGTTGTTTGTATTGCACAAACCGTAAAGTTACTTGTATTAAATGCCATCAGTCATGATGTTCAACATCAGGTAATCAGTTCGTAGCCTGCGGAAAAACTGAACAGAAAAAGTAATGGACGCTCCACGTAATATTAACAGCTCATTAATATTTTAATAACAGCGCTAATTAGTAATTATTCCGCCATACTTGAAACCAATACAGTAAAAGAGAAACTGCAGTCCATCCATAGTAATTATGAAAGTATCGGAACATAATTATAAATATTTAAAAGCTCTGTAAGTATAATTTATATTTTAATGTGGCAACTTTTCCTTTTGGAAATTAGAAAAAAAAGAAAGATAAATAAGTACCTACATTATTTATTTTTGTATAAAATGTTTTTGTCTTTACTCTAATAATAAACTAAACTAAAAATAAACAGGGCAAGCTAAATAAAACCGTTTAAAAAGAAAACCAGGAAGCTGAAAATCAAAATAAAAGTACAATTATAATTATTTAATAAGAAAATTTGAAAAAACAACTGATACGGATGGGATTCGAACCCACGATCTTCGACGTACCGTGTCGATTTTTTATTAAATAATTATATTACGAAATTTTCTTATTAAATAATTATATTTAATAAGCTATCATGTGCTATAACATGTAAAAAAAATCACAAAAAAAAGTACAATTATTATGCTAATTAAAGTTAAAACAGTAACTAAGGTCATAAAACACAGTCATTTTACTCATTTCTCACTTCTTAAACAATGAATATTCTCAGTACTGTGCTTGAGAGCTGAGAATGGCGCATTTCCGTACAGTCTTGTCAGGTGTTCACAAAAGCCTCAATAAGATCCGTGTGAGCTTGAAACACCGGGCTTAAGTACGTGTTAGACTGCTTGCGAAGTCCAACCAACCTCAAGTTTCGGGTGTTAGTGGTTTCACGTAGGTATCTTAAGTTCCTATGTTGTAGAATGTAGTAGGCTTTTTTGTTTTTCGGGTCCGTTATAAATAAATAAACTAGTCTAGACTGCCTCGTTGGTCTAGTGGTAGTAAGCGCGACTGCTGAGCACGAGGTTCTGGGTTCGATCCCCGTGTCGGGCAAAGTGCCTCAGTAGCAGCACGGAGTCTGGAAATATGCCCGGGTAATGACAATAGGCTCGTCCCCTTTTACATGGGACTTATAACATAGCTGGCAAAGGTGGGTGTACTGCACAAGCATACCTCTACCCCCTCTGGGGAATACAGGCGTGAGTCTATAAATAAATAAACTAGTCTTTGACTGTCCCACTGTAGGGCCTCTTCTCATACAGAGATGGGTCAAGGAGCATTAATCACACTAGTTCACAGCGTGTTAGCGATTTCAAACTATTAAGTCCAGGTTTCTTCACGATGTTTTCCTTCTCCGTTAATCAGTGGTGTCTTAAATGAACTATACTAGCGGGTGGAAGCAGGTTATTCTATAAAATAGTCAGGTATTAATAAAGTCTCAAACCTTCGCAAACATTCAACATAATGAAACAACTTTAAAATCTTAATAATAGCATTTAAATTTATTTAATTAAACTAAAATTTCACATAATATGGGCAAAATACTAAATAAAGTTGACGGTAGATCAAAAATAATTTTAAATAACTATTCAGACGCTTGTCACCTCAGTCTGCCTGCGACCACGAGATCTGCTAAGATCTCGAAACGTCAGGCGTGTTTTTTAAAAATAAATACGCGATTTTTATCCGTTTAAAAAGTTGTTTCATTAGTCAGGTACTACTCTCGCTCATTTTTATTTAAATCACAAAGTAATTTCTAACTTTAATTAAACTCTATCTAAACATTAAGGAAACTAAGCATTTCATGTCAGGGAAAATGAAACATTGCAAGTGAAGTTTAAACTTTAAACTGTCGATAACTGCGCTTCTCCTTTGCCAGACCCCTCATCATAAACTTTTCTGGTTTCAAAACCTACATCATGGGAACGATTATGTTGAAATATTAGAGTAATAATATTATGTATGAGGTTAGATTAGTATCAATCTGAATAGAGTTAGGAATTCAGCTAATTTAAATTTAATTTGAATTTAGAAATTTAGCAAGTTAGCTAGGAGGTTTATAAGGGCTAGGAAGGTTTATTAGGGCTACAAACAGCACTGTAGGGAAACACACAGACCATATTCTATTCGATATTTCATATTCACCTTCCATTGCTAATAACATCCACATACTGACATTTTTACAAAACCAACTAGCAAGTTTCTATCAACCTAACATTCCATTCCCTAAATCAATCCTAAATAATATATGAAATCAGCATCTTCCAACGCATTGCATTATTCTATATAGACGGGGAAGTCCCCCACACATTTCACCATAAAACAATTTTCTACGAAATCTTAGCAAGACTGACGTAATATAATAAGTGTGGCTCGTGCTCTCAGGATCCCGATGCAAAGCCTTATATTATAACTCACGGCCGACTTCAGAGTTATTGTAGTAACTCCCAGGGGAACGTCGAACTGTCTGGTTTTATAGCCCAAGAGCTAGGTAACGTTTTGTAAGTGATCTTCTTGGACGAACAAGAAAATTTTGTAGAAGAAGAGATATGAAGTATGAAATGAGTTTACTTATATTTAAGCTGGGCAATATTTGAGACATTGAATTTTTAAGAGCAATCATAGAGTTTCTGTCAGATTTTTCTTTATGACGCGTAGGTTGCCCTTGAACTGGCAACTACACTCTAATCACTACCCTACACTCTAATCTTAATCTTTTAAAACGACTTTATTATTATTATTACTAACCCAAACTGTCCCACTGCTGGGCAAAGGCCTCCTATTCCACTCTTCTCGATTAAGCGCAATGCACGTCCAGTCCTCCCGGAAAAAATCCAGCTTGTCCCGCCATCTCCGTCTGGGTCCTCATAAATTATTTTATAATGGTCTACATGAAATTATATTTTAAGTTTGAATTAAATTTTGTTCATATAGTGACCAAGTATGACACACCCTTTGCACATGTAAAGAATTATTAATAATTATTAATCAGCAGGTACTGTCTAGTTGTTCAGACTCCACAACGCTGTTTCAAGGCGTATTGATTCAAGGGCTTATGACCTCCAACTATTGGAATTTATAATAATTAAAGTTATTTAGTTTAATTAGTTTTGAATTTAACAATTTTAGTTGTGAATTTTAACTTCATTAATAGAGCATAAAAATACCTTAAAACCATTTTGCTAAATTTAGGTGATTGTTATATGAAGCATCTCTTAAATCTTATCTCTATTTTCAAGCATCTCACAAATAACGTTTTCATAAAAGGTTCACTAGCTCTCGGTCTATTTCTGTCTTAAAATGTTTCGTCTGTTCATATTGTTTTAGAATAGAATGTGCTGTCAAGTGGGATTTATTATCTAGTATTTGTCCTAGATTTGCTTTGCTATCTTTAGCGGATTTGTAGTGAAAGAAATTGTGTGTTAAGTAAAATTTTGATAAAGATATTTTATTAAGTTGTATTTGTATTTTTTTATAATTTGTCTCTTTTACTTGTTTTTGAGTGACAATTTTTTTTATGTCAAGATTTATGTTGAATTGAGTTGGTGGCTTAGGCTTCATTTATCTGTTATCAATCATCTCATATACCTCTTTTTTTTTAGTTTACTTACATACAAATTATTACATTTTTAATTATAAAAAATTGAAAACAAACCTATTATTATAACTATCATCATCACCAGCGCTTGATGAAGTTTTTTTCAGTAATATTATATAGTATAAAATATTTAAAGAAGTGGTTAGTGCAAAAATTATAGTGTACGGTCTATCTATTGAATAAACAAATGAGTATCCTTCCTATTCCTCTTAAAAATAAAAGAAATAAGGATTATTTTTTCTTAGTGATTTTGATCATTTGATATTGGATGAGATTTTATTTTGTCAGATTTTTTATTTAAATTCATAGAAGATAGATGGATAGAGTAACTTGTAGAATAAATAAAAAGACGTCTTCAAGATTATATTTCTAAATGTTGACCTTGAAAATCTAAATATTTCTACATAAATAATAAATTTCGTTTGTTTTATGCGTACCGGATGTTTAAATCATCAAAAATTTACGTACAAAATTAATATGTCTCCAAATTGGCCATTTAATAAATTAACTATAATATAATATTTTATAAAATCATAATGATTGACGACATTTTAAATAAAATTGAACATTAATATTACACGCAAAACAAGTTTTATAATTATAATATTCTAAGGATTGACTAGGTATTTAATGACAGGAAATGCCTCTGATTCACTAACTCACTAAATATTATATTACGTGATCAGTATGATGACGCTAGATGATGATAATTGAAATTTACTCACGAACGATTTTGTTAATGATGAAAATCGCACAACCGTATGTTAGTTTAGATTAATCGTTGACAAAGCGAAAACAGAATGCTGTGTTAGATGAAACAATGTGATTAAGCTTAGAACATGCTCAAACATTTGTTTAAGATTGAGATGGTGCAGTTAAGGGGAATAAGTAAATAGAGGAACTTAATTAAGCTCATTTATATTCATTAAGTGACAATTATCGAAGTAAATAACAATTCTGTTAGCGTTATTAATAATATATATGTTATAAAAACTCTTCGTTAGTCTAGTGGTAGCAAGCGCGACTGCTGAGCACGAGGTCCTGAGTTCGATCCCCGGGTCGAGCAGTGTAATTGGGTTTTTCCATTAGAAAATTTTCAGTAGCAGCACAGAGTCTGGAATTGTGGGATATAGGCTGGCCCCTATTACATGGGACTTTTAGCCGGCGAAACGTGGGTGTACTGCATACACTTCTGCCTACCCCCTCTGGGAAATACAGGCATGTCTGTATAAAAAAAAAATATTTAAAAAAAGAATTTTAAGAAGTTTACGTACTGAGGGTTAAATAGGACTAAATGTCAAAAAGTAAAAAGCGACAGACTACGTAATATTTTATCGACTTTTATAACTATATGTTGACGATATGACTATGAAAAAAGATAATTTCTATTTAAAACATACTGAAACCGATCACGGTAATATTAGTAGCGTGCAACTTAACAACAGTATAAGACCAACAAAAAAGTATAACGTATTATTGTTTTATTACTAGAAAAAAATTATGGTAGGTACTCACCAGAATAATATCAAGGAGAAAAGCATAAAGGAGATAATGTTTACCAATACGCGCCAAATTAGCAACCAAGATCTAATAACGCCTCAATATATTAGTTTGCACAGACTAGGAGAACAATATTTGCACTTTGAAGCAATTTCTCGTGATTAAGCTCACCTTACTAGCCTTATTATTCGCGAACTTTGTTGGGGTCGGCTTTAAATCTAACCAGATGTAGCCTATGGTGATAATGAGATGTAGTTTTCTATGGAATGACTCCCTATCTAAATTCCGCAATCCAAATTTAAATGATATTCTAAAGTTAAATCAGTTGTTAAGATTTTATAATAGTACTGACTCCCTATGTCGACTCTAAAAAATCTTCATGACAGCCCTGGCCAATAGCTTAACTTACTTTCCAAGGCACGGAGTAGGCGACAATTATTTTATAATACGCACATAACTTATAAGTCAGGTCTGACCTACCAGTCAACGGTCATACCACTAGGCTATCACTGCTTTTAATTTCTCGTAAATATGGAACAGGTCTAATATTCGTGAATTGATAACTAAATAAGAACAATGTTAATCAGTTTTTTTATTATTATCTGTGTTGCCACCGATCTAGTTGGCTGGACGTCATTATCTACCCGCCACAATATTAGAAATATACATAATGGCAAGCCTATTAAAATAGTTTAATTTAAAATGACGTGATAGTAATATTTTGATAAATACACTAAAAAGCGTATTCAACATATAGATAAAAGTCTTGTAAAAACGCAAATGTGTAAAATTCCTACGTTGTCGGTGATCAGTCAAGGACCCCAAGAAACTCAGTCATCGACCCAATGACATCATCAAACTATTTAACATTAATGATACCTACATACAGTCTGGGTCTTACTATTCACAAATGATACCATCAGTATTAAGTTCCGGTTCATTCTTCAAGTAAAAACTCCAGACAATACCAAGAAAATGAATCCTATAGCAAAAAATATTGATAATTATACTGAACAATCATTAAGCAAAAATGCTGCATAGAAATCTGACGAAACACTTATTCTACATCCGTTCATTTATACTGCAAGTAAAATCCAAAACGATTTCAAAAGACCAGAATTAATCTTGACAAAGTCTATAGTCTCAATTTTTAAAGTTCTAGTGTTCCATGTTTTGTAATGTCATTTTTTTTTTGCCGATGGTACAATGATACCGCAAAAAATAAGGCAATTGTCAGAACATAATGTCTCATCTACTTGGTTTGGAACATTTGTTTTGCGGTATTGTCATGTCAAGATTAATTGTATTCAGTATTGCCTACGGGTAAAACCACAAGTTAGCTATTGGGTTTAAATGCAAATATAGAGATGAAGGAACTATACCGCTTTTAGTATGTTTTATGTCTGTTGGTATAATTCAGTCAATCTTCCTAGCCTTATGATTTTAGTTGTCTCAATTGTATTATGTTTTATGAAGTCTTCAACTCAAATGACATAGTTCTTAGTAATAATCTAGACTTCAACAAGGTCATGAATTTTTGACTTAGGATTGAAATAGTTTTTTTTTATAGAAACTGATTTATAAGTATTATTACCAGAATTTATGTTTAGAAAAGAGGTTGCTTGAGAAATGTTGTTAATTTTAAAACAGTTAGATAAATTCTTAAGATACTGCTTACATTCTGACATTTCGTTGATGAATTTTCATATGTATCGTAATATATTACATAAACCTATTACATAAGTCTCTTTAAGAGACTTTGTTTAAACTTTTGAGATCAGTTCACCTTGAAAACCTTTTAAGACTCTTTTCTGTACGTTGTATTTTATAAAGCAAGAAATTCTATTACAATCCTTCAGACACTGGAGAACAAAATAACATTAACAAAGTTCTAGAAACGATAAAATTAAAATGTCTGTAAAGTTTTTCAGGTCACAGTATCTTGAATTACTTGACGAGCTACGCAACCAGATTTAGACTTTTTTGCTGACTTGAAAATTATCTGTGGTAAATGAAATATAATTAACATTTAAATAAAACTAGCTAGAAAGTTTATCGAGTCTGAAAACTTAGTACTTCAATTTTGCATTAAGAATTTGTAATGGATTTATGGAATATTAAACTAATTCTATCAGATACGTTTTAATCTTAAAATTTATTTTAACTTTTTTAGACTTGAATGAGCAATTTTATAAATATGTTTTCAGGATTATCATTCTTTTTATTTGATTATTATCGCTGCTGAACAGAAGCCAGTGCATCTTTTCTTCTACTATAATTATGTATAAGTAACTAGCGCTTTACTCATGACTTCATCCACGTTTATTTTGATTTTTCATCATCATCCTCATCCTCCTAGCTTTATTATTTCCAACCTTTTTGGAGCTGGCTTATAATTTAATCAGATGCAATGCAACTAAATATCAGTTTTTTGGAGCGTGAATGACTGCTTAACTGACCCCCGCATCCTTAAGGGATACGAGTTTCATCAGTTATCAGAATTGTTTTATCCCCTAATGTCCAAAAATCCTGAGACGTCTTATCTTTTAACGAATAAGCTAAATACTACTTTCACATCTCTTGAATATGTAATTATAAACATAAGCAATGTTATAAAAGGTATCTAGATTCAAAAAGCCATTCCAATGTAGGCATTGGCGTTTAGGCTGCGCGATGATATTATTCAGTCAACTAATCAGCTTCTTCTTTTACAGGCAAAGGCAATTATAATTATAAAATTATAAAGTGATCTAGTAAAGGTGTGGTAATCAAATTCACAATTCAAATCAAAATCACGCAATTATTTTAAAATATTCTAGGTCATTTGAACTCTCTTGCTCAGCTACCACTGTAACTAATAATTACTATTTTTATATTTCATATTAATTTAAAATCAAGTTTAGCAAAACAAATACCTAGAGCATCCACAAAAACGTAAACCTTTCCGGTCGTTAAATACCCCAGTGATTTACTTGAATAATTAGCATACATACCACATCGCTGCCGTTTCAAATGCTAAAGTATACAATTGGACCTCATAATATATTAGACCGAATGGCTTTGGAAGGAAAGTTTATTAGCATTATTTGCAATACGTTAGAACACTGAATTTAATAAAAAAACCGGCCAAGTACTAGTCGGACTCGTGCACGAAGGGTTTATTACACAAATACACGGAATAAAAAAACACAGTCATATCTTGTACAAGTCCTTTAATTATCTATTTTATTTTTCGGCCATTGTAATACCCACTATAAAAATTTCAAATGTATTCCGATACCTAATAGGGTTCAAAAGTACAGCCCTTGGACAGACAGACATGCAGTTTCCAAGTTTAACTGTTTTATAAATCCCATAAAAAATATCAGTCATCCCATATATTATCGAAGCTGATAAATGTCAACCACAAAATTATAATAATGTTATTTAAAAAGAACCCAATAGTTATACAAAAATTGTGTTGAAAATGTACCAATGTAGGTACGTATTACAATGACACAAATCAATAGGCGAACGTGTAGGCTAGTTATTTAAAGCTATAAATAAATCCGTACATAATGCTGGCTGTCAATAAGGAAGAAAAATGTCACGAGTAGGCGAAATGGTAAGCAGATAGACTCCCACGCAATGCTACGAATTCAGATAAATATTTATTTGTTCACCAAAATTTCTGTATAAATAACAAATCCTCTCTCTTGATACTAATTGTCACGCATAGTAACCGACTCCTAAATAAATCCGTGAGTTAGCTAAAAATATAATATGTAAGTGAGGTGGGAATTAACGGCTGATTTGGCTAGGATAGTATCATCATCTAAGACAAAACATGTACTTAATTTTTCCTCCTAAAAAAGAACTATCTGGCCACTTGAATGCCTTAATTTTTAAAAGTAAAAATAATATTTGAGCGTTTTTATAAAATACCTAGTTAACTAAGGACTAGTTTCAAGGACTAAAATAACACTAAATTAAAAATAATTGAGATCGTGGCTCGTTTTAGTAATATCATAAAACATCTTTAAAAACTTTTTCTTAATTTAATTTCGGAAAATTTATAACCGGATATTGGCAGTCGAACCACCCTTTGGAAATCCAAGGGTGTATTATAATTATTTTAAAATTCCTCCCAGACCGTTGGTAACTCAATTTCTTTGGGACAAGAAGCCTAAAAGTTATAACGTTTTAAGAAATTTTAGATTATATTTCGATCAAAATATTTTTTATTTTCAATTTTGTACAGTATGTATTATCAAAACACTTTAGAATTTGTTATTCATTATAAATAATATTATATTTAATTAAATATACAAAAATAAAAATAATTCTATCAGTTTGCGTATAAGTAACCATTTTGTAGCATTTCGGGTGGTGTGCTACGAGGGGTAAACCAGCATCAACACCTACTGCTATTGGGTTGGCGAGGTAAAGTGCTGAGCCTGAATGAGCCTATAGCTAGCCAAGGGTTAAGCTGATACTTTGTATATAAAACTATGCTATATCTTTCACCAAGTTGTGTTGGACTTGTGATTCTCCACAGTTCACAAAGTAACAAACACAACTAGATACAAACAAAAAATATTTATTACGTAGTGTGCTGCTCACAGAAATCTATATAATAAGGCCTTGGCTTATTATTTGTGTTGCTTCTGGTCTCGACCCTTTACCAATCATACAATGAAGTCATTTAATTCTTACATCCTTGCAGTCCTGAAAACTATCGTGTTTTATTTTACCAAAACAACTTCGAACCTGTTGTTATCGCCAATAACATTACTAACACCGTAATAGCCTTAAACATCGCGTAAAATTTACATTCTTGTATTAAAACATGAAATTACAAAAAATATAAGCGATAACTTGGTGCGGTAAATAAATCTTTTGGGTCGGCTCATTATACCAGGAGAACAGAAATAAAAGACGATTGGTAATCGCTAGAAATTTGCATTCTTACCGCATAATCTAAATACCTTACACTTGTATGTCTCGAAGATTTGAGAAGGGGGAAGTTGGAAATTCCAAAGAGCCAACAACCTCCACCAAATTTTGTTAGGTGCACCTGCAGAAGAGTTGTCCCCAGAGCATAAAAATCCTTAACTAGTTTGGAAATTCCTAAATAGGTCGTGAAACAGGTTGGCTGATGTAGATGTAATTTATATAATACCAGTAGGCGATGATAGATGATAAAAAATTGCGGTGTGACAGGGTTAACCTGATTAGACAATGTTTCACCTACTGGTTTTTTCACATTGCGCGAGTTCATGCGCTTGTAAAGACCTAATGCAACATAAGGAAATGCTGTGGCTGGCCAATTCCGTGGCTATTTTCAAAGCAAGTTTTTTTTTTACATTTGTCTAGTTGCTCAAAAATCAAGAAGCTTGATGATATAATCATTCGCGCAAATTTCCGAACTCTATCTGATCTGCTTATCATAATTACAGCAAACAATCTAATCGCACTTTGCCCTGCTAGCTTATTCTGTATAACCTTACGGTAACTTACAACTTACTTTGAATTTATGGTATTTTCACATCAAAATCGCTCTTTAAATAAAATTGTCATTCTTCTGGCAGATTCATGGTTTAAATATTCTGTCAGAAAAAGTAAATAAACTGACTGACTTTGTTCTAGCAACCGCCCTTTTGTCTACAGGACCAAAAATATTGATTATTTATTATAAACATGAAATTATAAATAAAAGTAGGTCTATAAAGTGTTCGTGCGATAACCAATCTTTGGGTACTTACACCGACAAATACCTAATTACCAGGAGAACAGAAACGAACGGTGGTAATTTTCCTCACTGTTCATTTCCTTCTGCGGTAGAGGATTGAAGTCACACGCGATTTTATACTTTATTTTAAGTGATATAGGTGTTATAATTATTGTGTGAGCTAATTGGTGTTGCTGAGTAAATAGGAAAGCTGAATTTTAAAGTGTTTCTCTCAAGTTATAATTTATTACTTGTAATTCTTGTTATCGTATCATTTATCAGTGTTTAAACCAATAGTAATAAGAGCTTCGATATAACTTTCAACAAAGATGAAAATACGTATCAAATCGGAGACCACCTCATTTTCTGTACGTCAATTAAAAATAGACTCACTAACAAAGGCCAAAAAGTGTCATTTGAAAATGTTCTAAAAAAAATCTTCTCTGAATAGATAAAAGCCTTAATAAAAATACATTTTAATATAAAGTAAACGGGAGTATAAATATGGGTAACGATTGAACCCGGTACGTGATTTGGTTGCGAGAAAGAGATTTTTGTTACACTTATACAACGTGTAACACAACCGGTGTGGTTATCCTTAAGGGTTGCAACAAATACTTAAAAAGGTATCACTATAGAACAGCAGTAGATCTACTGTGCTAGATTCTCTGTCAATACAATCAACTCAGCACAATAAGCTGTCTACAGCAACGTAAATCTTTCTCTCTATCAATTAATTAAAGTATCAAAAATAATAAGTACCTTTTTATTATTCAAAAGGCTAGTGTTTGCCTGGTAAGCCTGGTTGTAGTATAAGATGGAGCTTTTAAATCAGGAGAATGGAAGTTGGATAGTTTAGTCCAGACCCTTTCCCCAGATAGTTTTCTTTTGAATAATATTATTTGAACTGGTAGATTGCAAAGTTGTAGCAAAAAATTCATACAACAAATTTAATTTGGTTAACTATGGATATACCTACAATACGTATTGTTAATATATTTCACATTTAATAAATATGTACACTGGCCTTCAAAGCTTAGTAGCACACTTTTAAAATTGCAATAACTTATAACGTACACAGACGTATTTTGAAAATAAAAAAGAATCAGAAAAATTAATTTTCTTTTCTAATAAAAATTTCAGTGAAAGTTGTCAAAATTTGCTATAAAACGTTCTTTACTTCAAACCTCTAACTTCTACAGTTTAGGAGAAATTGAAACTTTAAAATTGTGGTACCTACTAAGTTTTGAAGGCTTACAAATAAAAATGTATGTTCAGTACTTGCTACCAATTACTATTTTTGCTGAATCAAAAATATTCTTTCACAAACTCTTACATAGAAAATGATAACAAAGTTGTTTTATGACCGTAAGTAAAAATATACAACAAAGCCCTGTTCAGATGGAACTTTTCACACCCCCATAAAAAAACCGCGACCCTAAACATAGCCACACTTTTTTGTTAAAGGTTGTATAACCAATATCCGGATTTTATTACATTTAAATTATTCTATCTTATCCGACCTCAAGTTTTTACCGAACAATGTTTTTATATAGGCTGTTATTTTTATGTGAACGAAAGAAAAACAATAGGGAAAAGTTTACGCCTCGAACATCCGATGGAATCTGTGAGACTGTGACATGGTGTGGAACTTCAATCGATACAGCCATCTTTATCAAACATGCTGTGAATGGAATTTCAATTAGATTGAAGGAAAATACTTTTGATACAGTTGAATGCATTGAGTTTAATTTCCGGATGTTTCCGTGGAAATGTATCGAGTTGAGTAACTTGGGGATGTTTGAAAAGTGAGTGTTTAAAATTTAAATTAAACACACGCTTTATAAGCTGCATGTTTATCATACATTTAGAGTTTATAAATAGGCCTATTGCGGGTTGGAATCACATACCGAGGGCCCTTTACTTTGGCAAGACATGTTTCATTATCATTTTTTTCATCATTTCAGCCATATGACGTCCACTGCTGATCATAGGCCTCCCCCAATGATTTCCAGATTGGCCGGTTAGAAGCAACCTGCATCCAGCAGCTTTCTGCGACCTTTATAAGGTCGTCTGTCCACCATGTGGGTGGATGTCCTACAATGCTAAAGACATATTTAGTAGTTTAATTTACCAACAGTTTAGTTAGCTAGATTGTTATGGTTTTCAATTATTTCTGAACAGTGAGCTTGGTAAAAAACATACCCAAAAGTAACCTAATACATTCAAATTTTGGGCAAAACTAAAAGAAGCATTAGCAGTTGTTGAAATAACAGATCGAGCGATGTATACAAAGTTTATAAGGATTACTTTTTCCCAAACCTAATTTTGTTACTTTTTATTCAAACTTTCTCCTCTGCTCAGACAGGTCTGTTTTTTATCGTGGATTAGAATTAGGAACCTTACGTACCTAGATAGGAAGTCAATAAAAGAAAAACCGTATGTTAGAGTGAGATAGGCAGGACCATTTCACGTACACGCTACAGCCTAATAAAAAGAAAGAAAGAAGAATTTTAGAAATTATAAAGAATTAGTAAAGAAAATTTAATTTAGAAATTATAAAGTGTAATTTCTTGCTTACCTACTAGACGTGACTAAATGTTTTCAGTGCCCGGAAGTAGCTCATCTCCTTTGTATATGCTCCATGCTCATCTCAGAGTGAAAAAGTGCAGAGTTTTGCACACATGTGCTCATACGCACACTTGTTTATATTGTTTTTAGTCTCGACTTAGTTACTTCAAAGCCGATCTATTTGAAGGGTACCTAAGTTTTTAATACGTGGCGTGATTCGTCCATCAAAAATTAAACCACTATAACAAAAAAAAAGGTTTGTATCTTAAAAAAAGGAAGCATATAGTTACGTTTCTGAACGGGTGGTGTGTTTCGACGTTGCGCTGAAAACGCGATCTGGGTCAGCAGATCAGCACGCCCCAGTGCTACCGCTTACACGAAAAGTTTACACTTTATCGACGACATGGATAATCAAGACTTGAGTGTTTTGATTTGCATAGTAATATAGGAAGTAAGATGAAAGTTTACAATGTATAGGGTTACAGAATTTAAATTTATAAGAATTACCGCGGCGTCTGGTCGAGCATCTCGTGACCAAAACGTGCTGGTCTGTAGGTATCTTGCCCAAAAGGTAAGGCCCAATTTCACTATTCACTTTTAAAACCGAGTTTAATAAAACTAACTTAAGCCTTACGCAAATTGCAGTTCTGAACTCAGTTAAACGCTTGAACCGAGTTTAACTTGATAGATCGCGTTTAGTGTCAGAGGTGAAATCTAAGTATAGCCATCCAGCGAGGCAATGCAGCCAGCAATTTGGGAACAATAATTGCCTAAAGGTCTTTTAGATTAAGTTAATCTTTTTAATTAGTTTATTTCTAGGTGTTTATATAGTTAGTTAGTATTATTGTGCCTGACCTTATAAGTATATTATATTAACAATCACATAAACTCTAATAGATTTTAAATGGGGTCACAGAACTGAATGATATTTTGAAGCTACTATGGGATATTGTACACAATAATTTTGTGACAGACAATTATATTGTCTTCTTGTTATAATATGGTTTGCGAGCAATCTTGTTGTTAGAGTTTTAGGACCGGCCGGGGCCGCGGCCGTCTGAGGCTAAATATTGTCACCCTATTCTACAAAATGGCACCCAAAAGCATAGAAAACAATCAAAATTCAACTATAAACTAACAGCTATCAAAGTTTAAACTCATAAAACAGATTCTATTATCGTAAAATGTAAGTAATATCACTTAGAATTTCCCAAATTCAATAACATTGTAATGCTAAAAGGACGCATCGTAGTGAACATTTGTAATTAAACCTTATCTCGGTGATTTTATAGTTTAATTTATTTTGATCACGTTGTTTCAAAGTATTAGGTGATTGTTCTATTTGAATATAAGATTGTTGCTTTGTTGATAAGTTTAGGAGTACCGAAAGAACGGATGGTGGTGACCTTGAACTAGCAATTCTGAAGATCTTGTCGTGTGTCAATAAACTGCTACAAAAGCCTAATCAATATTATTATTTAAATATATATATTAATAAATAAACCAGCCTGTTACTGTCCCATTGAAGGACAAAAGCCTGTTTTCCTACAAAGAAGGATTGAGCATTGATCACCACATTAGCTCATTGCGCGTTGGCTAATTCCGACTATTAAAGTCCAGGTTTCCTAACTATGTTTTCTTTCACCATTAGTCAGTTTGTCTTAGAATAACTAAGAAAGTAACTGTTGTACAAACCTGTTTAATTTTTATATGTTCATTTATATGGTTTAATGTTAATACTTACGTAAATAATTTTAAGTTTTAGTAGTACTACAATATTACCATGTCTTAAATTAACACAGGATATTTTTATCCCGGTCCAATCGCGATTGAAACTGTAAGATAAAACTAGCATCACACAAAACCATACAATTTATCTATTGAAATACAGGTAGGTTATTTTAATTTATTTAAGATAAATTTTAATTTAATGATAACTTTAAATTTACATGGACAGTAGGTACCCACCAAATGCCTAACTCTGGTCACCGCTTTCTAGTGTTCTTATTGTTTTTGGCTCAAAAGGCCGCTCAAACGCAAATTAAACTGTCAAATTAGTTTACGCCCTTGAAATTGACGTGAGATAAGACGAGATGTATGACCTGCCGACTGAAATAAAATTGTCGTTAATATCACGCAAATGACGGAGTTTGACAGCTCTTTAAATCTTCTATCCTTTTCTAATAATCTCTGTTAGAAATTATAGTTTAGAGAGAGAGAATTAGCACCATTAATCGTGCTATAGTTCGATAACGCGGTTATTGCTTTGACTGAAATGTTAAGAAGTAATTGTGATGCGCAGGGATGAAGAACATGTTGTGACAAAGGGTTTAAGTATGAATGTGGATGGTTCGATTAATAAAAATGAGTAGATGAAGGAATCATATAGCGCCGACCATAGAGTATTCAAGAAAATATAGAGTGATAACGTCAACCACATTGCCTTGTGCGGAGCGAAAGCAGGTCTCACCATAGGAATGTTAAAATGTCATTTTTTCAAATTATGTTTTCTAGACGTTTTTCAAAATTTAACTCAGCAGTTAACCATGATATAAGCTAAAATGTAACTTTTTCGCTCGTGGAGCCTAGTTGAACCGCAGTCGGTCGAGGTATGATCGCAAACGGAGCTCATGTTGCGGCCGCGTTGTTCATACCCGTGCTCACGGTTCATACTTCTATAGGGTTGCTCTATATTTTCTTATATACTCTAAGGCGTCGACTGTAAATAAAATTAGAACCCTCGTCCTAATTTTATTTACTGTCGGAAGATGATGAGTTCGATAACACTGTTATAGAAATTCACGTATAGATTAAATATTTACTCAGCAAGATGCATGCGACCTTGACACGTCGATTAATGAAACCTAAACATGAAAAAATACCCTACTTATGAACTATCAACATATTTTGTTTGTTAAACAAATCGTATCCAATATACATCAAACAACAATTTGTATGAGTTTGTATAAGTTGGCATGTTTGCCGGCAATGTTCATGTTGTAACTTTTCCTCCAAAACTACTCCGTGACCGAATAACAAGGAATATGGCGTGTTGCTTAAAGCTCCACTATTCGTGTGAGTGGAGGGGAACGCGTGAGCAATTATAGACATTATAATTTGTACGTTTAGAACGAGAATTGCGTGACGGGAAATGAGCAGAAGGATTTTTTTGAGGAGTTATAATTATATTCGTATTAGATGTTTTATTGGGTAGTATTATATACTTTTATGTGATTTTCTGAAGAAAGATTATGAATGGAATATTCCTTTTACTTTTTTTTTTCATACTTTTTGAGACGATCAGTATCTTAGGTAACAAAAAAATCTAATGCGTCCTTGTAAATCTCGGGGGAGGTTTCAAAGCAGGTCTCTTAAGAGGACTCATGACCTTTCTACATGTGCTGATGGTGATTACTGGGGTGTCCCACACTACCCGATCTTTTCCCCGAAGACCGGACCCCTTTTGAAGGTTTCCCCCCCCCCAAACAAAAAAAAAATAAAATCTGGCGTTGTGTCGCATCGGAATGTTTTAATATGCATTGATTAAATTTTATTAATGTCATTGATTGAATTGTCATTTTAAGTAACTTAATGACAACTCAGTATTAACACCTATATTTTAAACACAAACCGAATAGTGTATTAAATCTATCTAAAAATAATTTTAATATGAGAAATAATCATACAATTTCTTTCACAGTGCCAACATCAGACGTGCAAGGCGTCCTGGGTAAGAAAGCAGCTCTGCCCTGCGACATCCAGCCTCTGCACTCGGACGACGATGTGGTGATGGTACTCTGGTTCAAAGAGTCTGATGGTGATCAGCCATTGTACAGGTAAGGTTACTTTTTAATTTTATTGGTAAACTAGCTGCCAGGCGCGATTTTGAACACGTGATTTTCGTACCTCTACACCGATTCTACTCTACCTTACTCTACCCTATATACATATACTTAATTCTATTGTTTTTAAAATTTATTCTGTGATTCGGAAAGGAGACAACTACAACTAATTAAAAACCATGTTATGTGTTCAAACAAATCCGATTTTATATATTTACTTTATATAATATAGATTTGATGGCACTTTATGTTAAAAACTTTTAATAATAGCCGTCGACTAATAAAAAAAAGTAGTTTTTTTGCCATTAAATCATATTGTGCACTTTGAACAGTTATTATCAAACTTTAAAGTTTAACCACAGTATAATATACATACAGTACGGAAACTACGTACAAACGCCCAAAAACGGCACACTTACACAAACATGCGCAACCAAGCATCGTTGACACTGCGATGATACTGCGAGTACCGCGACATTCGCTTAGAAGTCTCGTCGTTATACAATATTACGCAAGCTTATGTGAGTGTGCCGTTTCGAGCGTTTGTACGTAGTTTCCATACTGTATGATTATCATACTGTGGTTTAACCCCGCAACAAAGAACAGTCGGTAAAACTACCCAAAAGAAAGTTTGCTTGTGTGCGTTTGCGTTATTTTTAAAGACGGACGTACGCCAGCTATCTTTCTCGCTCTGACAAAAGACATTCCTGTGCAATAGAATAAGATAGATATACGAAAACATGCTATGCGGTACGTAAGTCAAAGTAAAATGTACTGATCAAGAATATCAGCTCAAAAGCTACATATAAATGGGAAAGTATAAATATCACGCCATAAGTGTAAGTATAGTATAAGTATCACATAAGTGTAAGTATAGTATAAGTATCGTATAAGTGTCAACACAAGTAAAATTACATCAAAGTTTTAAGTAAAGACGCGACTGTTTATTCTACCAACAAGGAACACTTTACCTAATGGTTTCTATACCCGAATAGATATCGAAGTGATTAATATTACGAACTAAACTAACTTGCTTATTCTAGACTTAGTAAGTCGAACATCAATGTTTAGATACGATGTACAGGTTGAATTTAACGGTTTCTAATTGGGAGGCGTCCATAAATTACGTGAGATGTTTTTTATAATTTTCTGTCCCTCCCCCCCCCCTCCTGGTGATATGTCGTGAGATTTTATTCAACCCCCCCATCCCCCAATCTCACGTGAGATTTTTCAAAATGTGAGTTTCTTATAAATGAAATGATTTCGTTCGAATTTCGATGTTTTCGAAGTATGAATGAAATTATTTTCTTTCGAACGAATTAGTGAATGATCTTAATCGTATTACGAATACGCTTATGAAAGATTAAATCTTAAGCATGTACAATCTGGATTAAATGAACCAAAATAGCATAATTTTTTTTTTGTTACTATCAGAAAAAAACTTGTATGGAACAGCTGATTTTTTTTTGGGTTGGTCCCATAGTAAAAGTTGTTAATAATGATGAGTTTAATGACCCCTTTTAAGGATGCTGGTGTTTTACAAATAACCCTGTATATTATATAGATAGAATATTAATACATTATAATTATACTAAAAATACAATGTTTCTTTGTACCCAACAGCTATGACATCAGAGGCCGTTCCAGCAACCAGCCAAAGTTGTGGTCTTCTCCCACGGTCTTCGGGAACCGCGCCTTCTTCCGTGGCAGTGCGACACCAGCGGTTTTGCTTGTTGAAAATGTGATAGCCAGCGATGCTGGCGTGTACAGATGCAGGGTAGACTTCAAGAACTCGCCTACTAGAAACCTGAAAGTTAATTTTACTGTTATCAGTGAGTATTAAAGTCACAATTTATTTCTATAAAGTGTTTTACAGCCGCGATCTGCAGTGACGGACTTCATATTCCTAGAAAAAAGTAACTATAATAGTAAATAGTTAAAATTCTAAAATTAACTTTCTAGATAAATAATTATACCTACCCAGAAACTTAATTTTAGAATTATACCTAGGTCGCTGTAGTTGTGGTATGATATGAATGATAAAGGAGTAAATGCTCAGATAACGGCTGATAGAGAGGAATGAAAGAAGAAAACATTTTGCGTCGACCCCAAGTAATATGAGACCAGGGCAGGCGAAAGAAAAAGAGTTGTAGCTAGGTATAATTTTACTTTCCAATATTATTTTCACGATTATAAACTTTAATAACAAAAATAAATACAAGTTTGGAATGGCATGGCACTAAAATGCAAATGAAGTAGGTTGAAGGAATACATCAAGCCACCATCTTATCCACAAACAAAAAAAAATATTCCACTAAGATAGCTAACATGAATAGTTACTGATGGTGAGCAGTTCCTCGAAGCTATAAACAATTGCAATACTAGGGTTGCGACCCTATGCAAGATCATACGGCTTGAATTCAGGACGGCCTCTTCTCATACAAAGAAGGATTGAGCATTAATCACCGCGCTAGCTCACTGCGTGTTGACGTATACATTATGACATCGAGAATGTCACATTGGTACATGTCAGGTTCGAACCCATCAGATCCGTAACCAATGCGATATGCGCCATCACGACGTCAACAAAATATTTATTTTTTTATAATGAAACAACTTTTTAACAGATATAACTCGCGTTTTTATTTTGATAAAACAATCCTGACGTTTCGAATGCTTTGCAGCACTCGTGGTCGCAAGCAGACATATCCAGAGACAGACATACAGAGTTATATCCGTTAAAAAGTTGTTTCATTATGTTAAGTGTTCGCGAAAGTTTGAGACTAATTTTTTTTTTTTATATCAAGTATTTCTTGTTCAACAGTTCCGCCAAATCGTCCAACGATATACGACGCAAAAAGAAGAGACAGGACGAAACTAGTGGAGCCTTACAACGAAGGTTCTAACGTACTTCTCATCTGTGAAGTAGAGGGAGGTAAGATTGGCCTGTTTTTTTTTTTGGTTTTATTATGAAAAAGGAATGCGTTAGACCACGAACCCAGATCGGAAGATACGGAAAACGGAAGTTGAATGGTGTCATGGTATCAACGTCGCCCAGATAGGTTTCATTTGGTGAAAGCTATCTGGGGGACGTCTGTCGTCTGTCGTATGTCTGGACGACATCTTGCGGAACGCGGATTAGTAAAACATTCATTAAACAACAAACAGATCACATTACGCAAATTATAAATGTAGGCATTTATAGTATAATATATTCTAAGTAATAATTAGAATTAATAGATTTGAGAAACTACTATTCTGGAAATCTAATCTGTAATCTACAATAACAATAAGAAAAGAAATGTATTAGAACTCACGATTCCCGTTTGTCAACATCTAAGTAAATACATAGTTATAAAATTACAAAAATAAAGAGCTATTCTTCAACAACATAATATTAAACAGCATAACCAATACAAACTTAAAGCCAAGTTAAGACGATTTAAAAACAATTAAGTTATCTAAGATGCGCACATTTACGCGGAAGGTTGGCGGCAGTAAAGAGGCTGTTTAATCTAGGTCTAACATTCTTCAAGAAGATGTCTGGCTTAGCTTACCACAGCATTGTAAAGCTCAAAGCTTTAGACTAAAGCGAGGGATAAAATAAAACAGGGCTTCTGAGAATAAAAGTGATTGTAGGATGGATTTTCTTTTTTAAATTTATTTGTTGGATGTACTTGTCAAAGATTACGTCATACCCGTGAATGCATGCAGTTTGTTAACATTGATCGCTTGTTGCGGAGGTAGTTCTATCAAAAGTTTTTTTACAAGTACTATCGCGGACACGAACGGTGCACCACTTTGCCACCAAAATGCTTTGAACGATGCTACTTGCGTAGTGGTGAGGCTAGCGCTACGTTCAGACGCCGGATGCAAGCGATTCTAACCTTAAGAGTGGCGCTCCGGCTTTGTCCACGATACTACATGTTTATTTGACGATCATTGTTTAACCCTATAACCACTGAGAGCAACTTATACACAAATATTGTAAAGATTTTTTTTCCCAGACACTTTTCTATGGAAAGTAGTCTGCCTTTAGAACTACACACACCGGCAGATTTAGCGGAACATAAAAAAAAGATGGCTTTTTTAGAAAAATTATAGGTATTTCGACTAGTAGTTCTGTTATTTGAATGATTAGGCGTTATTTCATTCAAAATTAAGAAGATTTTTGTCAGCTGTTAACCTTCTAACATAAATCAGACCCTCATAAGCATTTGTTTCAATTTAAGCTTTTGAGTGTTTTTGAGAAGAATGTTGATTTAAGCAGTCAATGGTGGCCCCAGCTCATTTTGTTTGTTTTGTTTAGACAGTTTATATTGTATTGCATACAGAATGAGTGATTTGCCAGGACCTGATGTCGCCAGGGCTGTATCAGGGATTGAGGAAGGTCACACCTACCGTTCAGTCATTCGAACTTCGGTAGTATCAGGATCCGTGATCCACCGTAATGTTTATCGATACAGACAGACAGGGTCTTACGTGCGCAGGCGAGGCCAAGGCAAAAATCGTGCAACCAGTGCCGTAGACGACTGTTTTGTAAGGGTGCAAACTTTGAGAAATCGTCGACAAACTGCTGTTCAGACCCAAAATCTTTTAGAAGAAGTGCGTAACGTACGTGTTAGTGGACGAACAGTGAGGAGAAGGTTAAATGAAGTTGGTTTGAAGTCATACGTGCCAGCAAGAGCACCTAAACTTGAGGAGAGCCATCGAATAGCAAGATTAGCGTTCGCTCATTTTCATCAAATTTGGTCCAATGAGTAGAGTCGAGTTTTATTCCCGGAAAGAAAGGACGAACGGAAAGGAGAAGATGTGGACATCTCAGATGTTCACATCTTCTCCTTTCCGTCGATGAAATGAACACAGAAACGGATTTCGTCAGAGAATAAAACTCGACTCTACTCATTGGACCAAATTTGATGAAAACGAGCGAACGCTAATCTTGCTATTCGATGGCTCACCTCAAGTTCAGGTGCTCTTGCTGGCACGTATGACTTCAAACCAACTTCATTTAACCTTCTCCTCACTGTTCGTCCACTAACACGTACGTTACGCACTTCTTTTAAAAGATTTTGGGCCTGAACAGCAGTTTGTCGACGATTTCTCAAAGTTTGCACCCTTACAAAACAGTCGTCTACGGCACTGGTTGCACGATATCTGCCTTGCCCTCGCCTGCGCACGTAAGACCCTGTCTGTCTGTATCGATAAACATTACGGTGGATCACGGATACTGATACTACCGAAGTTCGAATGACTGAACGGTAGGTGTGACCTTCCTCAATCCCTGATACAGCCCTGGCGACATCAGGTCCTGGCAAATCACTCATTCTGTATGCAATACAATATAAACTGTCTAAACAAAACAAACAAAATGAGCTGGGGCCACCATTGACTGCTTAAATCAACATTCTTCTCAAAAACACTCAAAAGCTTAAATTGAAACAAATGCTTATGAGGGTCTGATTTATGTTAGAAGGTTAACAGCTGACAAAAATCTTCTTAATTTTGAATGAAATAACGCCTAATCATTCAAATAACAGAACTACTAGTCGAAATACCTATAATTTTTCTAAAAAAGCCATCTTTTTTTTATGTTCCGCTAAATCTGCCGGTGTGTGTAGTAATGGCGTCACTCTTATAATTATATTAGTATAACGACTCTTCATAAATGCATATTGGTCTACATAAATAAAAATATTCGGATTCTAAATCTCCCTTTCTAATTATTATCGCAAGAAAAGGAGAGAACATTTTTAGTGCTCTCAAACTAGTCCATTTGAGTGTTTACTGATATTCGAATCACCATGTCATAGATCTTCAGAATCAACGTGTAAAAAACTTCGCAAGATATCAGGAAGTGATTCTAATTCAGCTTGCAAGATTATACCTAAACAAACACAGTTACTTTAAAAAAAGCTTGTAACGAGTATCGATATAACATAATGTGTTTTGATCCGCGATAGGTTAATGACCTATTCTTAAAAAATCGTTATTAGTAATCTGATTAGACCTCCGAAGTCATGTCGACGTACCTACGAGTACATATGAAATTATTGATGCTTGATTTGGCAACGTGTAATAACGAAATGTACGTTGTAGAGACTCCCCATGGAGTTTTGGTTGGGTATAGTTACCAAAATACTTTTTTGATCGAAACAAATTATACGACATTGGTTTATGTAATTCCATCCTCACCGCGCCATTGTCTGATAAGGCTAAACAATTGTGTAAGTTAGTAATAAGGTAAATTTAATATATTTGTCACTTCTATACTGGGCGATATAGTCGCTAAGCGACAAAGCCTTTTTTGTTAAATAAAAAAAAACAATGGACTAAACACATCGAGATCGATGATATATACGAATATATTAAGCGTGTTTTTGTACAAATTGGCCTACTAATAACTGAGAAATCGATGGAAACATTTTAAAAATATCATGGAATTAACAACCTCCATCTTCATTTAGATGTTGGTTAATTACAGAATAATAAAGTGATCGATTTTAAACTGTGAGTTCTCTTCTTTTTATTAAATTTATATACCTACAAGATGTAAGGAGAAATCATAAAACCATGATCCCAGACTCCCCAGGATTTAATTTTGTCTTTGGTTTTTTTTTATTTTTTTTTTGGTAGCGTGACCTTTTTTTTCATATAAGTAAATGATGTTTAAAAAACATAAATGTGTTCCTGTTTTATAAATTTTCTATTAAATTTACCTTGTCCTGAAACACAAAAAAAAATATCCAATTTGGTGCAGTCGTTCATACATATTAATTTATTCAAAAAAAAAAATAACTTCAAATTCTTTAACAGCATCATCATAACTATATTAATTCAAGCGTATTATTAAACAATTCCAATAAATAAGAGACGCCATTTAAAAATTATCGATAACGATCCGTAACCTTCGAAAATCCTAATGACCCAAATAACAAAAACAAAACAAATTTCTAAAGCCACCCGCCCAATTAAAGGCAATAATTGTTACTTTTGAGTGTTAAACAATAAAACATTCCAATCCCATATCATTTGGGAACAAAACAATAGCACCATAAATGATAAACAAATATAAACCGTGGGTGTTAATGATGGGAAATGGATGGAGAATCGTTATGTTTCGATAACGGTATATCCTTTACATATTTTTATTATGATCCGTATAATTTGACACCAAACGAACGTTGGATGCATGTATTTTTTGGCTGCCGCAGAATGAAAACCCGTTAAGGGATATTTTATTAAAAAAAATATATATCACTTCTTTCATAGTAAGCTCCTTTAAATGGTTAAAACATCTACTTGATACATATAAACCTAGTTAGCAGTACCTACACTACACGTACTATCTAACAATAAATAAAGAACCCGGTTCCTAAGTTGTTTTGATATCGTCATTTTAAAAGGTGTAAAAATAATATTGGCCACATCCAGAACTATGTAAAGTCTTACAAAAATCAAGCTTTCATTTATATATTCGTTACCCGAAGACGTTGAACTATATAGAAGTCTGTCAGGACTGAAAAGTTACTAAAATAATTACAAAACTTAATTTACGTAGGTTAGGTAAGAATCAAATTACTCAAAGCCCTAAAATATTTCATACCTTGACGTGCGTCGAAAAGAAAAATTAAGTCATTAAATCACGTAACGATTCGAGCTACAATATAATTTGTCAACAAGAATAATGATGGCGACCACGAACTTCAGATAATTATCGATAAATGCCAGTCTGAAGTCGTATCGATTGTCGCGTGGGTTTCAAATTTTGTGGTGTCAAATATTTTTAGTATGATATTGTAGTATTCATTACTAAGTTAAGCTAGCTTTGATTTTGAACAAAGGAGTTAGTTTAGTTACATAAATGTTGTGCTTATCCAATGAATATTTATCAACGTCTCTTTGTTGTTAGTAATATTTCTAGCTCCGATACTATCAGAAGTAGTAATGTCATTAATTACTATTGTAACTAACATAGTTAGTAAATAATTCCCAGCTACAGTTTATATTTTATTGAATAGTATTGTTTTATCAACAAGTTTTCTAATGGTTATACATACATAACAATTATTATAAGCTCCGCAAGAAAAAAAAATGTGTATTATTTGCTTATGAGCTATGTTTAAGATTAAAGACAATTTTTTAATTATTAAAGTAACAACATCGCTTAACAACGTTTACATATTTTACCCATTTAACAGAAGACGAGCCAGTTGCCATATACCATCCAAACTCCGCACTCCTAAATTCCCAGAAGGCAGAAGTTACCGGTCTTGCTTGGAGACCACGAGCCCAATATAAATAATTTAACAGAGCTGAATTATTTTTATCCAACAGGTAGACCAAGGCCACGTGTGACGTGGTATTTGGAAAACGTCGTGATAGACGACTCGTACGAGCAGCGTCCAGATGGCGTGACAGTCAACACGCTGACTTTCCCCAACGTTGGACGGCAGCATTTAAACTCGAGGCTGGTCTGCCAAGCTTCTAACACCAACCTCGCACAACCTGAAACCAAAGTTCTTATATTAGATATTAATTGTAAGTATACAGAGTATAAACTTTTTATTAAAGACAGAAATCTTAAAATTCGTTTCCCGCCCTATGATATGCTATCGATATTCTCTTCTACATTCAACCATCCCAGATATTAGTGACACCAACCGCTTATACATAAAAACAAATTCATTTTACCTCTTTTTGAAATTAAAGTAGATGTGAATGACATGGATACAGTCGTTGTAAAAGACGAGAAAACTAATGCTTCTTTACTCTAAGATTTGCTTTTTAATATATAACACTATTTAAGGCTTCTGACGTAACATAAGTTTAACCTGGCTTAACGAATTAACAAGCAATGACTCGTAGGTATAAATATAATCAAAACAAAAGGTCGTCTAACCACAGATTGGCCACGCCGAATGCTGCTTAATAGTATTGTTGATCGCAAAATCTATGATGTCACTACCTACAAAACTACAACATGAAGTATGTTAAATAAAGACTAACATACAAAATACACATAACAATTTTAAAACATGGTCTGATAACGATGTTAAAAACTGCAATAAAAAATGTTTGCATGAAATATTTATCGAAAATATTGGTAACAAATTAGTAGGTTGTAGTTTTCGTAAACAATTTGTTTACGATATTTTTCATATCTAGCGCTACCTCATGTCATAGTCATGTTATGGTTGAGTTTTAGGTCATCGATTTCAATTAACATGTGAAAATTATAGTAGAATTGATAGAAAATTTTGATATTGTTCCAAATCTGAACAAGGATATATTAATCACTCACATTAAACATGATTGTATTAAATATACTTAATTCTTTTAGATTAAGTTTATCTTTTTAATTAGTTTATATAGATAGTTTATTTCTAGGTGTATATATAGTTAGTTATTATTCTTGTGCTCGACCTTTTATCTGTTTAAATATACTTAAAGTTCTTGCTTAATGAATACAACAAAAGTATACCAAAGTTAATACTAAAACTAGATTATTTTATCACAGTGAAACCAATAACAGTGAACATACTGACGAAAGAGAAGCAAATTTCGGCAGACAAGAGGTACGAAGTGGAATGCAAGACTACAGGTTCAAGACCAGAAGCTTACGTGACGTGGTGGAAGAATAACAGACAGTTGAAGAGAATGGCGAAAAATGTAAGTTTAAATGACTTAAATATTTATTTATGATCTTTCAAGCCAAGTATTTAACAATAAGTTAAAAAACCAAAAAATATTTTTGATAGTACCTACTATAAAATCTTTTTGTTTTTTATTTTCATACTACAAACATAAACCAAATTATGATTATTTGACTGCTGACATTGTTTTAGTTACCAAACAATACTAGTTACGAACAACATGACAAGTTGTCTAAAAATGTTCCAACAAACTGCATAACAAAATCTCATCTCACTTGTTTATAACCAAACCAATCTCGACACCAAACACCAAAATCACTTCTAAAGCATACAATATCAAATGCAATTTAACGTAAAGCGCATCTTTTCACAGTTTTCCGAGAACAACGAGACGTTGAGCGTGCTAAGCTTAGTACCGAGCGTCGAGGATGACGGCAAATATTTGACATGCCGGGCGGAAAACAAACATATACAGGACTCTGCTATCGAGGACAAATGGAGGCTGAATGTGCACTGTGAGTACTGATGAGAATTTAAAGGGTTTTGATTGTGATGAATGGATTTGTGAGAGATTTTGTCTGTATCATTCTGAATTTGAAACTAAAACATTGATTAACGTAGATATACCGTTGGAGATTTTACAAATAGAATGTGTATATTGTTTAAGACCAAGTAGTTGAGATGACTTAAAAATCATTCTTGCTGTAGTAATCTGTGAGAAGTATTCTGACAAATTCTCTCAAATTTACAAGTTTTACAAAATTTTGCCAAATCCACACACTGAGATGGAAACACATACTCGACTAACGAGGACAAATGGAGGCTCAATGTTCCCTGTAAGCATTAATCAGAATTGAAAGGATTTTGATTAAAGAAATGATGATGGATTCAGAATTCGGCGTCGGTATTTCTTCCTGTACTCAACAAGAAATTGATTTGATTGTACTAAAAGGAGTTGTGTTAAGTATTTAGCTTGAATATTTTTTAAATCTTATCGAAAAAGCAATAAGATGTTTTTCTCAAAAACTTATCAGTTAACTAATGGAAGCGATAATAAAGTTTTATTCTAGCAACGTTGACCTATATATCTTTATTGATGGCAAAAGCTTCTTGTACATATTACAAGCAGTTGAATATATTTTTTATATTAGATTTCAAGAGACAAATGTATACCTACTGGCTCTGTTAAAAGCAAAATATTTTCTATGTCATTACCATCTATGATAGAATCACTTTTAAATGTTAGATGATCATAAATTTTAGCGAGAATTACAGATAAATTGTTATGTTATGGTATTTTTTTTAAATTCGTGGCACGGAATCAAAGCCTGAAAGAAGATTATTTTAAGATATTTTATTTTTCTAACTGAGATGTGTAACAACTTGTAGAACATAAAATTCCTCATTTATTTTCTCGTAACAAACTTTACTTATATCTTGTAGTTCTCAACTTTGAGTTTAATGAAAAAACTAATTCAAAACTAAATATCCAAGAAAGTGGTGTTCGAACACGTGTCCCGGCCACTGTATTAACAACTTGGTAATTTGATTCGAGTCATCTCACTAATTCTGATATTAACTTGTGATTGGATAACTTCAAAGTTCGAGAACTTTCTTTGTTAAAACACTGTTTTTCTTTGAGTTCAATTCCCTTTGAATAACATTGTAGCTTTATTACTGGGTGTAGAGTTTAAATATGTTTGGAAATTGAAGCCATTACAGTTAGATCGAATTCGTGTTGTTGTAATAAAATTGCAAGTTTTCTTTCATTCTCTTAGATAAACTTATCTGCACTTAGCTTAAGACGTCCCTTGAGAAATGAATGGACTGTTCTCAAAATAAGTGAACATCGTTTTTACTTTATTTACTTTCTTTAAATCGTCTTTTACGAGTTTTGTTTTAAGACTGTTGTTTTAAGAATGTAATATTTTTTTATAAGACGGAAATGAAAATAAATTAATATTCCATTATCGGTGTTTATCAGCATTTTGTAAGCACCTTCTTGCAATTAATTATCGGGATATTTAGCATGTTTTTTATGTTGTTTGAGTTTCCGATATTATGTACAAGCATCGGGATATTGGCGAGATAATTGAGATATTTAGTGCCATTGCGAAATATCCTAATACTTGTACTAAAGTTAGTGTGACTATGTGAGTTTAAAATTTGTACTATTTTGCAGTTTATTTGAGCTAAATTCGAGATTAATTAGATACCATTCTTGTTCACAGATGTCCCAATAGTGGATCTAAAAATGGGCTCCAATCTCAATCCTGATGAAATCAAGGAAGGCGACGATGTTTACTTCGAATGTACTGTCAAGGCCAATCCTAAAACGCATCGACTTGTTTGGTTTCATGACGTAAGTATTTGTTAACGGTATATTCAACCTGACCTTGATAACTTACCTACAGTAAGTTAACTATAGTATAGGACGATAAAATAAGTACTCAAAAGGGTGTTTAGAGTAATTAAATCCAAGATCTATATAATGATGTAAGCGTATTCTTACGATGAAGCAGAAAAAATATGTCTCCAAACTCCTTGAATGATTATATGAAGGACTAAAAGCCATTATAATACTTTTTACAAGCTTTTATGTATTATAATATATGTTGGAGTCAAATCTTGCAAGTTGAATTAGAACCACTTCCTCTTATCCTACGGAGTTGAATTTTTACTTTTACGGAGTTGAATTTTTACTGAATTTGAATTGTTGGTTCAGTTCTGATGATAATGCATTTTTATGGTAATTAAGATCTGATTCGACATCCTAGGTTTCCTTAAGATAAAAGAACTCTTCCACAGTCATCAGCACAGACACATACATTTAGTTTTGATATTCCAATGTACTGCCTCGTTGGTCTAGTGGTAGCAAGCGCGACTGCTGAGCACGAAGTCCTGGGTTCGATCCCCGGGTCGGGGAAAGTGTTATTGGGTTTTTCCATTAAGAAATCCTCAGTAGCAGCACGGAGTCTGGAATTGTGCCCGGTTGATGGCAATAGGCTCGCCCCCTAACTTATAACATAGCCGGCGAAACGTGAGTGTACTGTACACTTCTGCCTATCCCTTCTGGGGAATACAGGCGTGAGTCTATAAAAAAAATCCAATGTTAAAATTTGATTAAAAACATTTTAATAAGAAAATTTGAAAAAACAATTGATACGGATGGGATTCGAACCCACGATCTTCGACATACCGTGTCGACGCTCTAACCGCTGAGCCACCGTATCCCATCGGCATCAATCGAAATTTCAAATCTCTTTTACACGCCTTAGGCGTGTGGCGACATCTATCGAAATACATTACGTATTCCGACCCAGTGCTCTAAACTTTGCAGTTTAAGTAGACACCGATGCGATATCACCAATTTTCTTAATATTTTTTGTGAATTTTTTACATGTTATAGCACATGATAGCTTATTAAATATAATTATTTAATAAGAAAATTTGAAAAAACAATTGATACGGATGGGATTCGAACCCACGATCTTCGACATACCGTGTCGACGCTCTAACCGCTGAGCCACCGTATCCCATCGGCATCAATCGAAATTTCAAATCTCTTTTACACGCCTTAGGCGTGTGGCGACATCTATCGAAATACATTACGTATTCCGACCCAGTGCTCTAAACTTTGCAGTTTAAGTAGACACCGATGCGATATCACCAATTTTCTTAATATTTTTTGTGAATTTTTTACATGTTATAGCACATGATAGCTTATTAAATATAATTATTTAATAAGAAAATTTGAAAAAACAATTGATACGGATGGGATTCGAACCCACGATCTTCGACATACCGTGTCGACGCTCTAACCGCTGAGCCACCGTATCCCATCGGCATCAATCGAAATTTCAAATCTCTTTTACACGCCTTAGGCGTGTGGCGACATCTATCGAAATACATTACGTATTCCGACCCAGTGCTCTAAACTTTGCAGTTTAAGTAGACACCGATGCGATATCACCAATTTTCTTAATATTTTTTGTGAATTTTTTACATGTTATAGCACATGATAGCTTATTAAATATAATTATTTAATAAGAAAATTTGAAAAAACAATTGATACGGATGGGATTCGAACCCACGATCTTCGACATACCGTGTCGACGCTCTAACCGCTGAGCCACCGTATCCCATCGGCATCAATCGAAATTTCAAATCTCTTTTACACGCCTTAGGCGTGTGGCGACATCTATCGAAATACATTACGTATTCCGACCCAGTGCTCTAAACTTTGCAGTTTAAGTAGACACCGATGCGATATCACCAATTTTCTTAATATTTTTTGTGATTAAATAATAATATTAAAATAAATAATAATAATATTAAATAATATTTTTTGTGAATAAATTGGTGATATCGCATCGGTGTCTACTTAAACTGCAAAGTTTAGAGCACTGGGTCGGAATACGTAATGTATTTCGATAGATGTCGCCACACGCCTAAGGCGTGTAAAAGAGATTTGAAATTTCGATTGATGCCGATGGGATACGGTGGCTCAGCGGTTAGAGCGTCGACACGGTATGTCGAAGATCGTGGGTTCGAATCCCATCCGTATCAATTGTTTTTTCAAATTTTCTTATTAAATAATTATATTTAATAAGCTATCATGTGCTATAACATGTAAAAAATTCACAAAAAATATTAAGAAAATTGGTGATATCGCATCGGTGTCTACTTAAACTGCAAAGTTTAGAGCACTGGGTCGGAATACGTAATGTATTTCGATAGATGTCGCCACACGCCTAAGGCGTGTAAAAGAGATTTGAAATTTCGATTGATGCCGATGGGATACGGTGGCTCAGCGGTTAGAGCGTCGACACGGTATGTCGAAGATCGTGGGTTCGAATCCCATCCGTATCAATTGTTTTTTCAAATTTTCTTATTAAATAATTATATTTAATAAGCTATCATGTGCTATAACATGTAAAAAATTCACAAAAAATATTAAGAAAATTGGTGATATCGCATCGGTGTCTACTTAAACTGCAAAGTTTAGAGCACTGGGTCGGAATACGTAATGTATTTCGATAGATGTCGCCACACGCCTAAGGCGTGTAAAAGAGATTTGAAATTTCGATTGATGCCGATGGGATACGGTGGCTCAGCGGTTAGAGCGTCGACACGGTATGTCGAAGATCGTGGGTTCGAATCCCATCCGTATCAATTGTTTTTTCAAATTTTCTTATTAAATAATTATATTTAATAAGCTATCATGTGCTATAACATGTAAAAAATTCACAAAAAATATTAAAAACATTTTTTTTAATAAAAACTTATCATCTTTGTGATTATTCCTAGTAACGTAGTTCTAAAACCTGTTCTTTACAATTCTTCCAACTAATTGTGTAGACTCTCCTTAACGCTCAAGTTCGTAGAAAGCATACACAATGTCCTCAGCTTAAAAAACGTTTAATTAACAACATGAATGCATTGGAAACGCTACAAATGCTTAACTTATTTGCAATTCTGTGTGTTTAGTTTCAAGTGGACATTGTAAAGGTCTCTTGTTTTGTTTAGCTAACTTTGTAATTAATTTTAAATTAAAAATGGGTTGTTTGTTACGTAGTTGACGTTTTACTTCAAGTAAAATGTTTTGTACAGTTGATATTAATCAATTAGCGCATAAAGGATAACATATACTTGTCATTATTTACGTTATTACACCTTTACTCCCGCAAGGACGTCGGCGTCCAGTAACAATTGATTTTCTTTTAAGTCTCATTTCTCGGTGTTTGAAGGTTAATCATATGGATTAATTATAATTAGGTATTGTTAATTTGGTTATCGGTTAGGTTAGGTTAGTCACTACTTCAAAAGCGATTATTTAATCAGAGGCTTTTGACATAAACATTGTTGATAATAAAAATGACGTTTGAGAAATATTTGTGATCGATAGACATATTTTGTGAAGATAATAATTAAAATTTTAGCTTTCAAAATTTTGGAAGGTGGTGAATCGCAATTCCCTTCTTAAAATTTTTAAAAATACCTATTACTTTGACGTTACAACCTTATGACGTCATTCATGACAGAAATACCGACTTTTTAGTAAATATTGTTTAAACACTGTTTCGTCGCATTACTTTTTACTATTTATTAGATATTTGCAAGATTATTTTTTTATTTTAATAATAACAGAATTTTAACACCATTATTTTGTTTCCAGAACTCTGAAATCTACCACAATGAGGGTGCAGGTGTTATTCTGAGCGCTCAAAGCTTAGTCCTCCAGAGCGTCACAAGAGCAGCTGCTGGGGACTACACCTGTATGGCGGCTAACAGCGAGGGAAAGGGTACCAGCAACCCTGTCACATTGTTAGTTAGATGTGAGTATCAATTATCTTTAAAACAGTACCCTTTTTTATATAAAATAGTACCCTGACTGATTGACTCACACACACACACACCCTTACTCAGTCTGAACCGGTAAAGCGAAGGACTTGAAATTTGATAGAAATATTTCTGAAAATTCTAACCTTAAGAAAGGAATAAGTGTAAATCCGATATTCACGCGAACCAGTTGCGGGCAAAGCGCTAGTTTTTTATATTTTAATTATGAAAAGCGATCTCTACAATATAATCTTTTGTAGGTACATAGAAAATCGACTATGGGCAGGATTTAAACATGGGACTTTCCTTTCCAATTAAGCTAAATTCCTAAGTCCACTTGTGTCAAAATTTTCTTCTACATTCAATTGTCTCAGTTAGTGGTGAAAAGTTTTAAAAACACTGGTATTCAGCTGTATCCGGTAAGACTGGAAGCCGACCTCAACATATGTTGGGAAAAGGCTAGGCAGATGATGAGTGGTGAAAAGTTTTAAACCCACAAATCCTTAAAGCAAGTTTATGAAATGATACTCACGATAACGCATAATAGTTTATGATAGGTAATTTTATTTCATTAATTTGTTGGCATTATAAATACATTATGTATATTCATTCCGGATTTCAGTTTTCTAGCTTTGATGATCTGCGAGTAAAATGGATCAGACAGACGGATAGACAAATGGACGTGACTAAATTATGTTAAAATTATTCCGTTTTTGCCATTTGGCACCGGATCCCTAAAACATCTAGAGATACTAATATTATACTCATCATCTGCCTAGTATTTTCCCAACTATGTTGGGGTCGGCTTCCAGTCTTACCGGATGCAGCTGAATACTAGTGTTTTACATGGACCAACCCTATCAGACCTCCACAACCCAGATACTGGGTTACACGATACCCCTTAGTAAGACTGGTTGTCAGACTTTCAGGCTTCTGACTACCCGTAACGATTGTCAGAGATATACAATTGACAGCCTGGGCCAACAGCTTAACGTGCTATCCGAGGCACGGAGAGTGATAATTAATTTATAAAACGCACATAACTTACGAAAAGTCAGAGGTGCGCGCCTAGGGTTCGAATCCGAGACCTCTGACTTGCCAGTCAACGGGCACCACCACTAGGCTAAATTAAATTAAACTACTTAAATTAAATACTAACATTTATCTGTGTAAACAAACTCATTTAACTTAAATACATGATACAATATATGGATACCACCAACATATTAGGTACTCCTTTGATAGCAACATGGCATGCTTCTAATCTACGGCTAACATTTAGTGTAGGAAGCGAGCGCCACTTGGGATTCGATATAGGGTTTCTAACTCATAGTAAACTAGTTTAAAAGCTGTGGTAGTTAAGTGGTATGACCGTTGACAACCCAACCTGGTCTCAGGTTCGAACCTAAGGCAGGCCACCTATGACTTTTCGTAAGTTAAATGCGCAATAATTAAAACTTTCATTTGCTCCGTGTCTCGAACTACGTTAAGCCGTCGGCCCTGCCTATGTTTCTGATATCTATTCGGATCTGTTGGAATGCTGAACATCTAGTAATAAAAGTGATAGTAATAGATTTATAGAACTCACCATTAAATCATAAACTACCTTGAGGAGTGCTTTACACTACCTAAATGATTGACTTTTGTTGTCAACAGGGGAAAATGAGCGTAGAAAATGAGGCCTTTGCCCTGCCACTGCAAGCTTATAAAAATAATAATACTTATAAACCGCCAGAACGTAAATAAGTGTTATCTTAAAGTTTTATGTATTAATAAGTTGTATATTTTTATGTTTCCTCGGCCTGATAATAAAGGATTAATAATAATAATAATAAACTAAAAGTGGTCTTTGTGTCATCAAACTACGACTTTTTACCGACAAAACAAAGAGGAGTTTCTCAATTCGGCACGTACATTTATTTTTATGCAAATTATTCATATCCAATTATAATTTTGCACAAAGAAATGCATGAACTAAATGTGGTTGTTACCCTGAATAAAGGACACCACACACAAGGACAGGATACAAATAAAATTTAACACACCGCAAAGGTTTCTATGAATAATAATATAAAAAGGGTCAACGAAAATACCTAGAAACACCTTTGATATTGAATATAAAAAAGCTTTCTAGTATTTGTTTCATACTGGCAGTATAATAACGTTTCTTTTTTTTCACGAATTCTACATTCAAATTTTTGAAAAATATTTCGTTAAAATTTTAATTTCCAATTCTTCAACTCATCAACCCTAGTTTCCTAGTAAGTTCTATCTACGGATACGGCTAAGAAAGCGTTCGTCTGTACTCCATACAAAAATGTTACTGGTATTAGGTAGGTAGGTATATAAATATTTTTGTAAAGTTTAAATATGTATACCTACTAAGAAACTGTAAATGACATTAGAAGGAGAGGAAGAGTTAGGCCAAGACAAAGATAATACGTAGTGTGCAGATCAAAGAGAAAGTAAAGGTCGAGACGTATAAAGAGGTCAAGGAATTGGCTCTTGATAGGGAGAGCCTGGAAGAAGCTGCAATAACAAGAACCTTAAATTGAAGATGATGATATAATTATTTAGCTGCTATTGATTAATTATAATTAAAAAATTAATAATATAAAAGAATATAGGCATAATCGTGCCACAACGAGATTTCTTCCATTCCTGTAACCATATATCCTGGTTTATAACTTAAAGGTGCAAATCTTTAAATCAAATCTTAAAATACAAAAAATTAAAAAAAAAACCAATATTGAGTAGGTATATTTTTTCCATAATTGTAATTACATACTTTGTATGGAAGGACCACAAAATACATCCTTCACAAAATTTTAGAGTCAGTTAGATTGCTTGGGGACCTGAATCGGGTACTACGTTTGAATAATGCTTTAGGAAAGATGTTACGAGAGCATTTGGACGAATAATAGCCACAGAATTGGTAACGAAGTAATAAGTGTTTTGTCGGGTAGTTCGAACAATGTGGGAAGTTTTGAAATTAGAACACAATGTAACAGAACAATCATAGCTTGAATATTTGGTTTAGGAATGGCTATTGTACTATTACGTATAGTTAAGGAATGATTTTACTACAGATGTTTGCAGTGCTTTGTGTAGGTACTATAATGGTGGTCTTATTGAGCAGATTTTAACTATTAAAGACCATTTTTTTATATTAAAGATCAATTTTATTGTCAGACAAAGGTTTGAAAAGAGTGACAAATTAAGAAAAAATAGACGTAAATATTTGAAAGAAACACTAAAAAGTCTTTATTTCTTTGAAGCCGGCTCGACTTTACACGCATGATTATACTATAATATCCTACGCTACCCTTTTCTATTCTACCCCTACCCTACCGTACTCTATCTTACTCTATCCCTTTCTACCCTACTCATTTTTCTCACCATTCCTTCCCTGAATTCCTTCCACAAATATTAAAATTTCAAGATCAAAATTACCGAAATCATTCCAGACATTCTCAAGTTTTAGCGAGACGAACGAACAGCAATTATTTTTATATAAAGAAAGAAGATATAGATTTATGTATACTATGTGAACACTAAAGTTAAAATAAATAAAATCGACGCGACCTACTAGGTAACCCCAGCCACTACTTGCGCTTCTAACGCTCTGCCAATAAGCTAATTATTCTTATTGCTGTTTTTCCTTTAATAAAAGTTAACTGGTAATTGTAAAATTTCACTAAGTTATGCTCAACTTGACTAGAAACTTTACTAGATTGCTACAATAAAAAAAATGAAGTCACGTTATTACTTAATCATATACATAAATTATAGTTCTTATAATTTATATGACTAATAAAAGAGTTGGATATTTATTTCATAACTAATGGTTATTTTTCCTTATCAAATGACTCATATAATTTTTTTTAAATTATAGGTAACATCTTAAATAATATTAAGTAAATAGATCATTAATTTCTAAAATCCTATCGTATTTTAAAAACAAAAATTGTCTCGTTGGTCTAGTGGTAGAAAATGCAACAATTCCCTGGTTGGGCAGTTTTTTTAGGTCCATTAAAGAAATCTCAATAACAGCACGGAGTCTGGAATTGATCCTGTTAATAGCAAAAGGCTCGCCCCCTATTACATGAGACTTACAACCATAGCCTAAGGTAGACTGGCAAAAAAAACGCCTAAGGCATTAAGTTCGCCTTGTACACGTTATTGTACAGAAGAATAAATAAATAAATAGCCTGCGAAACTTAAGCGTACTGCATACACCTCTGGCTATCCCCTCTGGAAAATACATGCGTGAGTCTATGTTTAAAAACAGAAACCAACTAAAGTTTAAACACCTAAAAATTAAAATTACAAAATTATAAGATTTTGTTGCACGCATGCTTAAAAAAGGGCATGAAATTCCCACGAGACGCTGTAAAACCTTTCTTGTTTCCTCAACCAGGAAAGTAATATAAAAACCTAAGAAAATGCAATCTACTTGCAAAATGAATGAGGGGTTGCACGTAGGACCAAGAAATTGTCCTTTTAAATAAATAGAAGGCTGTTTAATGATATCTAGATGGTTAAAAGTTGAGGTTAAACGAAAGGGTGTCTCCTTTTTTGTACCAAAGGACCAAAAAGAGTGCAACAAATAAGAAATTTATGTTTTGTAGAGAATAATGATAAGAGGATTGTAAATTTTACACCATTCATGGCTGATGATTCACTTATGAGCAAAATTACTAGGTAAATAAAGTTAACGGTAAATCAAAAATTATTTTAAATAACACAGTCTGCCTGAGACCACAACAGCTACAATGCACTCGAAACATCAGGACATGACAAGTAAATAAATATTATTACGAAATGGAAATCCGTTAAAAGGTTGTTTCATTATGATTCACTTATGGGTTTATTTCTCCGGATGAGAGATAGAAGAAGGAGAGAGGTTTTTCACCCCAATTTTGTTAAATTATATTATAACAGTTCCGAGGTCTTTATAGTGTCTGAAAATTTCGAGATTATACCCAAGAATACTTAGCCTGACCAGGGGATTAAGGTCATTTGTGAACTTTATACCAATAAAGCAGTCATGGTTCGTAAGCTTTTATTAAGTACTTAAGTTTAAGCTTAATAACAATTTTTTATCAACCTTTTGTGACTAACTTGTTCTTACAATTATGTCTATTTAAAGCCGACTGTTTAAAAAAAAAACTTTATAACTTCTAAAAATAAATGAAACAAAAATACGTCCTTAAAAATATGAAAAGAGTTCCTACTGTATTACTTTTTTTACTAACAACAGTTGCGTTTACAACTTTTTTAAAGAGTTTTGGTCCTTTGTATGCAAAAGGACCAAAAATCCTAAAATATTTAAACGGTTCCTGAAACTCAACACTATCAAGATCACTTAAACTACTTCCATTATGTCACAGGTTGGACTTTATCATTAAAACTGTTCGCCAACTGTTCAGCTGCACTTTTCTAACTATCCTCAAGTTTTCGCAGTCTAGTTAAACGTAATACCTTGGGTACTACAATGTCCAAAGTTTTGTTATTATTTGAAGGAATTTATGAGTTGAATTCGCTGTGTTTTTCGGGATATTAAATACTTAAACTGCCTGCTAACAGTGTTACACAGGACAATTATTTTTATGAGATAGCTATTTTTTCTGATCGCGGCGATTGTGCATTGTGCAATTATAATTATTTACTAGAGATTGCCTATTCATCGATTTTTTTATCGATAATACTTGGCTCGTCAATGGATACTAAAGAAGAAAAAAAAAATGATAAAATGATTCATAAACAAAAATAAAATATTATTAAAAAACAAAAAACTGCTAACTAAAAAGATAGAAACAAGTGCTTCAGCCGTTTAGTAGTTACGAGGGAACATAGGGACGGACATACATACATACAGGTCAAACACATAACCCTCCTTTTTGGCTTCGCCGCAGTCGGGTAAAAACAAATGGCACTGAACTATTTTCTGTGTATATTATTATGTCGTATATAAATGTACGTAGGTAAACTGAAGGAGAAAATCCGTAGTGTGATGCTACAAACAAATATAAAGTTTAATTTGGCTCATCCATTTTATAACAGCAGGCCTACACTATGAGATTTTTGTTTTGTTTTGTTGTTTGAGTTTAAAAATATTTTTATTTCATTAAAAATAGGGTTGGCAAAAACGGTTTTCTTTTTTCATTAATACTGTTAGGATGTTATTACGTATCGACGTAGATCATTAGTGTGGATGATTATCGGATACCAATCGATAATTTAATCCACTTTTCATCAATCGACGACCAGTTAATGATTGATCGACGAATCATTGTTTAAAATCGACCTTGTAAAAACCTTGTCGTTTATCTATTCTTGACTGCTCGATTAGCAGATCGATTTGTAATATTTGTTAATTGAACTACCTATTATATTATTCTCTATCGTAAGAAAAGAGCGTAGAAATTTTCGCATATATAGATTAAGTACTCAAATTAGTCTTTCTTTTCTAGATGCTCCCGTTTGTGCAGAAAGAAGAGATAGTGAGCTCTTTGGAGCTCTCAAACAGGAAACTGTCTCTCTTCACTGCTCTGTGGATGCTAACCCAGCGCTCGTCTCCTTCCACTGGACCTTCAACAACTCCGGGGAACAGACGGAACTGCCACCTAAGTAAGTTTATCAGATTCATTTGTATGCAGCATGAAAACTACATCAATTGATATTAATATTCTTTATTTGTGACATAACTACTCCACGTTTGATAAATGCAAGCAGCGATACTATATCTCAGTTGGTTAGAGCCCTACCACAGTTTGGCGAGTGTCGTGGGTTCAAACCCCGTATCCTATCTCTGATTTCAAGTTCCTCGAATTTATCTAGGCCTTTACAAGACCTTAACATTTGTATTAAAATTATTTAGGCTTAAGGAGTTTAGAACTGCATCTGATCATGTTAACAGGCTACTCTTGTAGAAGATGAGAATTTGGCACCATGTAGGTTTAACTCTTCACGATGTTTTTCTTCAACCAGGTTATACAGCAGTCACGGCCACACATCGACCCTCAACTATACTCCTACGACTGACATGGAATATGGCACGTTGGCCTGCTATGGTGAAAACGCTGTGGGCCAACAAAAAGTACCCTGCTTGTTCCAACTTGTTGCAGCAGGTGAGTTATAGTCATTTTATAGAACTTTTAATTTACAATTTTCCCATACATTGCTTCTAAGGTTATTTTATCCAAAAATAACCAGTCTTTCGCAGAATTCGAATAACCCTTTTTTTTTAATTCTTTTTTTCCACGTATAGGTCGTCCATTCCACCTGCAGAACTGCTCGGTAGCCAACCAGAGCATCGACTCGTTGAACGTGGAGTGCGTCGAGAATTTTGACGGTGGCCTCCCCCAGACCTTCCTCATGGAGCTTTTGGAACTACCCTCACTTATTGTAAGTTTAAGACCCAAATTCTGTATTTAGAATTTCAGATACCTAATAATTTATGTCTTGAGCTTCAAGTCTTTTCATGCAACTGAAATATAGTTTTAAATAATTTATCCTTAATCATCATTTTGTAGTACAGGCTTTGATGATCATTTATTTTCTTCTATTTTCATAAATAGTTGTATTTTTTAATTTTATTAACTTACCTTATTATATATTCTGTGCATAATTACATGTAGGTCTGATCAACCAGGATCATTATGTACGTCGTGAAGGATTTGTTGAATCAATTTCCCATTTCTCATTCCCATGTCTGTTTCGAAATTCTTTGGTAAATGGCTTGCTCCTGTAACGTAGAAATAATGTGTGTGAATACCGACTTGCCTTAAGCCTCGGGAAAACAGAAGTGGTATATGGAAACAACTTGTTTAAACTGTAAAGAAATATGATAAACATTTATATATTGCATTCATACAACTACTACTCGTAACCTTCTTGAAGGACAACAAAAAGTTGTAACATAAATTATATTGCCATCAATCATAAATTCGTATGTAAAAACCTTATCAATCAGATATCCAATTAATATGCTAGTTTAAAGCATCTATTAAATAAGTTATTTGACAACATCTCATCTAACTTCCATTAAAATACTAGTAACATAAACATGGATTGCCAAAGCTTCGCAATCACGTGCGTAATAGAAATTAATGATCTCTTGCATATAACTGTAAAGGAAAATATTATGAGAACTTGTGTAGCGTGTAATCTCGTAAGTAAAGATAATTAATTTGTAGGAAAATTTGTTACTGAGACAAATATATCGCCTTTTACTCTTGAAAATCTATTTCGTCGAATTCAAAAAACTTCTTTTGTTTCTTGGTGAACTTATATGGACGCTTCCACCTTAGATACGATTTATAACATTTTTTTTCTTTATCCAGGTACGTTACAACGTCTCCACGAACCGTACTCCTCCATACTTTGAGATCCGAGGTCTTCCACCAGGTGTGAGCTACAGAATCGATCTTTATGCTGTCAATGCCAAGGGACGGAGTGATGTCTCGACCATAGAAACTGTCACCCTGAAGGGACAGGCTAAGTTTACTGGTTAGTTAATTTTTTTCATATATTTAAATGTATTACTGATATTTTTTTTCTATTTTTCATCTTCAAGTTTGTTTAGATTCAACAATAAGTACCTATATCGTGTAGAAGAATTATTTGAAATTAAGCGTGTCTGTCAATTTCTGTCTTCTTAATGGCAAATAATTTTTGGTATGATTCAGGTCGTGCGGTTACATTTCAAATAAATTTTTGTTCACTAATTAATACTCGACCAAGTATCTATAGGTATAAATCTAAGTATATCAAAAAATTAACCGCTAGATATTTTTATTTAGGATAATAATTTTTGTACACACACAAAGCCCATATTCCCATATTCATAAAATTGTATGATTTCAATACATCCGTTCAAGTATTTAGAAATCAAATAACATCCAATTGTAGAGGGTACTAAAATGTCGTAAACTTCAAAACTGTCAAAGCAAACGTCCACATTGGGCTAACAAAACATTTTAACGCTGAATGCAAGATAGACGTTGAATAAACACTCAGTGACATTTCTTTGTCCAACCCACGCGAGGATCTTTCCAACAATACTGACTGGAGTTGCTACTGCTTCGAATAGATCAGGTGTTATCACTATTAAGTTCTTCCAAAAATGAGATTCTCACGCTCCAGAACAACGCCTACATACAAATAACAAAATAATTAAAGAAGGTTTACAGCATATAATAGATGAAAAAGATTAGAAGGGCAATATGTATTACCGCTACTTATTACATTAAGAGAATCATACTTCAAATATACAAACTTACATGGAGCGCTTTAATATCCATAATTTTGAATTTGGGTAAAAAGTGGACAAGATCGGTATATTATCAATGTCTCTTAAAAACTGTCAGTGGCGTTAAATTTTCAACCAATGACAAATTAAAACATGTTAGTCCTTTTGTACGGGGTGGTCCTTCTGCTACATATTTATCTGTATTGAACTTCAGTAGCCCAACATTATATACCATCTTATTTATGCACCAATTCGAACTCTCAAACCATGATAATGAATTCCTTTGTAACGAGTTCACGCTGTTTACAACTTTCAAATAGTCTACAAGTACACACTTCAAAAAATCCTAATATATTTTATGGAGAGTCTCATTTAACCGATTTACATGATTGAGATGTTTGTCTATTACCTTCTTACTCTAGAATTTCATCATCCATTTGATTACATAGATCAGCTAGACAGTTAAGTCACTTCGTAGAAGTCTTATCATCATCATCATGCTGTTTCTGGTTATGGCGACTTCTTGTATCGTTAGGTTTTTAATAGCTTAATGGGCTTTGATGTGCCTTGCAAACTCAAACTTTGTCTTAAAGACACGGTTACCTTCAGTAGTATCCGTCCATAGTCCAGCTCTGTTGTTAGTAATTTTGTGTGGTTTGCCATATTTGGTGTTTTACATCCAGTTATTTTAGACGAAGCCTCTCAAATTGGTTTACCTTTGTGCGAACCGTTAGAGCGCCATTACAATCTGAGACATGCAAGCACCTCTCAATGATCACAATCTTGTGAATGTAGCTACCTACACAAATATACACCTATATGCAGAAATTGAGTAGAGGTTTTAGATTGTCTACCATGTCAGTCTGATACAAAGAATTTAACAATATCTCTTGAGTCTATTCTCAAAATGTTCGGGAAAAAAGACCTAAAAGATTAAATTCTAAGTTACATGTTTGATGAAAATTTACCTGCGTGTATTAGATATAATCCAAGGTAATATTGGTTTAATACCACAATACTAACCAACCTACCTCAATACTTTACAATATTAAATTAGGTAGCCTAAATGGCACTGCAGTACTTTAATGTGAATGAAACCTGAATTGCTAGGTATACCTATTTGGTGTGCGATTACAAGCATTTTAAAATCAGCAGTACGGTCAACTAAATGGTCTGGTAAAGACCATAATAAAAAGCATCGAGTTACGATTTAATGGTCTAGTTCCGAGATATCCGCAACGCTAAATACGGCCTAATAGCATAGAAGGTAGGCACGCTAGAAAGAATTATTTTACAATATGCGATAAGAAATGAGTTAATCAAGGACTTTATTTCCAGGAATTGTAAGAATTTAGTTAGATTTCACAATGACGAATGACTCCCGTCTAGACAATTTAACAAAAACCCTATAAGCTGAGCAGTTTTTTATCAGTAATAGTTAGCAAAAGTCAGCTGTTCCAAATCAAATGTATGGAACAGCTGTTTTTTTTTGCGATTTCAGGGTTGGTCCTATAGTAAAAGTTGTTCATAATTTTATTATGAGTTTAATGACCCCTTTTCAGGTTGTCAGTGTTTTCAAAATAACCCTGTATAGAGCTACACCTACAACAGCAAACCTTTTAAACTGAAAAGATTCATCATTCGTCCAAATTCAAACTAATTCGAATATAAAAAAGCTTGCTTTTCCACTGCAGTTAAACAAAAAACAACATTCGAAACATAAAACAACCGCATTCATAAACAAAAGCAAAACCTACTAACAATATTCAGTGGCGCCCACTTTCATAACCATTTGGTAGCTGGGACAAAACAACCACAAATAAGTACATGTTGTTACCAGCGGGTCAATAAAGCACTTAATTTGTTTGAAATGGTATGAAACTAGTCGCTGTACTTTAACGATGAAATATGGATTTTATGTAACGTCCTGTATACCCGGAGGGTAGTTAGAGGTGAATTAGTCTGGTATCTATAAAACTTATGGATCCCTGATATGAATTTAATGACATTTATGATGAGGCTGACATATATTTGTAACGTAAATCAGAAACATAAAGAATAATCAAAATTAAAAAATGTACCACGTACACTTTTTTTTTGTTACGGAGAGTATTTAGGGAAACTGCCTACACTGCAATTACATTTTACAATAACCTAAGAAGTACACGGATTTTTTTAAACGGTTTTATTTAGCTTGACCTGTTTATTATTTGGTTCAAATTTGGTAATCGATATTTCACCCCCTTTCTGTTGACATAATCTGTCAACAGATCTGATTTTTTACTAATATTATTTAAACGTAATCCCACACAAAAATTCTGTGCTGTATTGTGGGTACAATTACACACATTGCATGCACAAACAAACATGTATAGAATGATCACGATCACACAAATATTTGACTCAGAAATCTTTTTCAGATTCAGATCAGACTCAGAGGCAAATCAGTACGCTATGTCAACCGTGTAGTTAAATTAACTCCTACTTCAATGTAGTATTAAAATCACAGATTAAATGCTTATAATTATTTATTCTCAGCAATTTATTGTATGTTTCGCGCCTACCCCCAGGGGATTTGCATATCACGTCGAAACATTCACGTTTCCATTAAAAATGGCGTGTTAGTTTTTAAATTAACATTTCAAAATACTTTATTACAAATACTAGGTGTTATTTGTCACTTTCACGCAGATTTTTTAATGAATAAAACTTTGCTCGTTAGGATTTTAAATTAAAATTTTTAGTTTGTTATATTCCTTTTGTTGTAAAATGTTTTAGTTAAGTATAATGATTTTTGGTGTTATGTCGCCGTGAGCTAGCGTGGTGATTAATGTTCGATCCTTCTCTGTATGAGAAGAGGCCTTTGCCCTACAGTGGGACAGTTACATGCTGAATTATTTATTTTATTTAAGTAAATTTTTAACATATGAAAACATTATATTATTGTAATGCTATCTACCATTTAGATAATTATTATCTAACAGAAATGGTAGATGGCATTAGTAGAAACTCTGTACGTATACGTAACTTAATTCCTTTATGTCCCAATGGGTCTGTTTCTCATTAAGCGTGTGATACGTTAATCCTGAACATGGTCTATCTATCTGCCAAGTTTCATCCAAATCCAGTCAACAGTTTACACGTAATTTAGTTACAAATATTTCACAAACTTCCTTGCTTTGTTGTTGAACCACAAATAGTGATAATAAATTGTTACTCTAAAAGCTAAACCAGAGATTCCATCTGTTAATTACGTAACCACAAAATCAACGAAGAAACCAATCACAAATTAATTAATTTCTGTTTAATTACTTCTCTTATAAACGTTAATTTACTAGGTATTAACATATTGGTTTTCTTGCAAAATATGGTTTAGTGTAGGTTTGTTTACAATATTTCAAACCTTCGAAGAGCATTTCATTATTTTGCACCTTTGCATTTTGACAGAGTTTAATGCTAATTAGCGTAAATTTAATGACTCAGGTCCGCAGTTAATGACTAACACATTAACCGTTTAAATATCAAAGACATCAACGCAACGTTGCGCCAACCGATTTTCAGTTTGACGGGATAATGTTCTTGTAATTTTTTTGTTCGAAGTTAAGTTAAAAAATAATATAATTTTTTTACATGACTTGAAAGGTACCTCTTACACCACTCACAAAAAAAATCAATTCAATATTAAGAACACGCAAATAATTTTATATTAATCAAAAATATTACGAAGATTTAAATAACCTCAATCACACGTCTCTTTCACAGAACCCCTTGCATTCCGACAAAAAATTAGAGGGTTAGAGTCCAAAAATAAGTTCAACAGATAAAGAATTTAAAAAAAAGAGCTTTGACCCCTGCAACGGTTTTCGAATCGAATTCGAAAATTAATTACTTTTTTCTCATCATATCAGGCGAAGGCAACACGCTGACTATGTCTCCGGTCCTAGCTTCAATAGCAGCTATGTCCGCGCTCCTGGCTACTGCTGTGTGTGGCGTACTGGCTGTACTGTATCGACGGCACGCGGCACGACATCGGCATCTGCCAGCTAAGCATGCACCTTTAAGGTAACTGTAAATTTTTATCATGAATTATAGTTTCAAGATTTGCTTAGACACAATTATCAGATAAGACAATTTATTTGTTAGTGAGATATCTTGTCTTCATTTTGTTTTTATAAAAACTACTGAACGCTAAATGATGGTGTTGCTTACGCGAAAACAGGATAACATTAAACTGTGGATTGAATTTTATTGTATTGTTAACTAAACTTAGTTCCACATATTATATGTTATTCTTTTATCAGTCAATTACTGAATCCCATCACAATCTAAATATAGCCTTCTGCTTATCAAAGAGGTCTTATTTATGCATAACAAAATCTCGTCCTGATTCCTTCAGTCTCCACATCAACCAACATCCATTCGGGCATAAAAATAATAGAATTTAATTATGTCTCCAAAAAGACAGCTCGAATTGTTGAACTAATCTAATCTTTTGCTCAACAGTGAAGCAATGTACGTAGAACGAGCACCTCATTGCCCAACTCCAGTGAAGCAGGACGCTGAGTCACGAGCCAGCAGCACCGAGCCCCGGGACAGAGGCGAAAGAGAACGCACGTCTAGAGGCGCGCTACTACACACAGCAGACCCTAGAGATGCCGATGATGCAGACCCGGACATCATACCTAATTTGTATGGTAAGTAATAGCCGAAGACTACGGGCGGTTTAAACTCTGGCACCAGGTTGTTCATCAACCATATAAGAAAGAAAGAAGAATAGTAATTTTTTTTTTCAACAAAAACATTAAGGCGAGTTATTGAAGCTAGAGTCGTAGTGTTAAAAATCAACTTATAGCTAATTCTTAGACATGGAGTCTGAATACTTCTTGTGAAGAAAAAATACTGCAAATATCTTCTATCGGTTGTAATTGCCTTCAATCTATATGTGATTTTTGTTTTCTGATATAATTTAAGTACAACTACTACAAACTTTATTACAATTATTAGGATATTTCTTGCTTTTATTTTTTCTGAGTTTTTGAGGTGAGTTAGCGATTATGCGCCACCGCACAAAACGAGTTACAAAGAGGGTAGATCATTTTATTTGCCAATAAACACCCACCTGCAACTAATTTCAGTTCATCTGTGATCATGACGCTCAAACTGTTGTTTTTATGTTTAAAAATACAAGTATGATAAATTTCCCGATAATTGTACTAACTAAGGTTGTGTTAGTGACCAAAAGAGTTTAAAAACTTATATCTGGTAAAATATCCAGCCTGGATAATTATATAATATATAAATATCAGTATCTGGGTTGTGGAGGTCTGATAGGCAGTCGCTCCATGTAAAACACTGGTATTTAGCTGTATCCGGTAAGACTGGAAGCCGACCCCGGTAAGACTGGAAGCCGACCCCAACATAGTTGGGAAAAGGCTAGGCAGATGATGATGAAAATATTCAGCCTAATTTTAAAAAGTGAACCTCTATGACTTACCAAAATATTTCTCCCAACAGAAAGGAGGCCGGTATCCAACGGGTACATGAGTCTCCAACGGCCGCCGTCTGCGGGAAAAATAACCAAATTGAGCGGCGACGATGTTCGCTCAGAGCCGGACGGCGGCGCTTATTACACAGACTATAGGAAAAAAGATTATAGGATACCTTTGACTAGTGTAAGTATTAATTATTTAGATTAATTAGTACGTATAAAATTGTGCCGGGAAACAGTCTGAAGATAATTAATTCTGACATCGTAGGTAGTTCAATTAGCAGAGCTGGTTCGAATCCTATTTGCTACCAAATTTATGTTACACCAAAAAATATATCATTATATATACTTTATTTTGATGAAGATTTTTTGATTCTTTACCTTGAACAAAGAAACTTCATACTCTATTTACCAATTCATGTCCTGTCCATGTACCTACCATGTTAATTTAGAAGTAGGATATCGGACAAATCTATAAACATTGCTGATGTTCGATAGGACATAATTATTTCGGAAATATTTCGAAAGATTTCCTTAGAAATAATATTTAAGGCGCTGTGCACAGTCAAGTTTGGTATTACAAAGGGGGTGAAGCAGGATGAAGTGGGAACGAGCCGCCCCGCCCATGGGTCCCGCCCCTTCCGTCTATTGCAAGCTTGAAGCAAAATAATAGATTGCGAGGCATCGCGCAAAACTCGCCATTGCGTAACGTCCATTATAAATAAAAGCGTAATTTCGTCAGTAATATCACAAGTGCATTTGACCTATCGTGGCAATGACCCGCTTGAAATGAGCGTGCCCGCGGCAACCTCTAGGTTCGAACCCTATCAGACATCGTATATTTTTGAATTTTTATAATACGCAATATAATAATTAGTAATTACCTACATATCTTCTTTTTGTTATTTTTTAAAATATTTATGTTCATAATTTTGTTTTCTTATTTTTAAAATAATGAAACAATAATTGTTATTTTCTAGAAAAGATTACATCAAAAATGTGCAAAATTGAAAAAAAAACTGTAAAATTTTGAAAATAATTATTTATGTACATATATTATATTTATATCAAACAAAAAAATAGACAAAAAGTAAAAAAACAATTTATTTAAAAAAGAAATCTTTTTACTCCAAAGAAAAACCATGAAAATTGCATTATAATTGTTTAAAAAATAAGAAAATCAACAAAAATAAATACTGAACATTTATTTCAGACAAGAAAATAGAAAAAAAAGTAAAATAATAATTAATAACAATTATTTCAAATAAGATAATCAACAAAAAGTATCGCTCGATGCGGGGATGGAACTCCCAACCGGTCGCTCTCGTAGGACATATGTTCAACGTTCAAGACCACTAAACCAATTGGACGGTATTGGTGGTGACGAAATTACATTTCCCAATATACAGCTTTCAACAACAAACAAGATACGTAAATAATTTCTGAGCGGGGGCGGAACAAAATGACATAGGTCCATTTAGCAGCGCGCCTCAGCGGTCACTGTCGCTCCGCGTAGAAATGAAAGAGAAGGGATAATGGCGTGACGTTTGGTTCGACTCGTCCGAATTATTTATCAGTAAATATATTAATTCCTACTAATATCTTATTTCAATCGATAAATACAAGTGAGGGCTCCCTTTATTATTATTTATTACGTAACTGTTATAAATTTCATCAAGATTGGTTTATAAATAATAGAGATAAAATTGCAGGAATGTTAATTTTAATGGTTGTTTTATGATTTTTTTTTATCGAAAAAAAATACCAAAAACGTGTTTTGAAGCCGTGAGTTCTCTCATAAATATGATCGAGAATAACATATATTTTTTTTGCTACTCTAAAATGTATACATTAGGCTAAAAAACTGTTTAATTAAGCCTATTTTGACTGTGCACAGCGCCTTAAATCATAATATGACTAATGTATAATTTCGTGAGTAAAATTTTATAAATTTAGAATACTCCAGTAAAACATAACTCATCAACATTGTGAAGGGAAATTTATGTTCTGTCTACATTCTGAAATTGGTCGACTACTTAAACGAATCATTCTCTTCCAGTCGTATCATAGTTTAGGACGAGTGAACAAGGGTGTCAACGCATGCAGCCCAAGTTCGGCCACCGGGGTGACGTCATCATTAACGGCCCACCGACTCCGGCCCGAGGTAGTTACGACTTCGCATCGGGTGCAGGAGAGCTGTATCTAAGCGTACCCATCCCATGTAAATAATAACCTTTATATTAAGAATTGATCAGTGTTGCCAATTTCTTCGATAATTTCCAAAATGTGAGGAATTTTACTAATTTTGTTTGTTTGTAATATTATTTATTTCTCAAAAAAGGTGAAAACATTCATGAATTTTACTTTCATTCGGAAGCAATGATTAAATTTATCATACACGCATTTTGTTACCATTTTTGAAGGATGATTGATGTGATGAAGATTGGCAACACTGATATTGACTGTGTTCCTGTATAGTCTAATGAAAACGGAGATTTTTGTAAAAGTTTTACGAATTTTAATTGTATGTTTGTATGTGATACGCTTGTGTCGGTCGGTTTATTGTAAATATTAGATAGTGAAGTACCTAAATAAATAAATATAAATGTACTAACGTCCTGTTTCCTTCTTTTTTTTTCGGATTTTGTTTGTAATACTGGATTTGGATACAGTTTGTAAGAAAATAACTCTTGTTTCGTAGTGTTTTGTGAATTTGAGAAACCAATATTAATATGTATCGTGGACTAAACCGGTGCACCACTCTTAAGGTTAGAATCGCTTGCACCCGGCGTCGAAACGTAGCGTTAGCCCCGCCTCTACGCACGTAGCATCGTTCAAAGCGTTTTGATCGCTAAGTGGTGCATCGTTTGTGTCCTCGATAGTACATTTTTTACGTGATTTAGTAACAATGTGGGCCTAACAATGTATTTAGGTTTTCTTTTAATTGTACAGTCGGTAAAAGAAAAAAATCCGATAAAAACTAAATTTTCTTGAACAATATTTTCACACTTATAAAATGATTCAAAACCCATCTGTCACGTTACTTAGAAAACCAATTAGAATCTGAAATACTTTTAAAAGGTGACACTTTTACACTGAAAGTGTTAAAAAAAACTTAAACGACTATATCTGTAAACTGCAGAGAGTTGTAAACTCCACAGATGTGTAATGGTTTATTTTTTTTAAACGAACTTAAAATTGTTTAAATACGGTTTTTAACAAATCATTGTCGAACTTTTTAACACTTAGAACACTTAACACTTACGGATTTTCAAAAAGTGACACTTAAACCTTTTTTTCCACAAATAGAACTAACAAATAAGAATATTGAGAGCAAACATTTTAACAACTGAACGATTTTGTAGTTACTTGGAACAGTTGAGTGATTTTGTCAATCAATAAGTACGTCAGTGTGGGCTACGAAGTTAGCGATTTGAAATATTGTTAAACGTCATGTATTATGTGCAAAATCAAACGATTAGATATGATTCAAACTGATTTTTATTTAAAGCACGTACGATACAGAGAATATCAAATCCGACAAAAGGCAGACATTTTGTTTAAAAAATGTTTTTTTTTTTATCAAAGCAAGTCCATCGTAGACCACAACCGCCTACCATTAAGTAGGTTTGTATTTAAAAACATGCATTTTTCGTATTTTCATACTTTTGCATACATTGTGAGAAAGCCCGTACTCCTTAGGCCGCGAATTCGGAGCATATATCGTGGCGTTGCAAACGTTTATGTATAAAACGCAACACCACTGCTCCTAATTCATAGCCTTCTCGATGGTGTAACGCCAAATTGTACGAGCGGTTTCTGACGCTAATTTAGAAGCCCACACTTTGGCCACACGCGAAGTATCGTTAACTTGAACGACAACATTTATCCACGGTTAACACACCTACAGATAACTTTGTAAAACTTTTGTTAATTGCTAAGCCTAATATGACAGACAAAATTACGAGTTTGTAGCTCAAGCTTGACCATTTAACGAGTTGTGACTTGTGTTACTGGTTTAACATTGACATGTGATTTGAAAGCGAAGTCTTATTATGACGTAATACATACCTACATAGCCTGAATCAGTCCACTGCTGGCCTTGCTGGCACTTTTACTATGGGACCAACCTTGGGAAATCGCAAAAAAAATCAGCAGTTTCGTACATTTTGCTATGTGAAAATAAATGTATGAATCAACAGATTTTTTTTCGAGATTTCAGGTTTGGTCCCTTAGTAAAAGTTCTTCTTTTAGACTTCTTTTAGGGATACTCATGATTTCAATTTCACCCTGTTTATCTACTAACATTATTTCAGGTGTTGGTTATACAAAAACAAACCTAATTACATAAATACATCTAAGAGTAGGAACACACTTGATATTAATCGTTTTGCGATAATCGCGTCTTCATGCTAAAATATCAAACATTACGCGATTGTATTGGCAATTATTTAGTACTAGCTTTCGCCCAAGATACACCCGCGATATTTTAGAACTCGTAGCTCCATCTATTTATCATAACAACGTTTTTGTTGTTTTCTTCGAAAACAGTACTTTTTTTCGGGATGAAAAGTATCCTACGTCCGTTTTGGTACACCTGACAACGTTTATGACAAGTTTCAGGATGATTGGTTCAATGGTTTCGGCGTGAAAAGGTTCCAAAAAAAACAAAGTTAATTTTGCATTTATAATATTAATTAGGAAGCTCTCGATACTAATTGTTGCGTGGAAATATCGCTCAATGAATGCGTTATGATAAATTCATACAAAATACGGGTTATATGCATGTATCGCAAGCAATTTTAAAAGTTGCTAACAAATCGTTTTGAAAGCAATGCAAATATGCGCACTACCTACTACTAAATATCCATACCTACTTTCTTTAGGTCTGAAGAGTTATCGCGCAGCATTATTGCAAGTGTGTGCTAGCTCGTTTATTACGTCAAATATTACAATACATTACAAAACATGATCCAAAACCAAATGTAAGTAGAAACAAATTATTTTTGTAACCAAATTATAAGATAGTGTGTGTAATTGAGTTTGTGTGTAATGATAAGACTCCACTACGAGCTACGCTATGAAATTTAATATTACGAGTTTTAAAGATTTGATATGGAAAATGTAATTTGTAATATAAATAATTTGAAAAGTAAGCCCATTTTGAATTATTGTCTTTAAGATAACTATTCCTGTGGTACGTAACAACGGATTTCATATTGTGTCTCATTTATTTCGACCTTTAACGATTTCTGATTTTTTTTAAGATATTGCAATTTTAAAAGTTGGTTTTACGGCTTTATTTTGGTGGATTTATTTTGAGATAGGTCGACTAGTTTCGAACTCAAACGTAGTCCATTTTCAAGATCGAGTATAGTCACGCTGCGGGACGTTGCGTGCAGACTTCAGTGCACTACAATTTGTTGACAATTCATATTTGTTAACAAATCTGTAATCATTATCACTACATAGTATAAAACAAAGTCGCTTCCCGCGTCGGTCTGTCTCTATGTATGCTTAGATCTTTAAAACTACGCAACGGATTTTGATGCGGTTTTTTTAAATAGATAGAGTGGTTCAAGAGAAAGGTTTATATGTATAATACATGCATACTAGCGTAACCGTGCGAAGCCGGGGCGGGACGCTAGTTATGAAATAAAAAAAGCTAAGTTTAATAGTCAGCTATATTATAACTTTTATGGCGTTTAGTGGAGCCTTGTCATAAAGTGTAATTTCAGCTGCTCAAGATAATCAAATGTAATTGTGCTTACAAATTGTGTTTGTTAGCTAAATTGTTAAAATTAACTTCTGTAAATTGCTATAAAATATATACTTACTATATAATTTGGGAATTTTATATAGTGCGTGGTAGTTAAAAAATTTTGTATTATATATTTTTAATAGAACAGCTGTTTTGTTGTGTGTAAGTGTATCTAAAGAGCTTTTCATTTATAGTTAAGTTTTTTACTGGTCCTTAAGTGTAAATAGTATGGCACAGTTTTTAAAAGAAAAAAATATATCGCAAAATTTTTAGCTTTAACAAAGCTTTAACAAGCTTTTTTTTAAAAATTTAACTTTTGTAGTTGGTGAAAATTAATTTATATAAAAATACTTTGCTTCATTTTTTCAACAATTAATTCTTGTGAAAAAATTTAAAAAGTTTCAGCTGGGTATTTTTAAACAAGTTTAACTTAATGATTTTCAGCCTAATCCAACAATAATTATATCAGATGATAGGTGTGCAATTGTGAGTTACAATTCTTTTTTTTATATCTATGCGGGCGTACAACTATTTATCAAAGTTTACGTACCTATTTGAGTTAATGGTGTAAGAATGGGTGGAATACGTGGACACATTAATTTTACACCCTTATTTAAAAAAAAATGTAATATGATTAACGTATCCAGCCAGAACTAGATTCAATAAATAAAACCTGATAAATAATGCATGAATACAAACATAAATCTATGCATAAAATATAAACATATCCCGTTGACAAGCGATTCTAATAAAAAGTAATATACAAATATATTCTATCTTACAATGTTTTACTAACGCTTCGCATACGAAACGCGTCTATCAAGCCAAGCCACGCGTGCACCAATGACGTCATAAAACCATGCATCCGTGCAGTGTGAACGGCTGTGGATAATATCTTTTATATCTTTTGCGCGCGTATCTTTGCGCGCTGCAGTGTAATAACAGCTTTAAGTAAATTGTAAAAAAAATAATTGAGGAAGTTGAATTCTTTTTGCTGTTTGTTTAAAAAAAAATCTTTTATTTACTTAAACCCGAAAACATGTTAGAATTAGGTGCACGGTGAAAACATGTTGTAAGACAATAGATATAAAACGAGACAGATTTATTTGAGTATTAAAAAATAATATCTTACGGGTTATTCGTTATCGAAAAAAAAAACAGATGAAATAAAAATATTTTTGTGCGATTTATTTTTCTCCTATTTATTTTTGTAATATCGTTATGTGCGCTACGCTCAACATGTACACACGGGTACACATCAAGCTATACAGAACCAGTTTGAAATGACCTCGCATTGTATAGGCTCTTCGTACAACAAGATGTCAGGTACTGGATTTGAATCGTTTGATGTGGGGCCGTGTGTACAATGTACCAAATGAAAAAAATAATATCACCTTACACTTTGTTTTCCATACAACAAAACAGCTACCAACGAGAAATCTGTATTTTCTTCCAAACTTAATCGTTGTATATTTCATTGCGTCTTTTCAACAATTCTTCCACATTTCTGTACATAGATATCACGCAATGGAATGACAAAACATCGTTCCTTAAACCGTGTAGTACCAGCGTCTTTACACCTTGTAATTATGTAAAATTTGTAAATAATAAAAAAGAAGTAATGAAATTATAAATTCTAGTCTAATTTAGTACTAACGGTGCTAAGTATTGTAAATTTTTAATTAATTATTAACAAAAAATATAGGTTAATGTCAATTGCCGACCTCATACTAAGTATGGGACTTTAAATATTGTTAAAAACATTGTTTCTTGTAAATGTTTTCAAATAAATACAATGTCAAGCATTTATCAATTCTTTTGTTTCATTTTTTTTCCTTGTCTTTGGGCGAGCGGAGCTTAAAAGGAAATAACTGAACACTTAAACTCACTGAAGCGTCCCTTTTCTGTGACAAAGAAAATACAAGCTTTTGAAGTGATATACTTCATTTGACTGCCTCGTTGGTCCAGTGGTAGCTAGTGCGACTGCTAAACACGAGGTCTTGGGTTCGATCCCCGGGTCAGGCAAAGTATTATTGGATTTTTCTTTCAGCAGTAGCATGGAGTCTGGAATTGTGCCCTTGATAATAGCGTCGCCCCCTATTACATGGGACTTATAACATAGCCGGCGAAACGTGGGTGTACTGCATACACCTCTGCCTACTCTTTCTTGGAAATACAGGCGTGAGTCTATGTTACTCGTATGAGAAGAAAAAAAAATACTTATTTTGTTACTAGGTACACACGGCTACTGATATCTTGTACTAAGAGCCTATACAGTGAGAGGTCAGTTTATACTAGTTTAAATAGCAAGACGTATGTACTATCGTGGACAAAACCGGTGCACCACTCTTAAGGTTTGAATCGCTTGCACCCGGCGTCCGAACGTAGCGGTAGTCCCGCCTGTACTTACGTAGCATTGTTCAAAGCATTTTGTTCGCAAATTGGTGCACCGTTCGTGTCCGCGATAGTACCTACATAATTATCTATGACGGGCTTCGGAAAAATGTATGACAGGCATTATAATATGTATAAATTTGCTTCTGTTGCGCGGCAAGAAGTATAACACAGGCAACCGTAACCGTAACCGTAAACGTTAAGAAAGTAAAATAATAATAGCCAGAAAATACGACCAAACCATTCTTCCTTACAGACGCAATGAATTCCACCAGTAAGTAGCTTCTTCACTCGCAGTTGCATATAAATGGACGCGATTTTATTTCACTATACCGTTCGCCCGTCTCTGATATAAACTTGCTAGTCAATGGAATTGCTCAATAAGGATGCAGACGGGTTAGTGTCACACAAATTGGATCGGTGAGAATAGTTGCATAATGTTTGCAGAGTTAGACATCCGTGGCGCGTACTGTACTACAGAACTATATTGTACTAAAGTTATACGCGTCGTGATAGCCTAGTGGTATGACCGTTGACTGGCAAGTCAGAGGTCTCGGGTTTGCACCCAAGGCGCGACCTCTGACTTTTCGTAAGTTATGTGCGTTTTATAAATTAATTATCACTCTCCGTGCCTCGGATAGCACGTTAAGCTGGTCCCGGCTGTCAATTGTAGATCTTTGACAGTCGTTACGGGTAGTCAGAAACCCGAAAGTCTGACAACCAGCCTTACCAAGGGGTATCGTGTAACCCAGTATCTGGGTTGTGGAGGTCTGATAGGCAGTCGCTCCATGTAAAACACTGGTATTCAGCTGCATCCGGTAAGACTGGAAGCCGACCCCGACATAGTTGAGAAAAGGCTATGCAGATGATGAAATTTCTGCAGCAAGTAGTAACTAGGTCAAAATATGGGATTGTTAAAGCTAACTAACAAATACTTTGCCGTGTGGTTTCCGGCTTAAGAATAGAAACACCCCTACTCGTCCCGCGGGTGACGTAGGTAAGAAGCAACAAAGGGAAAAATCCGGAGGATGGGCAGCAGTATCCTGCTGTGTTACAGCAATCATCTGCTGCTACGATTGCTAACCCGCTTGACTAGTGTGGCGATTATGGGCAAATACCTCCATGAGTGCACAAAAGAGGCCTAAGTTCAGCAGTGGACTAATCTAGGCTGATGATGATGAATAAACACTTAGCTTTTCATTATTTACATTTTACATTACACCTGATGTCATGATGTGGATCTGTATAAGCTGTTTGTTAAGCTAATCACTCGAGAATGGCTGAACCGATTGTTTTATTAGGAAAATACATGATTGTATTTGTTCACAAACCCATATTCTGATAAAACCGGTTAAACAATTTGAAATCTTAAATTTTAAATTTAAACATGCATGACAACATTGCTGAATCGATTTTAATTTTATTTTTACCGATTCCCGTCACAAAACACCGAGAGTCCAGAAGTAAAGCTCATGTATGTACTGCGTTTTTTATGCCTACTCTCGGCGGTCGCGGTAGGGATGTCGCGCTCGCCGCTCCATCATCTTTCCGTAGCGAGCGGGTCGAGCGTAGATAGGTATATTATTATTTAGATTGATTGTAGGTACATATAATATTGTAAAACTGATATCATCGAGTAAACATATTGAGCAAACGGTTTATAGGTTCACTAGCGTAAGAGTAATTTGCACTAAATACCTAGGTAGATAGTAGATACGAGTAGGTACATTATTTCCTAGCGACCCACACAAAAAAGCTAAATAGTTACGTAAAAAGATGTGCGACTCTTTCTCGATAACAGTACCTATTATGATAAACACTTCTTTTTATTTTGTAGATACCTAATACAATACAATGCAAATAGAGTATAGGCATATAGGTAGGTATCCACCTATAAAAATCATAAACACTTAGGTACCTACCGTGTTTTGTGTTACTCACGTATCTAATCATAAAATTACAAACCTACTAACGTCTCTAAAACAACTGGTAGTTTAAAAAACGAAAATTGACTATTTAAAGTCGAATTTAAACATTTTAAAACACAACAGTTATAATAACATTTTTTTCGGTGCTCCATTTTTGCACAAAAAATATTATCGATGCGTATCTGCAGTGCGTGCCACTCGTAAGCGCAGTTGTGGCGCAGTCCTCCGAGACAGTCTGAGATTTCATGTTCGTGAACGATGTCTATGTGTGCGTTGCTCGCGCGCCCAATGTACGTAGCTTTACTTCTGTACTCTCGGTGTTTTGTGTTCCCGTTGTGTGTTGAGATTAAAAACATGTAACGTGCTCCCGCGGGCTTGTTGTTGATTTATGATAGTACTGTATGATGTATTGATATTTTAATTCTGTTTTTCAAGCATTTTCAGGTGATTTAACGTATCAGTTTAATTAAGGCTTTATAGTTAATATACAGTTATATAAGTGCCTTTATATTTTGACTTAAAATATTTTTTTGCTACTAGGTATTTGAAAACCTTTTTTGCCAGATATAATATTTAATTTTTAAAATTTGTTTAAAAACTATGTAAAATAACTATTTTATTTAAGTATTTATCGTTGGCTCAAACTGTTTTGTAGTAGGTAGTTTAGTAGTTAGGTAGTTTGAGTCTTACATTTGATTCTTTATTCAAAATATAAACGGAAACGGTTACGTTTCAATTCGTAATTTAAATTCATAAATGGAATTACAGTGACAATATTTTTATAGATCGGCCTGAATTTTATTTTGAGAAGAGTAGGTTGAAATTGAGTTGATATTTAGTTTTGTAAATTGAAATAAATGTTGTTGTCCGTCTGTCCGACATCTTTTTATCGCAGGGTTGTCAATTTTTGAAAGTCATGGCTGGTTATAATTTTTAAGCTAATTGCCAAGTAACCGTATTCATTTAAAAATTGAAAAGCCATCGACAAAATTTTTTTTAGCTCAGAACCCTCTCGACCAATTCACATTTCAATTTAAAAATAAAACAAAATTGGTCTATTTGTTTAGGAGCTACGATGCCACAGACAGACAGACACGTTGAACTTATAACACAATCTTTTTACTTCGGGGGTTAAAGGTAACTCTACATTAAACCGCCAAAAACCGAGAAATCAGATAAAAAGGAAAATAATTGTTACGCGATATAATAATAACTTTCAAAAATCAAACACCTTTTACAAAAACTAAAGATAAAAATAATACCAGTCTGACAGCTTTATGGTCTTGTTATAAAACCACCGCTCCCAATTCAATTTTGGCAGCCCTACCAATACCGATCAGTACAGAGACACATTTATATAGCGCCCCCCGTAGTAACAATAACTAACCGATTTATGACCAAACAAAGTTCCTTACATTTCTATAGGAAACCATTTTATGGCACCATCAAATATGATAAGGTCAACATTTCTTATTTTAACGTCAAAACAGACGAAATTTGTTTAAATTGTTACAATATTGGATGTTAGGGTGTGGTTGCACTAGACTTCTGGAATGAGTATCAAAATGCACTCGGCTTTTTTAGTGTTGTTTGATTTTAATTATTGGTTTGTGGCTAATCTTTAACAATTTGATTAATGTTATTAATGTACTATTGAATTGATTGAGTTGAGTACTACAGTTACTACAATTGATTAAATTTATGTTAACATCCTGATTAGCAAATTGAAGAGGGTGAAATTTTAAATACCTACTCTTTGAGGGACATTTAGCTTTTAACACGTATCTGGGAAATAAATAAATAAACAAGTTTTGCATTACAATATTTTATTACCACACTTTAATATAGAAGAATTATTTATTAAAATATTAAGTCAAATCAAGCGTTTATTTGTAAGGTGCATAAAAATTATCAGTTTACAAGATCATCAAAGTAAATAAAAATATTTTAATAGGTACATCAACTTTATAACTGTAATTATACAAGTCATTACATTAAATAAAAATTAGAGATTTGCCATCTTTATGTAAATAAAATAAAAAATTTAACCTAAACATAGGTACCTGTTTCTATTTTTATAATGTCACACGTCAATGTGCTATTAGTGCTACAATTTTATTTATTCAGCTTAAAACCCTTAAAAATCACACATATACAAGCAGTGGTCAAAAGTGAAACTCCTATACCTCTACTAAACTACTAGACTAAAACCTCAATTTGTGTAACTATTTAGCATTTAAATCTATAGCCATTATCTATTAGCCAAACAAGAACATCAATGTGCCTTAACCCTAACAATAGGAAATTGTGAAATTAATCATTTGATTTTATGAAGGGCTAACTAACTGTCATCGATGGCGTTCTGAATGAATAAAAGCTTTTACTTTTAATAGTTTAATAGCCATCGCTCCATGACTTCCTTTGTCGTGGGTGTTATTTAGTGATGATTATTTAATGATAAATAATAATCACGCCTGCGTTCTCTTTGGGGTTGAACAGACGTGTAGGTATTTAAATTAAAGATGGATGCACCTGCAGTATTGGAGAATTATATCAAAAATTCGTAACTAGTATTGGATTTAGAAAATAACATGTGTATATATTACTAGCACTTCACCCACGGCTTTGTCCGCGAGAATTTCAATTTTTTTTATGTTACCTTTTTAGGGGTGGAATTTTTAAAAACCTTTCTTGCTCCTCAGGGGTAGTAAAGGAATATTTCCTCCAAATTTCAAGTTTCTAGGGCCAACGGTTTAGATTGTGCATTGTTTGTCATTCAATCAGTCACGTTACTGTTTTATAAGTATAGATAATACCTATATTTTTTTTTATTTCATAAAAACTATTTATCATCAACATTCTTTTTAGCCATTTTCTACAAAATTTTAGTAGGACTCTTTCAACAATCTTCCGTAGTCTGCTTAAATCTAGTTATTGCTTGCCATCTTCATTATGTCATATTTCCATTGTAATGCATTTGGGATTTTGCGATCCCATAGTCACCAAGATTATGGAAATTATGAAAAAATACTAATAATATTTTATCAGCAAACGTAATAATTAAAAGAAATAAAAAAGTTACAATCTTTATCTATAAAGGAAATGGAAAAAAATGGTGTTGCTCAGTTAACTGGCTGCTTATCGCTTTCTCTTAATTAGCTTCTGTTAATTTTGTTAATTAACTATTATTAATTACCATATTAATTGGTCAATTAAATTACCCTTTAAGTACACGCAATTTTTTCAAGTTTTTTCTTATCTAAAACGCCCTACTAGTTGCAAAGCTATATAATTGTGTTAATTTTTGGAAAAGTAGCCCAAAATGAAGTGGGACAGTATTTTAAGGTGCTAAATTAAGTGTAGAACACGAAATTGTATCACCTACTAATTAACAGATTGTCATAAAGTAAGATAGTAGTAGTAAGTTTAGTGTTGGTTTGCTGATTTACAATATTTTTTGTTACAAGTTTGTTTGTTTTTACTGGAGGTCGCCATTTTTCCCCATAGACACAGACTACTTAAGTAGTTTTTTTTTTAAATTATGTTTTCGATCTCAGATCTCGATCTAAAACTGCGGCTTGTATCTATGGGCAATATTGGGCATAGACTTAGTTTGTTTTTTTTGTTCTTTTTTTTTGTGTATTTATTTTATTTCTTGCCTTGCGCAATATTGCGTGTAAATAATTCTTCAGAAAGATTTCTTTCTTTCTTTAGATTCAATTATTATCTATTCGTATCGATTCTTAATCTGCAGGACAGCGATGACGTTTATGATGACAAAAGAAAAACAGCGAAGCAGTACTTTCATGCCGAGTGCCGTAGTATACCGCACGGTACCAAGACGACGATTTTCCAGATGAAGTAGTAACTGTTGTAATTCACGACGCTCATGGTCGTCTGGAAACAGTTCAAAATTCTTAATTTTTAATTGCACTTCTTATTATTAAACAATTTTGACTATACGAAACACAAATAGCAAATGAATTGCCTCATTTCATATCATTTCAATCAACTACAAAATACATACAGCAATAGATAACATCACACTCCAATTCAATAAATAAACCTAAATATAAAGTAATATATAAATTAAAGTAAAGAAAAAAATAAAACAAACTTATAAAGCGTCAAAAAACTCCTCCGCATCGCTGTCTCCGAGTAGCGTGCCCAGAAGACTGGCAGCATTACCACGTTGGATGGCAATGCTGATCCTTTGCCCAAGGAATAAGCCAGCCCTCTGATCATGTGAAGTGTCAACGAGTCTCTTTGCGATATCCCTAAATAAGAGACGCGCACTTGGACCCCATGGCCTAATAGTTTTATTTAGTATAATTAAATATTATTTTTTTTAGTATTCATGTAAATAACAATAATTTTCTCAATAAATAAAAATTAATTTAGTCCTTTATAAACAAATATTAAAAGTACCTACTTTTAGAGCGCAGTTTCTTCTTAATACACGTAATTTTGATATGGTTAATGTTATCAGCAGTGAGGTCTAACGCTATTGCTGACACCACTAGACTTATTAAAGGTTGAAGTAAATTTATCAACCAGAGCGCCCATGTATCTGTATTCTGAAACACAATAAGTATAATTATTCAGATGTTTTTAAGCTAGGATGACTCCAAGCAATATATGCGAATTGAGGAAACAGAGAGAGTCTAATCATTCCACCGTCTTCTTGTGGGCTTATCGCGAAGCCATTTATTGCTGATTAGATCCAATGTGTGGTTGTAACCGTAGATAGCTCATCTAGCTTGCAGCAGATGTTGTGACTGCCTTTATAATTAAACAAATAAGCTTATAATTATTATCCCACTGCATGACCAAGGCCGCTTCTTCTTCTTTCTTCTTCTTCAAGATGGATTGAACATTAATCCCCACGCTAGCTCACAGCAGCTATTAATGGCCATTAAATCTAGGTTTCTACACGATGTTTTACATTATATAATTATCTTAAAAAAGTATAAATTAGACTTATTTACTTACTACACTTCTTCGCAAACCAAGTTCCCAAAATAATGAGTTTAGAAGTTTGCATAAAGAGAAAAGTGTTGTTACTACAACCTGAAAAAATAAAAAATAATAATACACATTATATAATTAGAGCCAGTTTACTGATTAATAAAAAATCAAAAGAAGTCAGTACTTACCAAACAGAAAAGTGATATATCCACATCATTAAAACTTTTGACCAGCATTTCATACATCTCTACGTATCTAAATGAACAGTACGATGTACCCAGCGGCATATTACCTGATTCCGAGTTATCAAGGACCGTTTTCAGTAACTTAGTCCGACAATACAACAGACAGTATATAAGAATCATATTAAATTTGCTAAATTCGCAACTAAATTGTAAGATTTGAAAGATATAATATCCAAAACTCTCAACTCCAAAACAGACAAAAGGATTGTGAGAACAGAACATAAAAATAATCGTCATTTGAACGCAAATGCACAACAATAAATAAGAAATCAAAAAATAATCTAACTGCTTATAGAGTTCCTTTGCACCAGCTAAGTTGTCAATTGGATATATTTTTTTGTAATATTTGTGTACGTACTCATTTTTCGTTTGAAAAGAAACCCAAGCATAGGTAAGATATTCAAATAAAAGTAAATACTTGAAAAATAAAGATGTTAAAACATAATAATAAAATAAAAACGCGATCAAAGAAACTACAAACAATGAGTACAACATTGATAAAATACGTGTTTTATAAGAATTGCCATAATTCTGGCGAAATCCCAAGGCAAAGCCTACACTTTTAGCCGCCACCATAACGCGACTAATCATTATGATTTTCGTATAAGATAACCCGTCAAAACCCAGAAACTGACACAATAGAAACGTACTAGTTGCGCTGCTGGTGAGGTCCACTTTAATCGTACTGAGAAATGAATTTGTCCCGATGACTTTTCAGTATGCAACACATATTTTTAATGTGCCGTTGGAAACTTTCATTCGAATTAGATCGATAGTTTTCATTATTGTAATTAGGTACACTAGAGGGTTGCCCGCGACTCCCTACGCGTGTATTTTAGATTTTGCACCACCTAAAATCTAAATATTCTGTGATGTTACGTTTTAACTGATAAGCTAAAAAAAAAATACCTAAGGCATTAAGTCCACCTTGTACACAAATTTACACAAAGAACAAATAAAAAAATTACATTTTCATCCGTTTTTTCCCCCTTTATGAAACATTTTTTAGAAAGCTGAAACATGTACCTATCTACTTATTTAGTTTTTAATCTATAAGCTAAATACCAAGTTTCACGTTTCTTATTTAAAAAATAATGGGTTTCTTAAACAAACTTCAAAAAAATACACGTCTTTCATCAAGTCAGATAAATAATGTTTATGCAAAATTAGTAGATTAGATGGACCAAGGAATTACGTTGTCCGACACAAATTTTGCCCCTGTGTTTCACCCCCTTAGGAGTAGAATTTTAGAAAATTCTTTCTTATTGGATGCCTGCGTCATACAAAGAACACACCGTCCAAGTTTCAGATCTCTCTACATTCAGCGGTTAGGCTGTGCGTTGATCCGTCAGTCAGTCATGCAGGACAAAGCATTTTATATGTATAGATAACCTTCAACAAAAATAAATTCCACCGATGTGGTTGTTTAATCATCTGTTATTACTTTACAATAAATTATTTTTTTATCTATCCGTATATATATCTAAGTCTAAAATAGACACCAATCCAGTATCTGATATTGCTATTTTTATACCATATTCAAATTTACCCTACTCTATTTTTCTTTAATTTTTATTAAATTCGTAATATTCCTAACTATTTTTTGTCCGCAGCTTTGATTGCGTTAGTTAAAATTTTAATCATATTTACAATTCCATAATGGTTCGAAAGACTCGTGACGCCATCTATTATCATAAAAACGTTATCGTTGTGTTCCTCGGGTACAGTACTTTTTTTCAAGATAAAAGGTACCCTAAGTCCGTTGCTGTACGTACACCTGACAACGTATAAGTATATAATAAGCAAAGTTTCAGAATGACCGTAACAGTAGTTTAGGTGTAATAGGTAACAAACAGACTTATTCCTCTTACTTAGGCCTCTCCCAATGCGCGCCTATTGTGCCTTCATTGGAGGTATTTGCCTTTAATCACCACGCTGGGCAAGCGGATTGGCATTAGACTACAATTTATCAACATACCACGCAAGGAATTAAAATAAATATTATTATGATACTATTTATATTAATGCAGATTTACAGCTTTAGAGCATAGATAATATGCGAGAAAAATGACAGTGACAGACATCAGGTAAACAGACGAACAATTGTAATAAAATATAGAGCAGAGCAGAGTATAATTATAAGAAAATATAGAGCAACCCTACAGAAGTATGAACCGTAAGCATGGGTATGAACAACGCGGCTGCAACGAGCTCCGCACGCGATCAATTGCGGTTCAACTAGGCTCAACGAGTGATCGTTGAACCTAGTTGAACCGTAAAAAAGTTACATTTTAGCTTATATCACGGTTAACTCCTGTGTTAAATTTTATAAAAATGACTAGAAAACATAATTTTAAAGATGAAATTTGAACATTTCTTTTGTGAGACCTGCTTACGCTCCGCACAAGTCAATGTTGTTGACGGTATCACTCTATATTTTTATAATATATTCTCTAAGGTCTACTGATTTAATACGGAACCCTAAAAAGGTGTGTTTTACGTGTTAATGCCGCTCAATAATTTAAACGGAGTCATCTTCTTGCTCTTTGCGCACTCTTTCAATGGCTCATTAGTTAACAAGTGTAAAATTAATTAATTAGTAATCAATGGTAAATTAAACTTACTTATCCAATATGTGTTTATCAATGGGAATGCGCCGGCGCGTGTAATGTTAATCTGTGAGTTAATGTTGTAGTAGAGTAAGGTTTTAAATTTTTGGGCCGTAGAAAACGCGGTAAATAATTATTGAATTATACATATTAGAATTAGCTATTACCTCTGCAAACATTCTGCATGGATGATTGACGTGAAGACAAAGAAAGAGAAGTAAGTTGAATCAAACATACTTTGAAAAATAATTGACTACCTACTACATGGTATAGGGAAAAAAATTGGTGTACCAATTTTTTCTACCACTTTTTGTAGTACCACTGGAGATTTAAGATCTTAGTCTGAAAAAATTAACTTGTGAAAACAAGTGAACATCGGCAAAAACACGGAAAAAATCAAGTGAACGTCGGCAAAAACAAGTGAGTATGGGAAAAACTAGAGAACGCCGAAAAAACAAGATGTTATAGGTATTCAAAGGCAACAACAAGAACGACTCTTTTAGATAGGTTTCCTAAAACCGATATAAGAGCATAGAAAAGGTACCTACTCGGAAAAACAGGTAGACAGGTACTTGCAGGATTTTTTTATCATGAAGTACGAAATAAAAAACATAACCCTTCCCTGACAGTCAGGTAAAGCGTAAGTCAAATCCAAGGCTCAAAGAAACTCTTGAGCAGCTTTTCTCGTGGCCACAAAATATAAGTGCCAAAGTAATTTACAGTGTAGATAAATCGCCCAATAAACTAAAACTTTGTACTATTAATTATTTTCATTTTAACGTTGGAGTGATGTATGGACATTTTTTATTGTGGCGTTGTAAAGTGACCCTAGATTTATTAGAACTACAAATTAAATAAATGTCGTAAATATATTGTTTTAAGAGGTTTTTGGTACCATTCTAAAGAGATATTGGAATTTGTTATTGAAAAACGATATTGTAAATGAATGCTTTATTAGTTTTTTTTAAGCTAAGTCACGTTTGAAAATGTTTCATTTTGAATAATGGCTAGTAATACCAAATGGAATCTATCTAAAATTAAATTAGAAATATCTCCAAGTCTAAAGTGAATAGGGTTACAGTTAGGTAAGCGTGCACCATCGTGTGAAATAGAATAGTTTCATGATCAAAATTCAACCAAAATTCTGTAAACATAATTATTATACTTATATAAATAAACATAATTATTTAATGAATTACAAATAAATTTTAGCGTTTACACTCTTTCTCCATTATTTACTATAAACTAAGCCAAATCTCACACTCACACACCTCCGTGCATGCAATATGCTTAAAAAGGGGTACAAAGATCTTCACGTATTATTATAATATATAAATTATACACAAATTAGTTTCGGACAAAATAGAAACTTGATTTGTACATAAAACACAACAATAATTTAAAAGTTCTTCCTCATGCAAGCAAAGAATCAATAAACATTTCTTGAGAATCGCTTCTATCTAGTTCGGATTAGTTTGTACCGCTTCAAACCGGTTTAAACAAGACAGCTCAACTGAAACAAAGAGCACTTTGGTACTTCAAGCACAAACGCTTCCTGTTTATGAGTTCCTTGTAAAGGTAAGTTTTAGTCCTTAGCCGAAGCACTGTTTGACGTGGAAACTTGAGCTATTCTGTTCCAAGACCTATAAATACAATTAAAAAGAACACATTAAACATCTTTCTTTAGAATCACGAATGTATCTATAACATTATAATATAATACACATTTTTAAAAACATACCTATATAGAATTAAAAAAGGAAAAGTCAATAGAAAGAGAGTAAGAAGTAGCCAAAACAAATGCGGTACTGACTCCTTATATTGACTGTCAAAAATCTTCATGACAGCCAGAGTCAACGGGTTAATGATCATTTCGAGGCATAGAGCAGGTGATAATTTATAATATCCTACGCAATTTACGAAAGTCAGCCTTACCTTAGATTCGAACCTGAGATCTCTGACTGAGTTAACGTTAATACCGCTAGTTTCCTTGGGAAATATTTAACAATTTCCTTAAATAATCTAAGTATAAGTCAGACTCTGTATTAAATCCTACAAGTCCTATGGCACGTAGCTTAAAGATCGTAACCCAAACTCCTTTGTTAACAAAATTCGTTTCTATAGCAACTATAAAGATCCCTAGTGATAAATTAACATTTTGATCGAGCCATCTTGGGTTATAGAAGTCATTTACGTAAGCAATGTGCCGGTATCCTATCAATTTCATACAAAATTTACTGGGCTCCATCAAAATTAGGGCGCTTGCCTTTTGTTTATGATAACGTACAGCTGTCGGGGTAGATAGCAATAAAGTCTTGAGAAGCTTTCATTGTCGCTCCATACACGACATAGTTTGTTCCATACAGAGTGCTTTTTATGACATTTAGGAAAAGAGGGCGTTACTTCGCAGTACCTACGAACCCGCTAGTTTTTTATTCTATTTCCAAATATTATTGTATGCTTATTTGTTGTTTATTTTGTGCGAGTATGATGAAAAACATTGTGTCGCTCAAGCGGTGCGATAATGACTAACGTCAAAATATCGTAAGAAAACCAGCAAACCAGAGAGATTTTCTACGATGTATAAATCTAACATGGCATCTAATATTTTTGCCAAATTTCCACTAAATCTGTCTAGTAGTTTTTGCGCCAACCTCTGACAGAAAAACAGACAGACAGTTTCTAAAAACTACATATTCGGCTTCAGTAAGTATCGTTCCCCAAACATGCAGCACTTACTTTTTTCCAAAAATATTCAATGTACAGTTTTACGTTATATTTATGTACGTATTATTATATTCTATTATTTAGTTACGATTTTTTTATATGATAGATTGTATGGCGAGTACACGAAATGGGAACACTGACGTCTTCCCGTTTTACGTGTTTCTGGTCTGAATAGAAGCTTACTTTATAGTTTCTCACTAAAAGTAGAAGTTATTGTTCCTAAAAGTGATTTTATAAGATGGCATTTTTAGTAGACTGACATCTTTTGCTTTAAGTATAAATTACATAAAGGCCGACATGATTAGAGGCAGACATAATTGGTCGTGTGGTTTCCGGCCTAAGAATAGAACCACCCCTACTCGTCCCGCGGGTGTCGTAAGAACCGACAAAGGGAAAGATCCGGAGGATGGGCAGCAGCATCCTTTTGTGTAACAGCAATCATCTGTTACTGCAATCGCCAACCCGCTTACCCAGCGTGGCGATTATGGGCAATTATCTTCAATGAGTGCGCAATAGTGGCGCGCATTGGGAGAGGCCTATGTTTAGCATTGAAGTAGTACAGGCTGTTGATGATGACGATGATACAGGCAGCGATAGCCAAGTGGTATGATCGTTAGACTAGTCAAAGGTCGTAGGTTTAGCACTTTGAGCGTAAAAAGCAAGCAAACAAACAAACTTACTTTTACCTTTATAATATAAGTAAAGATTTATTATGACGGGCTTCGCCCGGGCTTCGAAAAACTGGACGGTAGTTACGCCCCTGGTCTTCTTCTTATCGTATGGTTGATGAACAACCTGATGTCAGAGTTTAAACCGCCCGTAGGCCTCTGACATGGCTTTACACACCATTGAAAAATCTCAGTTGTGCTGGTTTCAACACGATGTTTTCCCTCACCGTTTCAGCAACTATATTAATTTTATAATACGCACATAACTTACGAAAAGTCAGAGGTGCGCGCGCGCCTTGGGATCGAACTCGAGACCTCTGACTTGTCAGTCGACGGTCATAACACTAAGCTATCAGTGCTATAACGCCGTTGGTGAGAGGGTGGTACTACCCCAGTCGAGGTGGCGCATTTGTATTAAAAATTGAAATCAGTACGGCTCCACATAAAAACTTACTACATAAAATTGTATCATATTTTTATACCTTTTTTTTGTTTACGGGGAGAAACCTTCAAAAACACCCGGCCTCTGGGGGAAAAGACCGGGGAGTGTGGGATTCTTACCTCACTAAATCCACCCCGGTGATCACCATCAGCACTTGAAGGGAGATCCCGGGTCGTCTTAAGAGACCAGCTCCGAAAACTCCTCTGCGCAACGCCTGACACATCCCCGGAGAGACTGTAAAGGGTCTGTCGGTCTGTCTCTTCTGAGCCTCGCTGTGCACGGTAGCATGTGACCACTCTGCCACCGTCTTCTCTGAATAAAATCCTAAGATAAGAAGCAGCGTGGCTCGGCGCATGGACTAACCAGCAGTACACTGTCACTATGATAATAAAAAAAACATATTTTTTATATAATTGCACCTGTCTGCCACCTGGCCTATATAAAACGTTAAACAAACACAATAAACTATTATTAACTGTATCTAAACATGGCAAAAGTTATTAAATTAGATTTTACCAAACGATTTTAAACGCTATCTATTTAGTTGTAAGGTATTTTTTTGTACTTTGGTATTAAGGTTCCACTGATGCATATTGTTTATGCAGTGTTCTCGATAAAATAAATATTTTTGTATATGTATAATTATGGTAAATAAAGGAATCAGCTGCGATGTGAGCGTAAACTATTTAGGTATGAGAAACGTCAAATTTCTTAAAAATCGATAGGTACTAGCTGTTTTTTGCAACTCCCGAGTAATAATACGATAAATAAAAATAGACTTAAGATTATTTTCTGTGTCGTAGAAATTACATATTATATTATCCAGTATTCTCAATCGACGGCGACGCGGCTAACCACAAACGAGATGATGAGTGGGATTAATATTTCTATGAGTGGGATGGTGGGACGAATTGGACAGAACCAATAGTTACTGGTCTAAACTCGAATGACTGAACTGAACTGAACTGAACTGGATCGAAAGACGTGGAAATCAGAGGGAGAGGCCTTTGCCCAGCAGGGATGATATGAGCTGACAGTAACAGTAAACGCCACCTATTATTGACACCTTTTGATATATTGTTGGCATGAATTGCGCCAAATAAGTTTTTTTTGCAAAGTGTTAACAAAAATACATAGTTAAAATGCACAGAATCCTAAAATAAGAAACAACCATTTGTACAACAAATTATCATAAAAACAACTAAAACAAGTGGGACTACCACGACATTAACAGTTTAATATTATAGGTACAGATATTTAGAATATTATTTATCTAGCTATTCAGTATTTCCAATTTAGAAAGATAATAAACGAATGATTCAGTTTTCTTATGAAGTTACACGATTATTGAATAATATTCATATTTTTTTAATAAGTGCTAACAATTGGTGGGGTGCCAACATTTGGTCACGTAACTCTATGTCCTTTATTTTCCAATCTTTATTTTTCAGTGAGCATCCCGAAAGGATAAACATGCATGATAAACTTTAAATTATCTATTTAAATGTCCATTCTTTACTGTGGCCTATTTACGTTTGTGATGTTAAAAGAAAATATAATATACAGGTAGGTGAATACCTAAACACTATAGCCTGACTAAAACTACCCTCATAATAATTACTACAAGGCTGAATGGAGCTGAAGTTTAATTAAGATTCTGTCAGTCGGGAATCGGGCCCTAAGCAAAATGCTTAGAACTGAATGCTTTGAATTTTGTAAGCACACAGTGGTTATATGGGTTAGACCGAATCAAAACATCGTTGTTCAACTAGAATTTGAGGTGTTAAGATCTTTTGGCCTTTATTTGAGTAAAAAATTTATGATTTTTATAATTTTTTTTTAAAGAAGATTGATTTTGAATCAAACACTAATAAAAGAACTATCTGGTAGAATGTAATTTTGCTGAAAACATGTTAGACTGTTGGTTCTTCAAAATAAAAATACCAGCAAGGCTGTTAGCCCTGTGACGAAAATTTCAAAATTTTTTATACCCCAATATCTTGAACCAAGACGAGATATACCTAATGCCTACCTACCGGCCGCGGCACTAACATGGCAGCGTATATAACTCTTCTAGTGAAATTTAGACAACGATATCATGAAATCAAATGTCATTTAGAACTAATATCGACAAAAAATTCTCACCACCCTATCATGTTAAATTGCGTTTATATATATATATATATATATATGTTAAATTGCGTAACTGCACATGCTTACTCTACAAGCATCTCTCTGAGACTTTTACTGCCAAACTCACGACTTTAGAACTAGTCACCCTAATAAAACAAAAAAAAAGGTCTTAAATTTTTGTAAAGCGCTCAAAAATTTCCTCGTAGGCCCACTAAATATTACTAAATATATAATGGTAAATATGTATATGCCTACCTACTATACATATATATCTATAGATAATGTCAATACAATTATATTGTAAGCAGTAAAAGTAGACACATTATGATTATGATATCGATTGTAAAAGATCTTTTCGTGATCTGACGTATTAACGTGCTCTCCAAGGCTAGTTACCAGTGAAAATTGATTAATAATTATGAAAATTCTATATAAAGGCTTTGAACTAGTTACCTTTAACTTGCCAGATAATGTAAATACAACTAAGATACAAGAACTGTGACAAATTAATTACTAACACATTCAAAAAGCCGTTTTAAAAATATTTCGGCACGATCGCGTTTAGAAAGTTGAACTAGAAAGATTAAAATCAAATTCTTTGACAACAAAACTAGCTGTTAATGAACTATTAAACACTGATTGGCCTCGTTTAATTGTCACCTGTTGTTTAAGCCTCTAATCACTTGTCAATTGTCGTAAATATGCTTTCCTGGTAGTTCTAACTTAAAAGCATAAGCGTGACTATTATTTTCGGAATTAAGTACCACCTACCAATTTTAATCCCGTCATTCAAAGTCTATATATACAGGGTTATTTGTAAAACCCCAGCATCCTTAAAAGGGGTCATTAAACGCATCATTATGAACAACTTTTACTATTGGACTAACCCTGAAATTGCAAAAAAATCAACTGTTCCATACATTTTGTTTCTTGTGAACATAAATGTATGAAACAGCTTTTAAATTCTCAGTTTTTTTTTAAATGTATACATGACGCGAAAATTATGGATCCCTTTTGAAGAATATTGCGTGCACGGAAAAGTGTGAATAAAAAATAGCGACGCATTGGGAGAGACCGCAGCAGTTCAGCAGTGGACTAATACAGGCTGATAAATGATAATGATGAATGATGAATATATGCAAGGTAGGCACCTTCTACCCGCTACATCTTGTACTTAGGTCCACACTTAGCAGTTACAACACGTCAAATACCACGACAGTGTGGCGGCTCGTGTCGCTTTGCTTAAAAACTTTTTGTTCTTCAACATTAGTTTGTCAGTTATAAATTGGTGACAAGTTTAAACTAAGGTGTTCTGTAATATGTGAACTGACGTGATAATCTTCTTTGTTGGTTAACCGCCTAAGTTACGACAGTCTGGTAGTGTAACCATTAGAGTTGTAGTTAAAGTTAAAGTATTGAGTTCAAATCAGGCTTCTAACACAATTAATTATCACTTGCTATAAAATTATAAAGAAAAAATCGTGAGGAAACCAGCATACCTACCTGAGAGATATTTTTTATGATGTAAAGTCAAGCTAAAGGCCTATTGTCTAATATCTATCACTAGATATTTTTGCAATCAAACCTATTACCAAAGCAAAGATCGTAACATACCTGAACATTAAGTATTGTAATTAAAAATGTATTTTAAAATATGAAATTGTATATAAGAAAATTTGAAAAAACAACTGATACGGATGGGAATAGTTTTTTCAGTTGTTTTTTCAAATTTTCTTATTAAATAATTATATTTAATAAGCTATCATGTGCTTAACATGTAAAAAAATCACATAAATATGAAATTGTATGTTAGTAAATGAATAAACAGAATACAGCAAAAAACAAAAATCCAAAATATCAAATTGCATTTCAATAAATACACTGCTGCATCAAAATGCAAAGCGGATATACAAAATCCACCCGAAACCCTAAAAAAAAAACTTAACAAAGAATTTGCCACGAAATCCAGAGCTTTTAAAACAGTAGAAGAATTAAACTGCTCTCAGTCCGCAGTTTCTTTAATCCAGGTGGAATCGATTGAGCAGTCGCCACTCTCAATAATGCAACGAGAATTGTATAAAAAGACTCGAGACTCGGAGAGCTTGCACAGCTGCCATGTAGCGATGCTTTTGTTCGACGGTTTGGAGTTTGTGATGAGAGGTGGAGGTGATTTTCGACTAGGAATTGTATTGAATAGTAGCATGTCGAGTAGGATGAGAAAGAAGCTAGTGATATTTGGGATTGATTTAGTATTTTAGAATAATCAGTAAGGTCTGCAACGCCGCGGCGACAACGCCTTGAAAATGGACTCCGTTTGAGTACGAAACTAGTCGGGCATTCCCGTAATTAATCCGTGAGTAAAACCGTTAAGTATTTTTTAAAGGAAAATCATTGGTTTACCAGCGGAGCTAACAAGCGATATCTCTATTCGATTTTGACTTAGTTATTCGAGTCAAGAAATTGATTTTGCTCGAGTTTTTCGATATCGATTTCAAATTTAATTAAATTTTATGAGATCATAGTTTAGGTATGACAAAACAAGATCTCATCTTGATTGAGTGGCACATTAACTTTAAAAGAGAAGGTGTTGTTGCCCCCCGGCAAACAACACATACAAGCATAGTGAAATTATTTGTTATATTCTTTTGCTGTCGTTTGATGAGGAGTTCAAGAAAGGAGATAAAGAAAGAAAGATATTGTTCTTGTTCGCTACCTCGTCCGCTACCGTCTCCCCCACCCTATCCTCACCCAGCATGCACAGAAGCTCACTGATTACATACGTACTGAATACGATATTCGATTTGAAATTAAAATCAACACGCCACCGCCTCAATGTTTTCAACTAATTACAGTTTTAATTAAGACGTCTTTGAAGTAACCACAAAGGAAAGCTTTTGTTTGGCTCTCATTTTCTGAAATAGGAAAACTGTTTTTGTATGCGGTTTTTTTAAGAAAGATTAATGAGTGGGGTTTTTTTTCGTGGGGTGTTTTGGGGCTTTAGGTGTAAGGATCATATAGCCTATTTATACACATAACACATAAAAAACAGATAATAGCATTGATAGCCTAGTGGTATGACCGTCGACTGACAAGTCAGACGTCTTGAGTTCGATCCTAAGGCGCGCACTTCTGACTTTTCGTAAGTTAAACGAAATGTGCGTATGTGTATGTGTATGTATGTGCATGTGCGTATTATAAATTATTATTAGTTGCTAAAACGGTGACGGAAAACATCGTGAGGAAACCAGCAGACCTGAGAATTTTTACGACAGTGTATAAAGCCATGTCAGAGGCCTACAGGCGGTATAAACTGTGACACCAGATTGTTCATCTACCATACGATGAAAAAGAAGAAGATGATTGTTGTACGTCATCATCATCTGCCTAGCCTTTTCCTAACTATGTTGGGGTCGGCTTCCAGTTTTACCGGATGCAGCTGAATACCAGTGTTTTACATGGAGCGACTGCCTATCAGACCTCCACAACCCAGATACTGGGTTACACGATACCGCTTGGTAAGACTGGTTGTCAGACTTTCGGGCTTCTGACTACCCGTAACGACTGCCTGTACTATCCTGTTTCTAACTATGTATAATGTTGTGAATTTCATTTTTATAAACAACCTTTTTAACGTAATAACTTTTTTTGTATTCATAATAAAGTTTTTATTCCGACGCGGACGTTAAAAATCAGATATCCACGCGAACGAAGTCGCAAGCAAAACGTTAGTTGATGAGTTTAATTTCATACGAATGAACTACAATATATTGGAAATTACGAACAACACGGTAGATATGAATTTCAATCAACAATGTTTGATTATTTACAGGTAAATGTCAGTTTTCAGGCAACTCGTGAAACTGGAAGCGCTCATAGTTCAAGCTGAAACATTTGTAATTACAAAACTTGTAGGTAGGGTTGGTCAAAAATATATTTTGTATAGAATTATTCGAATTGTCTAAGTCTAATTGTGTATCTATATTTATTTACATTAATATACAATTATTTAAAAAACTAAATATAATTATTAAGTATAAATATACAGTATTGCCTATAAAAAAAATTAAAAAAAATATACTTAAAAGAAAAAATATAATATCTATTACCTAATACATACCTACCTACATATTATTATAGTTTATATTATTTTGTTTGGTGTACCTAGTACAATATTTGCATGCCTTTTATAGGCGAATGTGTGGATCTTAATTTTTTATAAGAACTTCTGTACCATATTCTTGGCAAATAAATATCTTATGTCTTGTCTTTCTTATGTCTTATGTCTTAAATCCCGCCACATATCTTCGGAATCATAATACAATTCTAAACTACGGGAAAAAGCTAGAAAATATAAAATTAATACCAGCGGGGCTGCGGGTCAACCCTAGCAACTCGCGAGCTGATTGCAAAAGTTTGGTGAAAAATATCGAAGCATTTTAACGTATTTATATTCGAAACGTTATTTAAAAACTGCTTCGTTGGTCTAATGGTAGCAAGCGCGACTGCTGAGCATTAGGTCCTGGGTTCGATTCCCGGGTCGTGCAAATTATTATTGAGTTTTTTTACATTAAGAAATTCTTAGTAGCAGCACGGAATCTGGAATTGTTCCCGGTTAATGGCAATAGGCTCGCCCTCTATTACATGGGACTAATAATATAGCTGGCGTAACGTGGTTGTAATGCGTTGCTCTTTCATGACTAGGTAGGTATTTAATACATCAACAATGTCGACTCAACTCAAATACCACATATCGAATTTGTCAAACATTTCGAATTGTGCATAATTGTATTTTACACCTGTTGCGAGCGAACACGTCGACGACAAGAATGTCAAGCGCGAACGTGGAACGCGACCGACACGTTGCCAGATCGCTTGGCCGTGACGACACAAACACACTGAATACGCAACGTAATCGCCACACACACATAGATACTACATTGCTTTCAACAAGATCGTAGTACGAGACAAATAAGAAGATACATACTATAGAAACAATAACAGGAACGACAAATAAGATTGATCAATGATCACATTCCGAATTGCGAATAATAACTGAAAATCACTAACGTAGTAATAGTTTATTCTTTGCTTTGGATCTGTTTTTTTTTTCTATTTATTTGCAAAGGGATTTTTATAGAAATACCTATCAAATTGAATTTTATTAATGCTTATAAATCTAAGAGTATGCACAATTACTCACACTACCCATATTTTTTTAAATATTGTCTAAGTTATAAAAGCTTGTAGTAATTTGGGCATAACAGTTTTCCCCGAACTAAGTTAGTCTGGTTCTGAGAATTTGTTCAAAAATCAAAAAAAAAACATAAATTATAATGTTTATAATTCGGTTTAAAAAAATAGTATATTGACATCTATCAATATAATAAAGGTAATGTTATATTATCAGAATATAATTAAAATGAAATGAATTTATAATCTATTAAAGTACATCATTAGCTATTCGGCGCCCCGGTCGGTAAAATATCAGCGTGATGAATCCTTACCTTGTTAAATTGATCGATTCGCTTTGCGTGGCTTCGCATTTGTGTTGAACTACACACACACGCTTATCGCCGCTCGTATTGCGCGTGCTATGCTATGAGGTCGCGCGTCTCGACCGCGTCGCCTGTTCTGAGCGAGCTGGCAACAGCGCGCGCTATTTTTAGTTCCCCGTCTGTCGTGTCGATCGCATCACGTATTTTTGCTGTTAATAAAGCTTTATGTTGTTTTAACTTGAATTTAAATAGTAAAATATTGTGATTATACAAAAAACTGTGCATTTATCGTGTTAAAGTGTTTAAAAACTGTTGTGGTTATAAGGAACGGTTATAACATTACGTATATGTAACAGTTTGTATGCGTTCAAAACAGTTCAGTTACATTTTCAAGGTTATCTGACAGATAAGTTTAGTAAACTTACATAATAAATGGTGGACTCGGTGGACTATATGGTGGTAATTAAGACTGGATATGGTTTATAATATGGACGACCCATGTGATTTGAGACACAGCATGAACCTTATAGAAACCTTAATCTGTGAGGTGGCTAAAAGACCACTGTTATGGGACAAATATGACAATGATTATAATAACAGATTAGCCATGGATTCTGAGTGGGAGAAAATAGCGAATATGCTGAACAAGGATAGTAAGTATAGAATAAAATAACGTGATTAAACGGTTTTATTTAGCTTATCCTGTTTATTATTTGGTTCAAAATTAGTAATCGATATTTCACCCCCTCAAATACCTAATCTTGATAGGTAACGAAAAGTGATAAAGAAAATAGATATAATATTTATATCAAAATCATTTTTTTCGGTTTTGTTTAATTAAAAGTTTTGTAGAATGAAAAAGTCGATTATGAGCGGGATTTGAACCCGCCACCTACTGGGTAAAGCCTCCAGTCACTCTGCCACTAAGCTATGAGTGTGTGTTTACTCACGATATTTTCCTTTACCCTTTTAAGCAAGTGATAATGAATTTTTAAAACGCACATGAATCCGAAAAGTAAAAGATGTGTGCTTGCGTTTCAAACCTATGACCTTTGACTTGGTAGTCCAACGGTCATAACTCTAGGCTATCACTGCTTAATATTATTGGTAAATACCTAGTATATCTTTCTAAGATATTATACGCTTTCAAAAATAATACCAAACATCATCTGCCAATCCTTTTCCCAACCATGTTGGGGTCGGCTTCCAGTCTTACCGGATGCAGCTGAATACCAGTGTTTTACATGGAGCGTTACACGATACCCCTTGGTAAGACGGATGTCAGAATTTCGGGCTTCTGACTACCCGTAACGACTGTCAAAGATCTACAATCGACAGCCGGGGCCAACAGCTTAACGTGCTATCCGAGGCACGGAGAGTGATAATTAATTTATAAAACGCATATAACTTACGAAAAGTCATAGGTTCGAACCCGAGATCTCTGACTTGCCGGTCAACGGTCACCAACACTAGGCTATCACGACTCCGAACACGACGAAAAATAATAGGTAGACCAACGAGTACTATACATGGAAATTAAATTATGTGAAACCATTAGTCTGTTCTGAATTTCAACTCAAACTTTGAACATATTCTGTCTCTTTTCGTCATTTACTCGTACGTTTCATAACTAGAGGAATCTGCATTGCGTTGCAATGCTAAGTAAGTACCAATCAGTTATACAAATAGGTACTATCAAACACTAGGCAATTGGCTTTGTATCACAGAATAAATAAGTACCACGGACTGCGACCTATAGACTACACTAGAGCAATACCTTGTTTTGCTAATACAGCTCTAATTACATAGAAGTTATTAAAGTTCATTTTTGATATCACCGCTGCGCCTTGGAGAATAGAGGAATTAATCAAATTAATGTAATTTAGACTCTACGATGTAATAAGTTAGGTACATTTTTGATTAAACAGAAGCACTTTCGAACACGTGCTATTCGAGCCTTCTTGTATATTTGTGACGTCAACCTGCGCATACCGCGCATGCGTAGTTTTGAGCTGTACTCTACTATGATAATTAATTTATGTCATGTTGGTCAGTAGCATAATCGGGTTGTCTCATCAGCTATACATCGTAAAATGCGCATTACCCGTTGCTCTGTCCTTATCTTTGGTAAAGAAACGCCTTTTGCCAGAGCGAGCAAGATTGCTTGCGTGAGTAGTTTGCGCTTAGCATGCAGGTAAGAGCGGGATAGAGCGAAAACACAACAGAGTGATCCAGTGCAATACCGAATAGAGGTCTGTGGGAGCATAGCGTGTTTTCGCCATACGAGATTACTATACGCCATACGTTTGAAATTATTACAAGTTTTGCCGACACAAGGAAGTTTTATGGACAACCCATGTCATCTTATTATGCGTGCTTTTTGAGACTTAATTAATAAGAGAAGAGATTTGAGCAAGTGATAATTAATTAATAATTCGCAACATACTTAACTTACGAAAAGTTGAAGTAAGAGATGCGTGCTTTAGGTTCGAACCTGAGACTTGCTAGTCAAAGGTAATATCACTAAGCTATCACGATATACACGAATCACAAAGGTAAATAATTATGTAGCGCAATAACTGTTGGTTTAAAATTGTATTATCTCTTACTTTTGTGTTACACTTTATAGATCTGTAAAGTTAGATTTTGTTGTTTTTAAATAAATTAATATTATTATTTTAGTCTTAATTAGGCATATCTCTGCATGGCAAACGCCACCCATTTCTCCTTACACTTACCTCGGTCTATAAATAAAATTATTGCTAACGTTCACGGAACAAATTTGCAAAGGTCACATCTTATATTTCGTATTATTCTAATAATTTCATTTAATTTATTATATTTATTTATAAAATAGTAAAGTCTGCTGTCTGTCTTACATATCAAAAAGGATATCCTGTAAAGTTTGCATTATTGTTACGTACTGGGCACGCCACTGGTTATAAGTACCTGAGTTGAAAATAATTAAGTAAAAATTATCCGCCCCAAAATAATAAGTATTTGAATATTTTTAATTTATAATTTATATTATTAATAATTTACCCTGTTTACAGGTAGGCATGTGTTTAAGCACTTCGTTACGTTATAGTCTACATTACATTATTTATAAGTCTATAAATACAGTTTCGGACTCAGTGCTTCTAAGAATTTTACATTTTCGTCCAAATCGAACACGAGACCTTGTGGTCAGCAGTCGCGGTTTAAACCGTTATACTTCTTTATACTCCGTTAAATTACTCTTATGTAACATGACTCCTAATCTTTATAATGTAATTAGTAGCATGACTAATTTTTTTTCAAATTGATTGTTCCAGAAGACTACGTAAAACAAAAATGGCGGAATTTACGAGACCAGTTTCAAAGAGAGAGTAAGAAAGTAAAGGTTCCCTTCGACAAGCCAATAAAACCCTACATCGAATACTACAGAGGGAAGTGGATTTACTTCGAACAGATGCTCTTCCTCAAACACGTCGCAGGAAATAGGAAAAACAGCACCTTCTCCACGCCAGAAGAAGTCAATATCGACGAAGATGATATAAAAGAAGAAATAATAGTATTCGAAGACGATATGTTAGCAGAACACGTTACTAATTTGAACAGTGAACCTGACATTGAAAAAGAACAATCAATAACATCCAGTGTTGAAGATGTTCCAATAGGACTTAAAGTTGAAATAATAGAAGATGACGACAAAGAACCAGACGACAGTAGACGTAAGCGGAAAGCTTCGGAACTTAGCAATGAATCTGCAGTACCTGTAAAAGCTAAAAGACAATCAGTTACGGAAACTATAACAGTTGATGACCAAAGTGATATAGATGACGATTTACATTTCGTGAAGAGTTTAGTTCCATACTTGAGGAAGTTGCCTCCATTAAGGAAGTTGATAGTTAGGAATGAAATACAGAACTTACTAATAAGGGAAAGTCTTTGTGAAAAGTGTAAATTTGGGAAAGATTCTTCGCATCACTCATAGCGTTTAATAAATTTTTAGAACTGTAAACTTGCAGAAAGTTGTGTTTTAGCAGCAAATTCAACCTTTTAAATTGCGTACATATTGTTAGCTTTACAATTAAATTGAGATAACTTTTAAGTTTTTTTTTTAATTCTTTATTATCAGCAATGTTTCAACCAAGTTTGCAACACATAACACGCACTAGCTATATTGTAATATGCATTATAAATGACTGTCGAGTCCTCATGCGATTTTGTGCGTCTACAGGTCTCCGGGATTTTTCAATTTGGCCTGTTTCCTTGCAAGTTTGTAGGTATGTTATATACATCGCACTTTTCAGAGCTTGCAGATTATTTAGAATCCAAAATTTCAAAAATCAATCCTTATATTATTCGCAACTTCTATATCTGACTCATCAAAATTATATACCTACTACTTCCAAATGACTCAAGAAAATAAATCCAGCAATCTCAAACATTTTGTTACTGAACTTGGCATCTTCTCCACATTAATGTTTTTGTCGAAAAACCAAATAAACAAAATAGTTTTCACTAACTCCAACGAATCACCTTTCTTCAAGTTAGAAGTCAGATCATAAAACGAGCTTCTTAATTAGGGAAACTTGTTAGTTAATCAAGCTCTAGAACAAAACGTAATGTCTAACAATAAACATTTTATGTACACTACGCTTTATATTAAAACTTGGCGTTTATTGCACTGTTTTACTTGACAGCTAATGGCATAGACAAGAAATCAATAGATAAGATGTGTCTGAGTGAGTAATGGATGGGGATAAAATTGTATGCATATTAAATTAGAGGCGCTTCGTGCTATGGTAACGCGGTAATTGTCATGATCTCTTTGGTTGAGTATGGCATTAAATTTCAATTGTTTCCGTGCTTCAAAACTTTTTACAATAAACACCCAAATCATCGGAAACAGTTTGGGTTTTTAGCAATGAGGCACAGCACTGTAGGGTCTCAATAGTACATGAGTTCCTACTTTTAGGAGTTAAAAAAAAAGATAATTCAACTTTCAATTATCATTATCATATTTTCTTAACACACAAATATGGTTCTGCAGTTTATGCGTGAGCGAGCAAACAAACAAACATACTTTTGCATTTAAGTATAATACGTATTGGTTAGGATTTCTTCTAATTGCGTTAAGTAATTGGCAGCAAGTAAAGGTGTGTACCGACAGCGCGTAAATTGGTACGTCGTCATCGCGTAGTCAGTTACGCGTGTCCTAGAACGCCATGTCTATAATATGCATACACTCTTAAGTATGGACATGGCGTTCTAGGACGCGCGTAACCGACTACGCGTACCAATGTACGCGCTGTCCGTACACACCCTTACAGTTTAGTGGTGTCTTTACTCTAAACCCACAATTCCAAATAGTTATTCTACCTTTGATCCGCTAAAAAGAAACAATACCTCTGCTATCGCTCACTAACTAGCTCGTTAAGCATAGTTAGCTGTCCTAACGCGACAATCAGCGAATCGATAAGAGTGTCAACAAGAGCCGGCTAATGCTGTGCCAACAACGCCATGCGGGTCGGCCCATTGTTGCGTTTTGTTCAAACGTTTAGTAACTGGAGCTGGCGTATCTCTGTGGAGTTGACGTACTTGAATTTGCACGGCTTTGAGATATCCATAGCCTCGTTGGTTTAGTTGTAAGCGCAACTGCTGAGCACGAGGTCCTGAGTTTAATCTCCGGGTAAAGTATTACCTATTGGGTTTTTTCATTGGGAAATTCTCAGTAGCAGCACGGAGTCTGGAATTGTGCCCGGTTAATGGCAATAGCCTCGCCACCTATTACATGGGACTTATAACTAAGCCGGCAAAACGTGTGTGTACTGCGTTGCATACAACTTTGCCTATCTCCTCTGGGAATTACAGGCGTGAGTCTATGTATGTTTGAGATACCTATCTAGCCCTGTACTATAAGCATCGGCTAGCGATTTTATTCTGGGAAGATAAGTAAAATGGTCATTCTTTGAAAAACATTAACATTTTCTTAATACATAATGTCTTTCCGTCGTAAAGATTTTTCATGATTAAGTTATCTGCTGTGGTGTATAAATGTGTGTTGGTAAGCAGCTGTTCTACTTATCATGTACTATTTATTAGGTTAATTTGAATGTTAAAAGTCTCATACTCTAAAATAACCTTTTTGAAATTATTAGATGTCTTCCCGACACCACTTAACAATATTTCAAACAATATTACTACTATCTCAGCACCTTTCTACAAGGGAGCAGCACAAAAAAAATAAGCATGTGCAAGGGAGCTCCTGCCATCTATCAACTACAATGAGCGGGCACTTCCAAGCTACTTGGAATGGTACCTACCTCAATGTGTAATTGTGATCGGCGCATGAGATCACAGCACGGGCGCTTGCTGATTGATACAGCATAAAAAAATTGGTAAAATAATTAAGTAAGTAAAAATAAGGTAAGTATCTACAGTTTTTCATGGATTTAGATAAACAGGAAATAAAATCACCATCCTATAATAATATTCTTATTAAATAATTTCATTCTATATTTTTTTTAATTAAAAGTTCAAAATCTCGAAAATGAAGAAAATCTTTTATTAATTACCTAATTTTTTACCTGGTTTTTAATTTATTGACAAAACATAAAAGGGAAATAAATTAATTAAACAATCTTCAAACACACTATAATTTATCAAATCGAAATAGCAATTAAATTCAACGTTCAAAACCAAGCAGGGCGGCGGCATTAGTGAAGAATAAGTCGTATAAATTACGTCACAAGCTCAGCCATTATACAAATACTTTATCTATTTATCATTACCTGACCTATAGAAATTGTGAGAAAGACTAATGTCAAAACGTTTTGGAGGTCTTATTCTGGAAAGATGGTTTTGTAATTTATTAGAGGTCGCTTAGTGATCGCTTAGTTGTCTGCCCCGCGAGTGTCGTAAGAAGCGACAAAGGGAAAGATCTGGAGGATGGGCAGCAGCATCCTTCTGTATGATCATCTACCTGCGATCGCCAATCCGCTTGCTCAGCGTGGCTATTATGGGCAAATACCTCCAATGAGCGCACAATAGCGGCGCGCTTTGGGAGAGGCCTGTTTAGCAGTGGACTTATACAGGCTGATGATGATGATGATGATGATGCATAGTGGTCTTTTTTCCCAATTTATTTTTATAAAGACTATGTCGTCATCAATGGCTATTAAACAAAAATAAATTGATTCACAAACAGAAGAAAAAATGTTTACTATACTATTTTGTGTTTGTCTTTATAGAAACCTATAGATTATATTTTTTTTAAACACCATACAATGGGAAAATACGGGTTTTGCTACTATCACAAAGCCTCTCTTTCCTCCTTCCACCTCTCTCTCTTTCCTCCTTCCACCTCTCTCTCTTTCCTCCTTCTACCTTTCTCTGTCTCAAAGCAATAATTAAATTTTGAAGAATGAATTCCTATTATGAATGTGTTTGTTGTATAAAGTAGTCCCGGGAAAAAAAATGTAACAAATATAAACGAATATAAAAACGTAAAAAAACATAAATTCAAACTGCCAACCATCTTAAACAAAATAAAAAATAATTTTCGATATCAGCAATCCAGAATAGGGTTCCCAAACCGGTCGTGAACCGGTTCAGTAGAGTTTCAATTACTCAAATACCGGGACTTTTGTTATCGAAACGTTGTTTTCATTGTACTGTTTTATCGAAACGGCTTATAGGACATAATATGTCTTATATTTTATTGGTAAGGCGTCCGAGACCTTTGCTCTCGGAAATAGTCGTTAGATCCGGTCCGGTTCGGCCAAATACGGTAAATAATAAATTGTGAACTGTGTTGTAACTGCGGTTGTTGTTTAACTTTGAAGTTAAATTGAATGAAAGAGGTTTACTTATATTAGTAGGTTTGTCCTTTCTCTGCGTATCAAAAAAGTTGAATAACCCTCGCTGTTAAATTAGTATATGAAGCAAATTGATTTCAATTACTAGACGCGTATTAAAAGCGAAACATCCTAATTAATATTATAAATGCGGAAGAAAGTTTGTTTGTTACCTTTTCACGCTTAAACCACTGAACCAGGCCTATGTCGATGTACTTGCGCGCGCTATATGCCTACTGCTAGCCGATAGTCCGATAGTATGTATGTATTTATTTAACTTCTTTAATTAAAGATTGAATAAAACAAAATCGAATTTGGAGAAGTATCCGTGAAAAATATTAAGTACCTACCTACTTATCTTGATACGTAAATCACATAGATTGGTTTGTCTGCTGCAATATTTATTGTGGCTCTAACCTTAAAGGAGAGAGAGACTTTAAAATAAACTTATTTTTAAAACTAGATAAAGTTCTTTTTAAACCCATTTGCATTTGAATCGAAAATCGATAGAAACGTTAACATTTTCGGTAGCTATATTATTCTGAAACAAAAAAATAAATTAGCCTTTTCTCTCCCAATTCATTTGGAGGATTTGGGGGTTGGGTAAGGTATACACCAAGCTGACCCAGTGCGTATTTGGTGGACGAGGGTTTGTGATCAACCGCTCTGTTGGAATTTGTCACGGCCGGGCCTTTATCTAGGCTTACTGTTACATCAAGCCAGTGGTAACTAGGTCCCGCTGTTTAATGTGCCTTCCTAAAACAGAGACGCTCAAAATTAAATATCAAAACAAGGAGTTTAATATTGAATCACGAACGCAGTCCCAATTCTTGCAATTTTTCTTTGCAAAATTCATTCTGAAAATGCCGCACATGACGCTCAAATTGGCGTGTGCCGCAGCACGAACTTTGCAATAAGTTTGTATATAAACACAAACGCAATCTTGATCTCAAATTCGATCATGGCGTATGACAAAGTGCACTGTTTCCTGGCTGAATAACGAATGTTTGCATAGAAAAACACTAGGAAAGCGAGATTCAAGAGTAAGTCCCCTAGTCAAAAAACACAAAAACACCTCGGTTTAAATACGGATATAATATGTCCATTTATATAAAATATGTCAGACTCAATAAAACAGCAGAAGCTGAATTACCCGCAACAGGATTCCCGAAGTAAGCCCTCCCGATGTTTGCCGAAGTCCGCTTTACGAGTTCCCGAACTTGAATCCACCTGTCGTCGGTAAGAAGCGGTTGGTACCGGTTAATACTGGTTAGAGAGTGAATGAAATGGGGTAAGTATGTTTTATGGATTTAGTTTAAGTTTGGTAGCGCAGTGAGAACTTAAGTCGAAGGTATGCCAGTTGTCTGTCAAGTTATAGGTCTCAGGTTCGAACCCAAGGCATTACTGACTTTTTATATTGTAGATAATTTGAGTATTACATAATTTAACAGTTACCTCGTACCTTGAAAATAATTTACAAATACATGTACCTATAGAGCCGTCAGTCCTGTGTCTGATTATTGACGTTACATCGTTCTATGAGAGAAAGGGAATAGAAAGTGCACCTGCATCTCCTCTAAATTGGCGCAAAATGATCAAAATAAGAGGCAAGTAGGTACATTTATATGTATGTATATAGCTATAATGTACCTATCAATGGTAGTTACCCAATGATATCATATACCACCCACTGATACGACCAACACTTGCGCATACATATTCATTGAACATCACCGATGTGACGGAGATGTCAAAAGCAAGCCGTTTTAAATTCAATTTCAAGCATTGTTTTGATTGGTACGGTCAGAAAAAGTATTGTAGAAAGGTTGCCTCCAAAATTGATAGATTTTCAAACTTTTACAAATTGCTCTGACAAAATTCCAGAAAATCGTTGTCAAGATATAAAAATGCAAGTAATGAAATCTGATATCAGTATTAACTGCTTCAGTATTAGTATTCGCGACGGGTGTTAATGTCAGATTTTTGTAATTAAAAATATAATTTAACATCGAGAAAAAGTTAGTAGCGATAGAGGTTCAATGGTAAATGAAAGCAAGAGCATTGAGAGTTGTTTACTAGGTCGAGCGATTATTGTCTTGTTCAAACGGTAATTAGGTACTTAGTGAAACAACGTTGGTACGTCGATAGGTACTTAAAGGCACTACCGGATTTTTTTTTAAATAAAGAACTGTAGTTCCCTTCCTGAATACAAACTACATTGTTTTTATTTATCGAATAGAGAGGTAAATTGATAACTATACCTAAATTATAATGTTAAAAACCGGTTTGGGAGGTACGATGCCACGTCAAACTTATAACACCCCTCTTTTTGCGTCGGGGGTGTTAAAAAGAAGGACAACCCTATAAACATAATTTTTGCATTTATTTTATTAATAAGATTTATTTTGCTGACTACCAAACATAACTTGTTCACACTTATTATATTTCCTGGAACAATTGAATGTGTTTCAATTGTAACCAGTTATGTTATCAAACAATAATGTGACAAGGAAAACAGTGTTCAATTATGTTAAATAGATATGGAACTATTTTGCCTACTTTGTCGAAACGCTTTGCAATGTCCAAAATAAACGCTCCACTTTACAAATTGCAAAAATGAAAATAGCTCACTAGGTACCATTAGTGAGTATTTTTACACAATTAATTTTAATATATAACTGTGTGAGACTAATATAAAATTATTTCTTCTATCAGTACGAGTTGGCAAAACAAGTAAATACCGATAGTATTCATTATTGATCATTATCAGCCTGCATTAGTCCACAGCTGAACATAGACCTCTTCCAATGCGCGCCTGATAATGATGATGACAGATGATTATTGTTACACAGAAGGATGCTGCTGCCCATCCTCCGGATCTTTTCCTTATTCGCTTCGTACGACACCCGCGGGACGAGTAGGGGTGGTTCTATTCTTAGGCCGGAAACCACACGGCCGATAATAAAGATGAAACGAAAAATACCTGTCTCAAATGACCCGCTTTTTTCCATAAAAAAGACGGTGTTTATATTCCAAAACCATATAAAAAGCAATTGTACTTACATCAGTTCTCACATACTCTTAGTATTTGCCATAAACCTATTTACAGAAATAATCTATTTTAACTTTACATAAATGAATAATTTCAATCAATTTCTAAACAGAGCTTTGGTTTTCTGGCGTACCTATACTTGATCAATCCACTTCGTTATCAAGGACACTCATTGACCTGGCAATAATATAAATGGAATCAAAGAACAAATAAATAGCTTCGGCATTTCACAAATTAGACCGAAATCAATTCCTTAGAAGTGATTACAAAGGTAGGAAATTGTTTTACCTGCAAACATAACACTCTTCTTTTGTAACCCCCGACGCAAATAGAGGGGTGTTAAAAGTGTTTGTAGCATAGCTGTTAAATGAATGGACCGATTTTAATTTAGTTTTTTTTTTATTTAAATAGTGACTTGATCGAATGTTCTTAGGTAAAAAAATGAGGTTTAATTGTATCGAGGGTTTTTATTTTTATAAAAGTTGTTACGAGCGGGATTGGAACCTGTGACCTACTGGGTTAAGCCTCCAGTCGCTCTTTCGCTGAGCAATTTGCAACACCGTCGTTTATTTTCTTTTAGCACGATTTTTTCTTTCTACAAAATTTCGATTTGTCGTGTTCACATAATTATGCATAAATGCTTCATTAAATACATAATTTATATTTATACGCAATATTATGTTGTATATGTATAGCATTGTGGTCTAGCTGCAACGTTAGTCAAGCTAGCCTTCTAAAATAACGTACAAAGGGTGGATGTGGATAGCAGAGAAGTTCGGTAACACGAGCGTAGTTACAAATAGCTCAGTGGCAAAACGATTAAGGGCATTACAGAGGGTTCGAATCCCGCTCTTTACGATTTTTTTCTACAAAATTTCGAACTTTATCAGTCTTAAAAATGTATGTTACTGCACCCACGATACAGCTGAAAATTCAAGCACATATAAAAAACTCTTTCTGTATAGACTGTGATTCTAGTGTAAGGCTACGTTTTCTAAAAAGAAAAAAACTCCTAACCAGAGCACAACAAATTACAGCAAATCCCGGAACGAAGTTACCCCGCTCCAAAGCTTATTTGATTCAATGAACGAAATTAAAGATAAAAGGTCAACAATAAGACCTGAGACTTGAAAACTTACATCCGCAGTTACTTGCATCCGCAGTTACTTGCATCCGCAGTTACTTTCGAAACTAACCGCCACTTCCTTGGAGTTGGCATACAGGGTCTAGAACTCTAGACTCTAAGAACAAACAAGCCGACAAAGTTAACTAGTAGTTTATGAAACAAGTCTTTGTCTTGGTTAGTTTACAAGGCCATTTAGTTAACCAAACATGGTTTAATGATTTTAACAGATTTTATTTAAAAATTGAATATCGTTTTAAATGAGTTTTTTTTTATCGTATGGTTGATAAACAACCTGGTGTCAGAGTTTAAGTAAAACCACCCGTAAGTCTCTAACATGACTTTACACACCACTTTAATGGATATCGATGAAATTTACAAATTTTTTTTTTACTTTAATTTCAAGGCAATTTAATGACCGGAAAGTAATTCCTATAGAATACTTTTTTCCTGAAAAAAAAAACTTTAAGAGCGAATCCATTGGTTAAATCTAGTTGTAATAATAAGCTAAGTTTATTTTTAGGTAGGCACGTGTAATTACACTTTATAATGATTCATTCTAAAGAACACCCACCAGGTGTCAAAATTCCATCTGATTAAAATCCTCAAAGCGAAACCGAAACTTAACTTAATGATTGATACACGACGCTGTCAATTACAAAAACTTGGAAACTGGATTACGTTTCGACACCATCAACAACATTCGAGGTAAGTTGAGCAAATTCTAATTGGACGTAGTTAACCGAAAAGGATCCAATCTACAAAATTGTCAAAAAAAAATTAAAGTGTTCCTAAATTTTTAATGAGCCTTTCTAATGAGATTAAAAAATATTATAAATTATTTAAAATTATTAAATTTTTAATGCTTTTTTAATGGGCAAAAACTATCAGGACAAAAAACATATCTGTTAACCTTTTTTGACTGTAGGATACCATCACAATGTATGGACAGGTTCATTCATTATCAAACATTTTAGGTGCTACATCTCAGAGTGATTTAATGTGGTTTGGCTCCTTTTCGCTTAACTACGTCCCATTTCGCATGAAAACAGAGGCGATCAAAACGTCAAATAAATACATACCAACAAACTTGGGTGTTATCAATCATCCAGCGGAAGTCATGGTGTCAATAAGTTTGTTTGTCCTAAAATCATGACATAGATAAATTAGTGAAGTAACTTATTTTCAACTTTGAACTGATTAATGGTGGAAGAAAAAATTGGGAAAATGTTACTCTGTAATTACTGTCTGTTGGAATGTTTCAGAGGTTTTGTTGTGGGTTCTATCATTAGTTAAACGTATACCTGCGGGTAGTTGAATAGGTAATGGTTGAGCCGTGATTGATATTCAAAAGGAATTGAATTAATTTTATTGTAGTGTTGGTTTTTTTTTTGTTGTTTAGTAGATTGAAATGAAGGTCAATAAAACAACCTACTATACCTAAGTACAACATTATCCATCCAAAATTGCGTTTTTAGTTTCATGTTTGCTGAACTTGAGCTTCTGGATTCAATATTCAGGTCGGGAAAAGTACCTACCTATTATAGTTTTACTATCGATTTTGTGATCAAAATTCGGCTAGGAAAAAAATTTCAGGCGTTAACTCTATTTGTTCAAAATTTGTGTTAAAAAACCATATTTTATTTTATTCAACAAATCTTTTATGAAAAACGTGTGTTAAAATTGTTCACCCATGTGGAAAAGTAAGAAAAAATGAATTGTACTTTTCTTTTTAGTCTATTACACTGCGGAGTAGCAAATAAAGAATATAAATACGACATAATCATAAACATCATTCAAGAGAATAAAAAAACAATTTCACAAACGTACATTTTGTGACTTCCACCTTACAATACCAAGCGAAACATCCGAGCGACACGATTCCCAAAAAATAAGGCACTCCTCCCGCGTTGAAATATGACCATCCACTCCAAATCCACTTTGTCTGAAGATAAAGATTTTTGGAAATTAAATCCACCACACTTATCCAGATTGTATAACTTCCTTACACCAAAATTGTGGCAGAAATTTATTAACATACAAGTAAGCAGGATTTTTCTCTTGACGAGGGTACGGTTGAATCCAGAAATCTAATTGAACGTACCTACGTACCTACAGCTACAGTTTGAATACAACTTCCTAACAAAGACTGGTTGTGACATTAATAAGAAATGTTTTGCGGGATGGCTTTTGGGTTTTGACGGTGTTAAATGATGGTTGTTGTACCTACCCTTGATATGGGGTTGTAAATTTTATGAAAAATTCTACCTTTTTCCGGTTTCTCTAATCTAAATAGATTTAAAACATACATAGAGAGGACATTACCAATATTTTTATATTAAAGTATTATTTAGAGAGAACATAACTAATATTTTTATATTAAATTATTATTTTAATATTTTTGGTTTCTCAAATCCAAATAGATTTAAAAAGGACATAGAGAGGATATTACCAATATTTTTATATTATAGTATTTTTTAAATATTTTTTTTTATTTATTCATTTAGAGATTAGTCATTTAGAGATTTGACAATAAATGTCAGATCTTTAAATAATAATACAGGGAATAATAAGGCTCGGAGGAAGACATGCTATAGTCCCAATGTAGTAGAGGTTAGTTTTAACACAAATTGGCCAGCTCAATCGGGATAGTATCACAATCTCGCAGAAGCAGAAAAATTACATTTATACTGTTATGTTTCGTCAGGTCAGTGAAAGCACCGGAGGCTTTATCCCCCCCTTCAAAAATTCTCCCCCTTTTCTATAATCCTGCATAGAGTCGGCAACATGTTCCATAGACCATCAGGCGGACAGTATACTTGTTTGCCACATAGTGGTTAAAAAAATAATTAATTGAAGACAATCTATTTTATTTCCATTTATTATTGCCTAAGCTCCTCGTTAATTTCATTATCCTGTTTAGTTAAAGAAACATAGTAGTGAGGTTCTACATAAAGCTTAATATGTGGTAATTAGTTTAAATAATAAAATCGATGGCTTTTAAAGGTTCGATTCGATCGGTATTAATGGGCAAGTAAGGTAGATGACTGAGAAATAGAGGTCAGCGGGTCATAGTTAAAAAATAAACGTAAAGATTAATATATATTTTTTTAAACAAAATGCTAATTCTCGAAGTACCAACAAGTAACTCCAAGTATCCCACTTTGATACATCCTACACTAGTCTTTAAAAATTAGTACTACACTTTTAAAATTGCAATAACATTTAAGGTAAACAAGATTATATTTTCGAAATAAAAATATTATTTTTTTATAAAATTTCTCAAAAATTAAATACATACTGAGAAAAATATAATGTGAATAATTTAGAAAATGTCAATGATTAATTGCGTTTAAATATTTTGTACTAGATAGAGTCGGCACTGCGGTCAGATGACGTCATTTGTTCTAATGTCGAAGTCTAAGAGCTATCAGCTGTCACTTCATACATTTATCTTTATATTGTGGGAAGAGGATAGCAGCAATCACACTTGTTTTTTTTTTATCTCGTGTTAAATTTTAACTTTATTATCAAATAATATATGCAAATGTAAATTTATTTTTAAAGAGTAGATAACAGACATTTTATTATTTTTAAACAGTAGAGAATAGATTATTGTAACTGGTAAATCGGCAAAATTTCCATAGTAAAAATATAAGAGAGAGAATTGTTACATTATAACAAATTTTGTTATAATTTTCTTTTGCAAATAAACCTTATTTTATTAAAGAAAAATCGCTATCCGCCCTCGCTAGCTCTTATTACTAAACCCTCGTCTAATTTCATCACGCACAGTGGTAATTTGAACGGTTTTTTTCGTGCGTGCCCAAGTAATTGTTAGTATTAATTCGCTGCCACCCGCACGCGATCCAAATATTGTTATAGGCACTTAAATTTATTCCCTATCACAGTCTAGGTGTTATTTGGTTGGAGTTGATGCTGGCAAATTAAAATAAATTTGGCAATATTGCCGATTCGGCTGCTAGGAGCTGGAAGCTGCTGGATAAACCAGGAGTTTATATAAAAGAGTTTTAATTAAACTTTTTCTTTTTGTTTTTGAATTTGTTAGTTTTGTAGTATGAATTTTTGGCTGCCAAGTTAAAAGTTTCAGGTTCAAATCCAAGGCATGCACAAACTTCTTTTTTGATGCCAATCGATCCTGTTTCTAATACTAATCAAAAACTTCTATGGGATCTACCGTCGTTAGAAAACCCAAAAAGCCACAAATTGCAAAAAGCTTTTCCCTTATATTTTGTAAAGAATTTGTGTAACTAAAATACCTACTAATGTTTTTTGTTTGTTATAATATAATCCCTTGAAAAATGGATTTCAAATACACACTACTCATAGGTAACACAAGTCAATTTGTTCAACAAATACTAATATTTGAAATGACTACACGAAATAAGACTAAAGAGAATCCCTAGTGGTAACGTTTGAACCTAACTCGTAAATAAGTTTGCCTATATTTAAAGTAAGGTCGAAAGGTTATATGTTAGTCTCTAGGCCATTGTAGGAAGACAATGATGAATTACAAAATTTGGGATTTAGAGATTTTAAGTGTAATTTATTTAAAGAATTTAAGGCGCGGATACTTGCTAAGCTACTATCTCGCTCGCACATTGAAGATTTAAAATCAGTGAACATAGTTATGAAAAATTACAACAAATCAAGTTATGGAGAATTACATTATCAAAGTTTAGCAAAAATATCAGTAGGATCGGAATAAGTTTTCGTACATAAAAATGGCTCAAATGAATTTTTATTCATACCATTCACAATAAAATTGTTTTAATAAAGCTATTGAAAAATAAAAATTAATAAATACAAAAACGTTCCCTTTACTTTACTGCAATTATTTAAACAATTTAAAATTAGGTGTCTTTTAAATTTTCACAAGTGATTAAATCGAATCGATTTTAATATTTGTTTTTTTTTTTAAATTTACAAAGTCGCCGCTTTTAAGATTTTTTCTGGGTTGTGGACACAATTTTACTCAAGAATTATTCGATCTCAGTATTGTCCTATGCGATACTTGGCATAGCCAAGATAGCAAGCCATAGCCACTGCGCCAAAGATGTAGTCATTTCAATGATGTGTTTCGATCTAGCGGGGCCTCTCTGACCCGACTCTACCCGACTCTACACTCTACCCAAAAATAACTATTCTCAATTTAAAACAGGACTGTACTGCATTTTCGTAAATAACAAACCACGCACAAGTAATATTGCGTGTTCTAAATATACTTTATTTTTTATTTCTAGCTCAAGCCTACCTACGTAAGAGGTTATCCAATTATGCGCACTATTTTATCTTCGCATGTCACATGTCAAATTTTATTAACTGCCAGTACATTTAAACGACTTAAAAAAAAAGTATAGTTTTTTGTTAAAGAAGTATAGTCTTCGATTGGTCCAATGATTCATCATTCTCAGAATTCAGATGAATCATTGGACCAATCGGAGACTATACTATACTATACTATACTATACTATACTATACTTCGGAGATACATATTCGGATTCGGAGATACTTATTATGCTTTGGAGATACAGAATAGAACTTCTCACTGGACGATAGCAAACCTCTCGTAACAACAACGACTGAAAAGTCGGTATTATTAAAAAAAAAAATTAGTTACATAACTAGTCAGTACATAGAGTCCAGTTTTCACTTGTTAGGGTTTTATGAGGATACTGACTCTCTTGACTATCAGCGATCTTCATGACTGCTGGAACTTTAACGTGCTTTCTGAGACATGGAGCAGGCGATAATTAATTTATAATACGCTCATAACTTACGAAAAGTCAGAAGTACGTGCCTTGGATTCGAACTTGAGACCTCTGACTAGCCAGTCAACGGTCATACCATTAGGCTATAACTGCTCCCCCCACATGATATCAATGTAGATCTGTTCATCACACAAATGTTTGTCCCGTGCGGGAATCGAGCCTGCGACTCTAATGCAGAAGGCAAATCTTTTAACCGCTACTCTAATCGTGTCGTCAAAGCATCCATACTTTTTCCTGTTATTTATAGGTCAGCAAATTCTCGAACATCTTGTCACATCACAACCGATTGCAATTCCCATAAGGACAAAAATGCCCGCACATATCATTCATCGACATTTATCATAGGAAAACAACCCTACCCCGGTAGTTACAACGGTCATTCGTCCGCTACCACTTCCTTATCACGATTTTGCACCACTCAATCTTATGTATAAAATTGGTTTCCATTGCATGTTTTGTTTAATAGAAGAGAAATGATGACTGGTTGAAACCGGCAATGTATGTTCAATAAAGTTTCGGTGTGAAATGTCGAGATTTTGATTTGTTTCGCTATGAACATGGTTTGTATAGTTTAGGATGGAAAAAATGCAAACAGTAGCGCGAACATTGTTGTTGATCGCGAGTATTTCGTTAAAAATATATGTCTGTTGCACGTATTTTGATTTTCGATGTTCTGTTGGCATCTATAAGGTGCTTCTAAATTAAATTATCTGCCACGGCTGCAATGGGAGATAATATTGGTTATTTATATTACAATAGTGAAGTAATCTTTTTATCTAACGTCATAATTTTTTTTTGCCCGCGTTTTATTGCGTAGGTCAAATTCTGCTCTATGCTCCAATTTTTTTTTATTGTTCCGGGGTACGAAATTTCTTCACTATTGCAATCTATATACCCAATACTTTCTCCCATTGCAACCGCGGCAGATAATTTAGAAGCACATTATATTATAGTGTAGTTTAAGACTCTAAATCAGCAATATTTATTGTTATGAATGAAAATATTTAATTTACAAAGTATAATACCTACACAAATAATCAATATTCTATGTTTGTCTTGAAATTTGTGTGGTCGGCAGTTCTACAGCTAATACGAGTCTAGACGTGGGTTGATAGACATTTTCTCAAAGCTCAACGTATTTAAGAACCCACACACTTCTATATTTAAATATTTGTATCGATGTTTAATAATCTTCTCTTTTTTGAAAGTAGGTTCTTTTTGCAGCTAGAAAAGGATATCTATTCCCCGACCCTTGCCTATGCCAGCCTTGGCTGAGCCTGTAGTCATAAACATGTCCCTAAATGATCAAAATCAAATCCAGCTCCCTGGCATGTCCCCGAACAACGTCCTAAGCCGAGGCCCGAGTTCCATTGGAAGGCCTTAGCTGCTGTTGCTTTAGGTTTAGTTATTTTTCTTTAGCTGGAGACCTTTTAAGAGCCGATTTAACCACTGATACTAAACGCGAACAGTTGAGTTAAACTCGGTTCAAGTGTTAACTGAGTTCAAAACTGCAATTTGTGTATGGCTGAACTTAGTTTAATTAAACTCGGTTATCAAAGTGAATGGTTAAATTGGGCCTTAGTATTGCTAGAAGTCTAGTTAATAAGTCTGAGCTCCCTAGAGCTATAACTGAGAGAGACCATTACTACATACATAGTATAAAACAAAGTAGCTTTCTCTGTCCCTATATCCCTATGTATGCTTAAATCTTTAAAACTACGCAACGGATTTTGATGCGATTTTTTTAATAGATAGAATGATTAAAGACGAAGGTTTATATGTATAGGTATTGCACCCGTGCGAAGCCGGGGCGGCTCGCTAGTGTAAAATAAAAGAGTGTCCATACTCTATATCATCATAAATGCTTTTGATAGGCGCCAGTATAACGTAAATGGATGTTTAAATTCAATTAAGAGTATCAGGCTACATAATATGTAATGCCGCGGATTAAGGATGTTATGGTTCGACCAGTTTGTTACATAATTAAAATATAGGTAGTGGATAGGAAATAATTAGTTCATGAAGCAGTAAAAGCCTAGGTAAGATTTAAATGAGGCGACTGATAGAGCTATGTAGGGGACAAATAAAATTTGAATAGGTTTTTGACTCGATAAGAAAAAGTTAAACCTAGTGATATGACCGTTGGACTGTTAAGTCAAAGGTTTGAAACCCAGGTTCGCATCTCTGACTTTTCGGATTCAAGTGCACTTTAGAAATATTTAAAAAATATATTTTTTGTAAGTTTAAGGCCTGAGCGCTTTGTGCCAAATAAATGTTTCTTTCCTCCTTTCAATTTAATTATTAAAACTACCTAAAACTGGCCTACTTGCTTTTTTATCGTTTCTATTTATTATTTTGTGGTGTGTAAAATATTTGAGACCACACTGAACATGTTAAAAAAATCCTTTCTTTACCCCTTTACGAGGAAGCATGATCAATGCAAACGTGAGCCCGACCCATTTTTTATAGGCTCCAAGCTTTGTGGTAGCACTCGGGCGCGGAGCATACTTCAAAAGGCTTTACTTGCATGCAAATATGTTTATATTTTCAAAGCGTAAACTGACTAAAATCTAGGTAGAATAGTGTTTTTAACTTTTTGTGTTTTTTAACATTAGAATAATATAGTATCATTGCAGTTATGTTTTATATTCGAAACATGGTTATGTTACAAATTATAAGTGGCGATTTATAAGTATCTATTTATTTTACCAAAGAACAAAGCTGAACATCATGCAAAGTCAGTTAGATAGAATCATAGATTAATTATTATCGGGATCAAAGCAGTAACTGTCTTTACATCAAATCACGGCACAGATAGTTCCTGATATCAACAAGTTTCAACATACAAAATCTTCAGCATATAAAAATAGATAAAAAATATAATATCAAATTTAGAAAATAACTTTCCTTAAACTGGTAGGTATTATTAGAGCAAAATTCACAAACTGCACTCAAACTTTGTTATGAATTTACAGTTTAAGTGCGGAATTCATAGCCCGCACTCTAAGTACGAGATTCATAGCCCGCACTTACTTTAAAGGACAGTCTAAAGTGCGAGTTATACAGACTGTACTTAGACTTTATTTTGAATGTAAGTGTATTTCAGGACAATTTTCAATTTGGCTGGTGTTACAATACCCAAAAACATTGTAATAATTGTTAAAATATTAATATTCATAGCTGAAATAATTCTAAAACATTGAATATTGATTAATAAATCAGGCCAGCCTGGTACTGTCGCGTAAATTATATTACGGTTTCCAATTTGTAGCGCACAGCGTGTTTAGCGGCAATTATTAGTATTAATTCAATTTCATATAGCGGATATCAAAAAGCTTGAATATTTTGTATATTATTTTCATAAAATTTCGTGTAATACGTTATTTTGTAGGTTGTTATTTTGTTTACTTCTATGCCGATTTTTTGTGGTTCGTACATCTTTGTTAGTTATATTGAAACTATAAAACAAAATGTATGAATGTATTGTATCTATTTTTGCATTTTGGGGACGTTGGAAATGAATGTATGAAAAATCATTTTGGGGAACTTGGAACTTGAGGAGATAGGACATCACCCCATTGTATAACCTCCGGTATGTGAGTCGATATGACATACAACCGGTTTTTTTATTGTGAAAAGAAAACACCGGTTGAGTATTTTTTTTAACTCAAAATAATATAAAACGGAATCAGGTGTTTCTTTGCGGAAATCCATGATATTTAGAATGATGAAAAACAATATGTAGTGTTACGCTAAACGCTAATTAACTAACTACAAAATTGATTTTCATAATTCTAGACAAAAAATAATTTTACAATAGGTAATTGAAGTCGTTTCAAGTGTAAACTTGCAAAGTACATAAATTTAGGGAGTATCGTATCTGTTCGTAGTACAATTATGTAATCTATGGTCACACTTCACAGACATCAAGAACTGTCAAATCAGTACAATCGAATACAACGCTTAATTTGTACAGGCGCGCTGGCGCGGCGTGCCCTACAGTAATTGCCTGTTTTAATTCAATTCTGTGGTCATACACACGCGAGGTGATTTTTATGCTGGGGCCGCAACTGCGTTTATTACAGCGAATGATTCGATGCCAGTAGATTATTGACTTCCAACGCTAAAATTCTGTCTACTTTATAGCTATCGTTTAGGCTACGCTAATACTATATCACACTCTCACTTAACTGATGAGCAATAATCATCTAGAGCACCCTAATAAGTATTGCCACAAACGATGGTTTTTAAAAATCTAAATGATACCTACTTAGATCTTTGACTTTATCTCAAGGTCCTTACATCTAAGTAAGGCTTTATATTTCTGTATTTCATTTCAAATATAAATGACTTAAACTTTGAATGAAACCGAGAAGTACTACCCAATGGTTTTGTCAGCACAATAACTTTTGGCAATCATTCGCTACTTCGACACGCGTAACAACTGACAGTAGGTACAGGTGCGGCATTATGTGTCCAAGATCGCGTTTAATTGGAGGGTACAGAATTGACACTTACCAGTTGAAGGTTGAAATTCGTGTTTCAAAGGGATTATTTGAGGGTTAAAGTGGTATAATGTAATTGTATCGTTAGTATTTTTTTAAAATTTTTATCAAATTACTAGTTCTGGTTATGGGTAGGTAGTTGTTTTTTTTATCACAATGCCAATCTATGTAAAATATATATGTCCTAAAATGATGTAGTGTAGTAAATTTATTTGTATTTGTTAAAAATTTAAATTTACTGTCCCATATTCTTCTCTCAAATTTGTGTGGGTCCCTATATGTTTACATTCACAATTGGACCTGGTAGGTGGCGCTGCCAAACATCGGGCCAACTTAAACAAAGAGGGTGAAGCCGTGTGTATGTATATAATTAAATACAAAATAGTTCAGTAGTATTTTATCTTGTTTAAATTTTTTTTTAGTTAAGTAGATATAAAAAAAAAATACGGTTGAATTTGGACTAATTTATAGGCGACCTCTAGTGTATTTTTAATCACCTTTGTAAGAGTCAAGACCGCCCTAATAAGTATTGCCACCAACCAATTATTTACCAAAGTGCCTCACTGTAACCCATTATTTCTAAATAATCAACTGCTCCTAAGTTAGGTACACGTTTTAACGAATGGTTAGTTGGTTGCGTGTCGTCCGACGCGCTGTCCGATTCAATTTGATTGGCTACAATTACGGGTTGAACAAAAAAAAAGTACAGTATTGTACAATTTGATTTGTAGTTCATTAGTTTCAAGTTACTTTGCTTGAGATAATTTTTAAGTAATTTCTATCACGGTACGGTAATTTCCGTCTTTGTATGGTAATTTCTGTCACATTATGGTAATTTCTGTCACATTATGGTAATTTCTGTTGAAAATGTCCAATATGCAGTTAACAACTCAAGTGTTGCCTACACTTGAGTTGCACTGAGCTAGATTATTCATTTACAATACATACGTGAAAAGTCTGAAGTGCGTGTCCTGAAGTGCTTCTGTACGAAACACAACATCTAGATTTCACGCCGATGTTGTTTAAGAGGACGGTATGGCGGTTATTACACGCCGCCTTGCATCAATGCAGAGGGCGATGAAGCCGTCCATACGTTGTATTGGCTTATATAGAATCTGTAGATGCCTACCACCCAACCATATGGCCGAGCGGCGTTCGCACTGCTCGGTAAGGCGGTGGGTGCACAAGAAACCGCATTACCGCGCGAATCACTGTGGGATAAGCATATGTGGGCTGCACTTCTTTAACAATCAATTTCAACTGACCTAACCTCTGTGCGCGGCGTGCCACAAAATCCGCTTCACCGCTCCGCTTACGTCGTAAAACCCGTCTTTAACCTACTACCCCGACAAAGCCCATTCTTACCGCTGATTTTACCACTTGTAACACACATTTCAGCTATAATAATATTCTACCAGCATCATAATATAAGTACAATAAACAAAACCCTGAACAAGTTTGCTACCGCAACATGAGTAGGAAACTTCTTCGCCAAGTAAATCAGTTATGCAAGTTAATAATGCTGTTAATAATTGTGGTGTTCCCACACTTTAACGTACGCCTTGTCTGTGCGACTTTAAAAAGAGGAGGTTCTCAATTCGATTGTGTTATTTTTTTCATTATAATATTATGTATCCTACTTCTAACTAATATAATATATAAATGCGTAAGTTTGTTACCTTTTCACGTCTAAACCACTAAACTGATCATCCTAAAATTTTGCATAAACGTTGTCAGGTGTATAGAAAAGGACATAGAGTACCTTTTATCCCGAAAAAAGTGCAGTTTCCCAGGAAAACATCAAAAATGTTCTTCTTCTTATCGTGTGGTTGATCAACAACCTGGTGTCAGAGTTTAAACCGCCCGTAGGCCTCTGACATGGCTTTACACACCATTGAAAAATCTCTCAGGTGTGCTGGTTTCATCACGATGTTTTTCTTCACCATTTTAGCAACTGATAATTAATTTATAATACGCACATAACTTACGAAAAGTCAGAGGTACGCGCCTTGGGATCGAACTCGAGACCTCTGACTTACCAGTCGACGATCATACCACTAGGCTATCAGTGCCCACTACAATGTTCTTATGATAATAGATAACGCTACGTGTCTTATCAATAATTTGAAAATTAAATTTACACCGATAGCTAGTTAAAAACATTTGAATCTCTGAAAACGAATAGTTATCTATCTTCAAATAAATAATATCAGCTCTTTAAAAACAAATATTAAACATAAGTAAACCACAACATGAGGTAAAGGAAACTTATCCGCTAAGTAAGTCAGGTATGCAAGTTATTAGTACGGCTACAAGTTATAATGAGCAATGCTGCGTGTACTGTATTGACTTTACTTGTTAACATTCATGCATGCAAATGTTTGGATTAAGTGAAATGGCTGGATTCAATGTAGAACGTTGGATTTAGTGTGGGGAAATTGTATAATTAGGGTTTCCTGGTTCTAGGAGTTTTTGCCACCTAGGAGCTTAATCTTGAATCACGTACCTTGTAAAGTTCGTGCTGCAGAGCTTGCTAATTCGTGAGCGGAAATTCTGTAATGAGGGCTACTAGAACTTTTGTTACGTACATAAGAGCTAACTCTTGAATCAAGCACCTTGAAAAGTTCGTGCTGCTGAGCGTGCTAAATTTGTGCGTCGCGTGCTAACACGAGGTGTTTCCTGGTTGATTAACAATTAGTAAAAATAAGGTCGAGATCGAGATTGGGAGTTCAAGAGTAACCCCCCAGGATAGCACCACACTGCATTAGGCTCACAATTGGAATTTCAGACAACTGTCACATAAGACTTAGTTCGCGTGTAATTTGAAAATGAAAATGCTGTGTGTTAAATTGCTCTTGATAGAACTATTTATTAATCTGTGTTGATAGTAAGGAGTTCCACAACATTTTCATTTACTGAATCCGCTTCTTAAATAGCATAATTTGTTTTTTTTAAAGTGTAAATTTTATATTGAAGACAATATTTTTTTTATCATAAATATAATGGGTTTTTATACATGTTACGCCATAATTTAATACCTTAGAAAAATTAAAGGAAATTATAAAAGAGAGTGTACTGTGTACTGTGGCAATTGACTAACCAACTGAGATCGATCGCACTAATCTAATTTTAAGTTCCCTTCCTATATCATCTTAAGGAGACCCCTGGTATTTTTTTTGCAAATTATTCAACTCAGAGCTACAACTATTGCAGTTGTAAGGACCTAAACAAAGTATTTCTTTCTTTCTTTCATCCAAACTAATATTATAAATGCGGAAGTAACTCTGTCTGTCTGTCTTTGCTTCACGCCTAAACTACTGAACCGATTTGTGTGAAATTTGGTACAGACATAGTTTGGAACTTGAGAAAGGACATAGGATAGTTTTTATTACAAAAAATAAAATAAAAAATAAAATTAATTCCGGACATACAGCGCCATCTATTGGTCAAGAGTCGAAGTCACTATTCCACGCGAACGAAGTCGCGGGCAAAAGCTAGTAGGTATATAAGGCTACTTCTACAAATCTTCCAGACATCACGGCCATCTTAACTTAAGGCTACTCCTCGTTCCGTTTCGGAACCTAACAGGTCTCGATTCGTCTGCGTGACGGGCGAGAGACTGTCCCGTGACGGCGGCACAACATCCGAGCCGTTTTGTAAACTGAGACAAAAGGAAGTATTCTGTAGAGATGTTTAAATCAAGTCAAATTGATTTTTTTTCTCAATTCTTCATGTTTTTTGGGTATCCTTTATTAAATCGTCTATCACGTGTCTTAGATAAGCTAAGAAAGTACGTCATCATCTGCCTAGCCTTTTCCCAACTATGTTGGGGTCGGCTTCCAGTCTTACCGGATGCAGCTGAGTACCAGTGTTTTACATGAAGCGACTGCCTAACAGACCTCCACAACCCAGATACTGGGTTACACGATATCCCTTGAAAAGACTGGTTGTCAGACTTTCGGGCTTCTGACTATCCGTAACATTGAAAATTGACATTGAAAAAGTCATAAGGCACTTAAAGGTTAATATGTATCAATGTTTCAATGTGATCGTGAATCACGTCGTGGTCGCAATCGGGCATGTACCAGGATGCCTACACCGAAATTTTAACAACGAAGCTTCGATTGTCGGATCGCATGTTTGTTCGTTAAATTACCTTCTAAAAGATTGTTTTTTTTATGGATTTGAATTAAAACGACAGATGAAAGCACTGAGTGCAAATAAACAGTGGTAATTTGGTGGTAAGGATTGTGTTTGATGGTCTTCATTATTACGTTCCGATCCGAAACATCGTTGTTCGATTTTCGGAGTGCAGCCCCAGGTTTCGACGATAAAACTATCAACGGTAAATACCTCCCACATCCTTTACACGACCAACCTTTATTACAGCTTATCTCTCAGAATACTGCCAATACCGATATTCCTCTCTACCTCTTTTAAGTAAACTTCCGGCAAGCCTTCGTGCACCGGAAAGAGTAGTCGGGGTTCAAAGCGAGCCAATATTGCTGTACCTAGCTATGGGCTGATTGTAGATTGCTTCCTACAGCTGTTGTGTTCTGTCTTTATTCAAATAATGCTTTGTATTTGAACTTAACTGTCGAATTATTGCAAATGGATGCTGAATGTGAGGTTCAGAGTTCAGGTCCTGGGTCGAAAAAAGTTTTTTTGTGTGTTGATAAATGAAGTAATAACCTATACTAAGACCGCTGACTGGTAAGGCAAAGGTCTCAGGTTCGAACTCATGGCACGCATTTCTTCGTTTTCTATTGTTTGGCAGCCGCGCCTTTCAGATTGTTCGCGCAATATGCGTATGCATCTCTTTCCTTCTCATTTGTACCTACTTTAACTTGTGCGTTGTCCTGTAAAAATCTTTTTACGCACTTAGAGAACCCTATCTGTAGTCTCTTTGGAAAACTCTGTGGGAAACAACTTTCACACCAGCTTTTGAAACCAAACGATGTGCGGCCATTTTGGTTCTAAGGTACATACTCGTATACTTATCCCACATATCCCCCGGCAATGCCGCAGTAGCAAAATATGTGATATTAAAAAGGTTACTGCCAAATTATTAAAACCGAAAATAGATTCGACTTCTAATTTTATTAGTAGTCGTAGATTACATTAGAAGTCTGGTATATTTTAGTAGTATTATTATACACCAATCGTAGTAATCTAGTAGCCTGAATAATAATTATTAGTTTAGTCTAAACTAATTTCGTCTTTAATAAATTTAAAATTATAATGTAATACCTTACCTAAAACGTATATATAAAGTACCAAAAGCTATTTACTATCTACTATAACTATTATTTACTATTATCTATTATTACTGGAATCTATATCTTATAAATAAATCAATCTAATTACAAATAGTTACAAATAGCCAAAGCCATTTACCGCTAAACAACCTTCACATAAAAATGTCAAATCTACATCAAAACATAAATATGACGCATATCGAGTACCTAACCCAAAGTGGTGCTATTCTGTTGTCAAATGTACAAAATTGTTAAATTGCAGATAAAAATAGGACACTACTACCGCGGTTCTTCATCATTTACGTCAAACTTAATGTTTCTGAATTTGTGAACGGTTGACAGTGGACGGTTGAATTGGCATTCGTGTTGTTATGTTTCGTATGGTTAGCAAGACTACCGGAAGCCATAGTCCCCTCGTTCCCCTCTTCTTCCCTCCTTTTTAAACTGGAAATTAATTAATAATATAATTATTAAACCTTGGTTGTCGCAAGTGTCTATGAATGTTGATGGTTATAAGGGTAGAGGTGGACTAAAGAAAAGATGGATGGATTGTATCAAAGGCAACATGGATGGAAAGGTAGTAAGCAGTAACATGACGGCTAATAGAGATGAAGGGAAGAAGAAAACCTATTGCGCTGACTGTAAATAAAATTAGGACAAGGGCAGGAAGATGGGCAGTAAGATGATACCCAAAATAAATAAATGAGACCCAAATTGTACACTTGGTTTGAAAATAAATGATTTGTGATTGTGATTTATGATGATAGTTGTTGCAAGTGCCTATCGGCAGCGATCAGCAGTCGACGGCAGTGATCTTTTAAAGTCAAAGTCAATATAAATTGTCAACAGAATTAGCACCCCTGGATAGTATTAATACAGTATCATTACTAAAATCAAATACACGTGTTACAAGGGTACTAATTATATGTCAACACGAAAACTAATATCTGTAATAATAAGTCTAGACTTGATAAACATCTGTTGTTTATTTAGATCGTTTTATTTATTTAAGAAGGGTAAAACGATAAAATTATGGAGTAAAAGCATTCTATATCGAGTAAATAATAATTATGACGATACCATTGGCGATTGCGCTTGGCGTCGCGGGTTTTATTCCCACACGAGACATTTTAACGTTTCTGTTTTATTATGGCATCTGTGTCATGTCCGTTGACTGGCAAGTCAGAAGTCTCAGGTTCGAATGCAAGGTACGTAAGTACCTCTACTTTTCGGAAGTTTTGTGCGTATTATAAATTAATGATCAAGCCGCGGAAAGTACGTTATGCCGTTGATCCAAGCAGTCATGAGGATCTTTTGACAGTCAATAAAATTGTAGAATGATTCTGTATTTTTGACTCCCGTAACCCAAAGGTTTATTTAAATTGGAATGTATGTTTGTTCAGGTGGAATCTTGCAAGCTGAATTAAAACCACTTTCTCTTGTACTATTGAGTTCATTTTTATTTGTTGCGGGCGTCAGATAGGCAGTCGCTACGTAGAAAACTGACATTCAGTTCAATGGCGATCTCAACAAAGTTCATGAATAGTAAGGCTAGGAGAATAATGAGTATTAAGTGCAATGTGTTTCAATGTTTAGAGTAGGTATCTTAGTGTAGGGTTACAAAATTTAAAAAAGTACAGAACAAAAGAACACGCAGATATTGTTTTCTAACCCTCCAACGACACACTAACCTCTACACAAAAAACCTTTAACCCTAATAAAAAAACTAATCCAACTAATCAGCATTCAAGTGGCTCATTTTCCCATAAACTTGGCTCATTTGTACAAACGTAAAGAACCAAATAGCCTGGTAAAAGCTAACTGCTATAGTTAACAAGGAGAAAAAATAACAGGAGAAAAGAAAATCACAACTAAAACGAAATAGGACTACTATAAAAGTATTCGAGTTCCAAGAGATAATGAAAAAAGTTGGTCAAATGATCACCCTCCTTCCGGCCGAACAGGGACGCGTTGTTCTAAAATGTGTTGAAGTTAGCGCTGAGGTAGCGTAGGGTTTTAATACTGAATCAGCAAAGTATCAGTAATGAAAGAAATTTTTTTATAGGTACCATAAAGCTGGATTGAGCTGATAGAGGCAAATTTTGACCAGCTGTCATTTTACTTACATATATTATGCACATCGTGATATTGGTTTAATTATTTATTTTAATTAATATAAATTTTCTTTTAAGGCTTTAATCTTCATTTCATCAACTAGATATCTTTTTGGAACTTACACTGGAGACTGTTTTTCTATTTACTATCTGCCTGTGACGAAGTATTAATATTTAACTTAATAAAATTATTTTGATTTGGATGTTTGTTTCTCGTCACAACTTGTTTGTTTGACACACAGCCAGGAAAATAAGCTTATGTTATTAATAAATCATGATTGGAAGACATAATTTATGAAACATCTAAAATCATAAACGAGTTGTGAAACCAATGGTGTATTCGAAACAAAACAGAAACCAGCCTTTGTAAATACGCGCCGCGACTCCTCTATTCCTGATTCCTTACAACTTCACAAAGATAATTACTTCCTAGATGTAAAAACTGGCGTCTTTTATACTTGAGACAAGAAAAAACGCTTTTTTTAACTCCTTTAATAAACTAGAAGCCGGTTTAAACTAGGGGTAGTTCGCTAATGTTTAACGATACACTTAACTATTAGTAATACAACTTTTTAATATTTTTTACAACTTTTGTAAGAGAAATTTCTAGTGTCTAAAGGCTTTTTTGTGTTGAAGTTAATTTAATTTAAACTTAATTTCGATGTAGTTATGTGAATACCTACTACATGATTATAATTATATAGGTACCTATTTTTTTTTTAATAAAACGTTAAACGTTTTGTTTACTCAATGAGTTATGTTATAAATGTTAAATAATCATTTTTATGATAATTATTTTTTATAATTATTTGTGGCAATGCTGCCAGCCAGCAGATGACGGTGACGGGGAGGAATTTTTCGACGCCTTTGCGTGATTTTTGTATATAATTCTTAATTATTTTTTTCTTTTTGTATTTATTAGGTTTAGTGTATTTATAGTAAGTAGACTTAATTTGTAAATAATTTTAACGTAGTTTTAATTTTATTTTTAAATTTTAATTATTAATTCCTGAATAAAAGAACAATTAGTATCATGAAAAAAAAAAAAATATTTTGTTCATCAACCATACGATGAAGATATTTTTTTAAAAGTTTAGTCAACCAGCTTTAAGTTGTTTAAAAAATCACATAGATCTTTAATTGTAGTAAAATGAGGCTTATGGATATTTAGGTTGCACAACAAAGCATTTTTTTTTCTTTATTTATAATTGGTTAAAATTATAATGTCAACTTTATCGTGGTTGTCTTATTATATGCAGCAACCACGATGTTGATGATGACCACAATCTATCTTACATAATACTAATGGTAAACAAATATAAGTACAACAATTTTGTACATAAAAAAAAATTGGTGTTCGCAAAAATAAAACTTAAAGAAGTTAACATTTTTGTAGAAAGACAAAATAAATCCAGTTGCTCCACATGGGATCTGGTTGACAAGTTTAGATGATACCTTTCAACCTTCATCCTTCTGTGTGCGTCAGCGTAAACTGAAACACCACTTACCACCACGTGGGTGGGTTCAATACCTGACATTTACATTTAAAAAAAAAACTCACACATACTCCTAGACGTGCCGCGTTCGGACTCAATCTTAGCGCGAAACACCAATCGCTTAACCACTCCGCCAATAATGTTTATAGAAGCGTACACGGGTGACCCATAAAACGCGCCAACTGAACGCAATCGAACTTAATTCAAGCGGTCATCGGGTCCAATAACTGTCGCTTGGTTTCCACGCGATTTGGTCGCTTAGACCCATGGTCGCACACGGGTTAGAACAAATAGTTCGCTTTTATTCAAGGAATTACTTTCACCTTTTTGTAGTGATTAATATTTTATTTGTTCATTAAATCAGAATAGTTTTAGAAATTTAAGAACTTCAGATTCTCGTCGCCAAGTGGGTCATGTGGAACTTTTTAAATCAATCACAAATCAAATAAGCCCAAGCTTTATGGTTTTACTAGTGCCATTATTCACCTTCTGACTTCAACATCAGATCCGCTCTTCATCATTTCAGCTGGAAGACGCCCACTGCTGGGCATAGACCTCCCCCAAGGATTTCAATTCATGTCGGTCCTGCGCTGTTCTCATCCAGCAACTTCCCGCGACTTTCTCAAGGTCATCGGTCGACCTTGCAGGAGATCAGCCAACACTGCGTCTTCCGGTGCACGGTAACCACTCCAGGACATTTGTGCCCCATCGTTCGTCAACTCTACGATCCGCTCGATGGTGCCAAATAATTGTACAGTTATCTAGCTACTTGTAAAGTTTTAAATCGATACGACAAAATAGTAGTATTAATAAAGGGCTTGGCCATCGTCTCTAGCGTTTTAATAAAACACCCTGGATACTTACATTAAATCTTAACCCTTCGCTGAGCATAGGACATAAATTCCGTTCTACAATCTACAGAGTTAAAAATCATTTAACAGTACCATGAAAAGTCAATTCTAAAACATACAAAACACGGTCCCAACACTACCAAGCACAGCAGTCAAATTCCCCACCTTTAATTAATTTGGTCCTATCTAACCCGCTAAGTTTCCGCGTGATTTGGTCTGGCAGACCCCGGATAACCACACGCCGGGGTAAAACGAATAGCGTAACTTTACTTACCCCATTTTATTTCGGTGTTCAGTGTTTTAGAATTCCTTTATCCTAGTTTTCTAAATCAATTAGTTTTCGCACAATGAATTTTAAAGGTCTTTTTTTGACCGAATTTAATTAAAATAAATGATTTTTATTCCCCTGTATGTTTGTGTATGTAAGGTTTTTTCAGAAACTCTACCATCGATTTTTTTTTGATAATTTTACTGGGGTACCTAAGCATCTTAAGCTGGATACAGGTTGCTTCCAACCAGCCAATGTGGAAGATATTGGGGGAGGCATATGTTCAGCAGTGGACGTCTTATGGCTAAAATGATGATGATGTGCTTCATCTTAAAATCTTCTTCCTAAAATATATTTTTTAAATAAGACCATATTTATCTGTTTTCTGCAAAAGCAACAACAGCTGCTGTATATATAATTCAGTACAATAATTTTAAAAAATATATAACTAACTGAATTACTACTAGCACTAGAATTATTTAGATTATTTCTCTTTTAATATTATTACATTTTAACTTAATTAATTTACTATCAAATACAAGAAGGTATTTTCAAATTAAGACTGTTTCTAAAATTAAATTCCCATTACAAAATCTAATGACCGTTTAAAACACAAAAAAATACAATCGAATAATACAAAAAGAATTTTCAATTACAACTCAGTTCGGATATCAAAGAGAATGGTGGAAAACGATACACAAAATAATTGCGGATGTTCTCTCCGTTACCGGCAAATGGGAGAATTCACATCCGCCGGATGTAGGCACCGGCGGAAGTTTACTTAGCCCGCGCGAAACCGACGGCGGCCGCGTCACCCCCGGCTCTGCTGATTGAGACTGGTTCCAATGACGCGATTTAAAAAAAATATTTTGGAAGTGAAATACGTCATTTTAAAGATTTTTTTTATTGCAGAGCTTGAAGTCTGTGTTGATGATCTTGAAAGAGTAAAAAAAAGTGACAAAATAAAATAGAAGTTTAATTTAAAAAATTGTATGTTAAAATTGTAAAAATTGTAGGAGGCTTATGCTACATACTTAATATATTATAGGTCACGTTACGCATTATTTCTAAATAAAAAACCTATTTCATTTCAGTATATAAATGTGAGTAGTCTCATCTAATCTACCACCTTTGACTATGATTATATTAGTAGAATTCCTACAAGGTTCCAGTAACATAATGTCATCAAGAGCGGCCATCTTATATCATAATTAATGCAAATTGAGTTGACAACATTAGGCTAATAGATTCCTTGTGTTTACATGGTAATAGCCTGTCGTCGTCAACTACATCAAGATCTATGTAGGTTATAAGTCATTCAAGCTGTCTGAGGTGATGACAATGATCTATTTGGTTTATATTTTTTAAATGATCTTCTTGCCCTATTATTCCCAAACTCCCAAAAGGTAAATATTAATGCATTTAAAATATTAAGTTAACTAGATACATAGTTTACAGTTATAAAAAAGTAAAATTTGTATGCCCATAAGCACAATGTAGCGAACTACTTACCTAATATTAATACTATTGTACTATTGTAATTCATACTTACATTGAAGAATAAATATATTTATATTTGTATTTGTAAACTTTTGGAAAATATTTGGAGCCATATAACTATTATGATGCTCTAAAGATCTTGGCTGTAATAATATGGCATCATAAAAACTATTTAACAAAAAAAAAATAAACCTCAAAGCATTTAAAAGCTAGCTACAACACAAAAACGTTCCTTTTGGTGTCGGTGCCAAGGCTTAAGATAAAATAGTTTAATGAACCATTTTTAAAGTACTTAGAAGTTAGTTTAATATTTTTGCTAAATAGCTGCTTTTATGTAAGCAATATCGTAAGCGAAAAAGCTATTAAAGCTATTTATTGCTGGAACCCCGACATAGCAGAAAATCATGCATGCAGTATTTCCCACTACAAACGCGATCGGTCGCGCTATCGGAATCCACCTTTATCCCTCACTGGTGGTTGCGTGCTCCCACCAGTTACTGCAAAGCGAAACACACAAAAGAAACGATAAGGCTCCGACATTAGAGCCATCCCTCTCACAATGTATAGAAATTAAGCCCGTAGGCCTACCGGCACTGAAGATAAATGGACCCACTCCGAGATCGCATGGACTCAGACTAAGTGTATGTTTAGATGTGAAGTAAAATTAAGGGGGTAACAAAAGGTGGACTTTTGTTAAGAATTTTATTTGAAAAGAGAATGAATAAAGATTTGACTTAACAATTTGAATCAAACAATATCAAACTTTTGGTTTTGCTGACCGATAGGAAAGACAAATATAGGTATTATTGCTTATTTAGTGGCCACATAATATCTGCCTCTAGCACTGGGTTAGCAAAGTAGATTCTGACATCGATTTGTAAAAGAAAGCCTAGTCAATTGGACAGAAGGTATTGGCTAATTCATTATTATGACTATGTAGTAAAGTAATGCGTGGACAAACAATTATTATTGTGAAAATGTGAAATGTGTAGCAATTATTTTTATTTATATAGATGAATGAGAAGAGGCCTTTGCCCTGCAGTGGGACAGTGCAGATTGGTTTTTTTATATTTATTTTATTTATAATATTAGATATGTAGCCACACGACTTAGACATGGTTTTTTGTTACTTAAACATTTGAAATTAATTTAAAGAATATTGTGAAAAGGTTGTTCTAATTAAATGCAATGTTGCTTTAATTAATTAAATAATAATAAAACATTTTTTTAAAACCAATGCTTTAAACCTTAAGCTTTAATGAGGTCTTATTGATAAAATAAGTTCAAACTTTGATTATCCGTTTAACGTGAACAAATGATTATTATGAAACGAAAAGGAATCAAGAAAATTCAGCCACAATACTAGCAAAATTAGAAAAGCCTACAATACAATAATACAAAAATAAAATTTTATTAATATAGGTACTATACTCTATTCCAATCACAAAACTATACAGAACCCTCCTAACAAATAAGTACCCACATTCAAGAGGTCAAGTTCATAAAATACGCTTTTAAAAGCTGCTACAATTTTCAATAACACGAACGTTCGCGAAATAGGCCGAACTCTTACGAATGCTTGCATTAGTAAAACATTAATAGAAAGTAAGAAAGATACAGAAGACGGATGGGTGAGGAGGAAATTAAGGGGCGGGCCGCAGACGCGAACCATTTGTCCGTCTGTCCGTTACACTTAACTCAGGAACCTCATTCGCTTAACACTCACCTGGGGATCTATGATGAAAATATACGGCAGGATAACTTGGAAGTGAACGTTGAGACGTTGATCAAGTTTTTTGGGAGTTGAACTTGGATTGCTAATGATCGCAGAAGGTGGTCTATATTCCAAAAAAGTGCACCAAAGAAGCATAGAAGCATCTCCTTAAGTCTAGATTTAACATATTTTTTTTTTAATAGTTGAGTTATGACGTCTGGCGCGTTCTAGGAAAATGTATGTACTGATTAGTTTTCTACTTTTTTTTAAAGTAAGGTAACATTAATGATAAATGATTGAAATTTTTCAGTTGATGAGCTTATTAATACATTCGATACATATAATATTTGATAAATCCAAACCAAACCTAAAAAAAATGTACATAAGTATATGTTTTTGCAATGATGCGGTTGACGATGATGCAAGCTTACCTAGAAGTAACTATTCACTCGGTTACTGATTTTATTAACTAGCGAAATTTATAGGACGCAGTACGAAGATATTTGATCTAATCTTGGTTATTTCGTGTATTGTAAATTACTGCTCTCATGAAATAGGAAAAAATCTTGATGTGGAGGCACGTTCAAACCTTTTTCTTTCTACCCCGCTCACAATATTGACTCGTATGTTTTCATTAATACTAGCCCTTTCAGCCTCTTAGTTTAGATGAGATTAGATTAAACGTTGTGCTCTTAACAATACAAGAGGGAGAATTTTTTTCCTGGCTGTTTTTGGTGAATTACGTCACGGAGAATTGATGTTGTTTTATCTTATTAGTATTATTTTAGTAGTCGTAGTAGTATTTAGTAGTCTTTTATAGTATTACTAGCGACCCGCCCCGGCTTCGCACGGTTACGTTAATATGCATGTATTATACTATTATACATATAAACCTTCCTCTTGAATCACTCTATCTATAAAAAAACCGCATCACAATCCGTTGCGTAGTTTTAAAGATCTAAGCATACATAGGGACAGACAGACGAGGGAAGCGACTTTGTTTTGTACTATGTAGTGATTAGTAGACACAGAGTTGTTAAAACTCATTATTTACCGACCCACTTTGCAACCACGTGAGTGAGAGTTTAAACCTGTTATGTGAACCTATGTGATTTTAATAAGTCATAAAATACTTTTTTAGATAAATCTAAGACGTGAATGAATAATTGTGAAGGAAAGCAAACCTGGATTGAGTGTTGCTGCAGCAACAATTGCTGCCAGAGGTACCTAAAGTTCCAAAAACGCTTACTGCAATGCCGCAATTTATGGCATCAATTTGGTCGTCGTTTACTTTGACTAGATAATATAGACTAAGTTTAATAAATATAATTTATTCTTATTTACTTTTATTGATAAAATCATTCTTGATTTTATCAAAACCTTCAAAACAAATGTCTAAAAGACCAGAAATTTATAAGATTTACTATCGATTTATAGATCTTCCTTTTCTTAATCGTATGGTTCTTGAACAACTTGGTGTCAGAGTTTAAGCCGCCTGTAGGCCACTATCATAGCTTTATAGAACGTTAAAAAAATTCTCAGATGTGCTGGTTTCCTCACAATGTTTTCCCTCAACGTTTAAGCAAGTGATAAATAATTTCTAAAACTCACATAAATCCGAACAGTCTTATTTATAGGTAGGTACACCGTTAGTTTTTCAACTATTTCACCTTATACAAAATAAACTGCCAAAATACAAATAAACATAAGTGGGCGATACGCAACGAAGCAAGCACACCCACTATAAATCTCTTGTATTACGAATGGGTACATAAAAATTCATTGCTTTTCTTCGATTTATCCGAGCAGTTTTCTTTTCATTGTAAGGGTATTATTTTATGCACCCCCAGTGAGCGGTGCTACTTAGATTCGGGTAAGGTGGAAGAGTAATCAGGTGATGTTTTAATTAGTAGAAAAAAAAAAGTTTGATTTTGAATAATTTTTTTGCCAGTAGCTCAAAATCAGCGCTAGCTTGAGGAATGTTATAGCCAGCTAAAAGGTGAGCTGCTGGCTCATTAAACACTATTTATTTGTGTTCTTTTTGTTGGAACTTTTGTATAAATTACGTTAAGTTGTCCGATTTCGTAAATTTAAAATGAATTGTGTTTGAAATTTACTTTTCTTCCTATTTTTTTTATCAAAATCATCACATCATAAATGTTTTCTACATTGCACCAAATTAAAAGGACTAGACGAGATTGTTCGTATATCAACTAATACCTTCATCAAAGTCTTAATGCATGGTTTAATGTAAAATTTCATGTAGGCAATTTCAGTGCACATTGAGCTAAATCTGGGCAGCACGCTCTGGAAAATTACTTAAGCGTCAAAAAAATCCAGTGTCAGTTGAACATAAAGAATAAATCCGATAAAAACTGTGAGTGAACACCAGTGAATATAGAAATAAAATTTTACCAAAATAAACAACATCCCATCCTCCCTTGTATAATCCATGTTCAGCTCGCTTTTTACTACCGATTGGAAATGAGTTACAGTTGAGCAGAGCTATGGATTTCATCTCTATATCGCCAGATATGATACAGAATATATGAACGCGGAATTATTCCACCACGTTCCTTCACTTAGCAGGAGGGGTTTAGCACCGAGTGAGATATGAAGTTTGTACGTACGGTATAGAAATATTAATGTTGTCTGGAAAGTAAACGGTAGAACATGACGTCATCAAGTGACTTGACTTGACGTCTATCAAATAAGAACTAGTCTAGTGCGAGTCGAACTGGCACGAATAAAGTTCTGTTCAAAAACGCGTTTCTTGTATGGTCACTTTAATTTCTAACTTTATTTATTTTATTTTATGTACCTATGTTTTTTTTACATGTTTATTCACATGTTAACTTATTAAAAAGGTTCAAGTCCCGCCCAATGCAGTTGTTTTTGCGATTTTTTTATTGTAATACACATTTTCATTTTTTTTATTATCATAGTAGTATGAACACTTCAAGGGTCTATCTATTACGGTTGAAAACATACAGCTTTGGGATAGATGGACGATCGGACAGCGGAGGCTCAGTAATAAGATCTGGTTAGCACCCTTTGGTGTTTAATTGCTTTAGCTGGAGGCCTTTAGGTCTCGCTAGAAGTCCGGTTAATCAGTCTGAGCTCCCTAGAGCTATAACTGAAAGAACACGTAGAAAAAAAAAGAAAAACAAATCAGTATTTTTTAATATGAACTGTAATTCAAATTAAATGAGTCAACTCCCCCAGTCGACCATTAACTTACGCACTGATGCAAGCAGTCTTTATAGTAGTTTCGCCCCAGACGGTGCCAAATCGAAATTCTCTTGCCAAAGCATTTATTTTGGATCCTGCTTATCTCATTTTGAGAGCACAGCGTAATAAGTTCAGCTATAAAATGATTCATAAACTTCTAGACTTTTAAATGAATATGCTCGACGTAATTTAAACTGTCTGTTTGACAAGAAATGAGACACAAAAGAAAGACACAATGACGACTCGATTGCTAGTAGAACATCCGAGGCTGGTAGCTTTCTGAACTTGATGTTGCGGATTCGATTCCACACTAATATACAATCAACAAATATTTGTTCTTAACTACTTGATAACTACCCACGTCAGTAATATTCATTACGAAATTCTTATTTAAGCTATATTCATCATCACCATCCAACGTGGTAATGCTGCCAGTCTTCTGGGTACGCTACCCGGGGACAGCGATGCGAAGGAGTTTTTTGACGCTTTATAAGTTTGTTTTATTTTTTTATTTTTTTTTACTTTGATGTATATATTGCTTTATATTTAGGTTTGTATATAATAGATAGGTAGTCTTATTTAGTATAATTAAGTATTTTATTTTTTTAGTATACTTACATGTATTATACCCAATTGATAAATAAAAAATGAAATAAATGAATAAAAAATAAAAAGCTATATTCATGAAAAAAAGTTAAAATATTATCTGTTTCTGCTTTGGGTTAATATTCAACGTCTTGATTATTTAACCTACTTTACCCTAATTATACAGTTCAAGCAGAGTCACGGGCAATATCAACATTAGCTATATTTCACCCAACATCGTCCGTGGCGCTGGCCATTGTGTCTCAATCGACCGGCCAATTTGCATAATAACTGTTATTTTGTACGCGCTATGTTGTAACCCCACACTTTGCTTGGTGGTGGTATGTTCAAGTGGTATTAAAGATTATTAGGTCAGATTGTTGTTGTGGTTTTATACTGGTTTTACATTATATTGTTCGGGGGCAATTTTTTGGCCATAAATGCGAAATTAGTTCTTTTATAACACAAAAATGATAAAGGTTTTAATAAGCAAATGAAACGTTTAATACATAAACATTTTTATTATACAATTATGCATACTATGCGAACACTAAATTTGGAAATTTGTAGAAAGAAATAATCTGAGACAGTTGAATGTGGAAGAGAATTTCCATAACACGGGCAGGAACACGAATAGCTTAGTGGCAGAGTGATTGGTGGCTTTACTAATAGATTGCGGGTTCAAATTCCGCTCTTTATCAATTTTTTCCAGAAATGAAATTTTAATTGTAACTACTTGTACACGCACAAAGTTACATACAAAAAAAGATTATACCAACAAATATGTCGTAATTAATATGACATAGCTTCCTTATCATATTGTTTACTAGCGACCCGCCCCGGCTTCGCATGGTTACGCTAATATGCATGTATTATACATATAAACCTTCCTCTTGAATCACTCTATCTATTTAAAAAAACCGCATCAAAATCCGCTACGTAGTTTTTAAGATCTAAGCATACATAGGGCAGACAGACGCGGGAAGCGACTTTGTTTTATACTATGTAGTGACTAGTATTGTTTATAAACAACCTCATGTAGTGTCATGGCTTTACAATTTTTTTTTTAAAGTGCTTTCCGCTGCCAGTAGGCAACCGAAAATTAACATGATCAGCATATATGCAGTGAGAGAGTTGTTGATGCTAATCGTCTCTGACATCTCGCTATTATTCACTAAACTCAAAGGGAAAATATCAATTTTTTTTATTAAGAAAAAATATTATAAGCAGGATTTGAACCTTGTGTAAAGCTAGGTCGCTCTCATAAAGCGATCAAATATGCGGACTCTATCTAAAGATTCTGTGGACTGTTAAGTTTGCTGTCTTCTTTTTATTAATTTACACTTCCACTTTCTTGAAAACCGCGCATAATATTTTATTTATGCGGCGACCACAGACTCGCTTAGTGCCGTGGGGCAATAATTACACAGATCATATTGCCTAAGTATGGGGCAATCTTAGTGAAATAATAACTCTTGTTAAACATTATGTATTAGGATATTGCCTGGTGGATATTATCTTACTGATTAATAGATTGTGAAGTTTTATTTGAATAGTTAAGTGGGAATTGATACCTGTTTATGTATCTCGTCTTCTGGGTGTGTAAGAAGTGACAAAGGGAAAGATCCGGAAGATAGGCAGCAGCATCCTTCTGTGTAAAAATAATCATCTGCTACTGCGATCCAACCCGATTGCCCAGCGTGGCAATGCATACCTCCAATGAGCGCACAATAGTGGCGCGTATTGGAAGAGGCCTATGTCCAGCAGTGGACTAATACAGGCAGACGATGACGATGCTGTGTAAAGCCATATCAGAGGCACACGGGCGTTTTAAATTTAGACACCAAGTTGTTTCGCACTTGACCAGTTTCTTATTACGTGTTCAATAATTTCACATACGACAAATTTTACCAATACCAACAAAACAAAAAGACAGCTTCTACAAAAACTTTAATAAAACAAAAACACAGCACTCCCTATACACCGATCAACGTGTTTACGAACAGTTTACTGCTGCTATAATATTTATGATCAACGCAAGCGCAGTTGTGACGGCATGCGGCGGCAGCAAATTGCGCGGCATTACATGCGGCTATTATGTTAATATGAAACAAGTCGCACCTGATAGCTTGTTGTCAGATAAGTTTGAGGAAAGGTTTATAAAGTTTATAGGCAGGTAGTAAGGTGATTTATCTGAAGACATAATAATTATTTACACCCTATCAATTTGAGTATAAAAGTGTTTTTTGGCTTGACATTTTGTCTAGGATTTTAATTCCGCTTTGCATTAAAAGACGCCCTACATGAAATATACATCGTCATCATCATCATCATCAGCGTATATTAGTCTACTGCTGGACATAGGCCTCTCCTAATGCGCGCCACTATTGTGCGCTCATTGGAGGTATTCGCCCATAATTGCCACGCTGGGCAAGCTGGTTGGCAATCGCAGTAGCAGATGATTGCTGTTACACAGAAGGATGCTCCTGATGATATTTCCCTTTGTCGCTGAATTCTTACGGCACCTGCGGGACGAGTAGGGGTGGTTCTATTCTTAGGCCGGTAAACACACGGCACAAAATATACATATGCAGGAAGATCTAATTATATAAGATTGCAAGCCTAAACTACTACTCCACGTAGTCTAGTAGCAGTTAACACATTTATTAAATGACGTAATCAATACTTCAGCCTGTATCAGTTCTGCTACTACTGTCATGGCACTGTTGGCCTCTTCTCATACGCATCACTTATTTAGTGCGCTCATTAGAAGGTGTTTTATTATATTCTTTTCTTTTAACTCTTCTGTTCTAGATTTAACGATAAATCTACAAACACTATCATTATGAATAAAAAAATAAAGTCAGCCTTAAAATTAACAATAAAATAGTCACTCTCAATTCTAAATAGACAAGGCATCAAAAAAATGCAGCTTCACATTTTGCTCTATATTTTAAAATGCAATCGATCTCCATTACAATTCTCATCGAGATCCAACAAACCGCTTTTAAAAGGATTCACTAATCAAAACTTTAGAAAACATTCCGCAAGACGGAAGGGGCAATCAAAAGAAAATTAGCGTGGCCACCTTCTTACAATTTCAAATGGAAAAACTTGGCCTTTGGCTGAAACCAATTTGTCGGTCGCGAGGGACACACTAGGATTAATTAAAACCGTTGAGTTTGTTCCACTGTTCCACCCTTATGATTGGACTCCGTGTAATGTGGACCTGTCTTAAATAAAGCATCGGGTTTTTCGGTTAAATACTCCCGTAAACCCATGGGGAGTTACGGTCGGCGGTTTCGCTCAAAGGAACTTATTCGAGAAAGAATTAATTTGTCGAGCAGAAATTTCATTATTTGGTCATGTTATTTCAAACTCGGCTACACTAGAAAATTGTATTAGGGACTGCGGTGCGGTTATAGATATAATATTGCATCTCCAAATGAGCCTGTTTGCCGGTCAAACAAACATCCGGTGTAGGGTCGACCCCGTGACCTATACCAGAAAACCTGTGGTCAGGCTACTACATCAATATTTTTGTTTCGACCTAAGGCGCCTATAGCTGTATAAACAGCTATGTCGCTCGCACATTGACGATAAAAATATTGAAACCATTTAATTTAAAATTGCAAAAATCCAAGTCAGGGAAAATAACATTACAAAGTTATCAAAAATACCAGTTTGATAGAAACAAGTTTTCATACTTAAAAATTGATTAAAATGAATTTTTGTTTTGGCAATTTTATTTATGTATTATGAAAACTTGTTCCGATCAAACTGAAATTTTTGCCATAACTTTGTAATGTTATTCTCCTTAATATATCGTCAATGTGCAAGCCAGATCAGCTATCTTGCTTTTGGACGCCTCAAGATCGTTATTTATTTCTCATTTCCAATTTAATTCATAATTTAATCTAGTGGTGTCAGAAACGTTAACCAACCAACACACCAAAAACATCATAATAATTTTTACTTTTAAATTACCACGAGGCTCTTTATGAGCCTTTAGTAAAACTTATTAGTTGATCTAAACTCCCAGAACGTTACTTATGTGTCGCAGAAACGTATACGTAAGGAGTCGAATGAAAGCCACGTACGAGTTTGGATAAGTTTTTGTTGGTTACTTCTCGTTCGCTTGCATGTTGCGCTGCAAAAAGTTGCGAATATTGAACTTTAGAAATTCTGCCTTTGGTTTGTGATTTTAACTAGTTTAAGATTATTAGCATTGGCTTGGAAGAGGCTTAAGTTAGCAATAGACTGCAGAAGGCTGACTTTGAATGTTGATGGAAGCAAATCTTAGAGTTGGTTAAAATACTTTTATTGTTGTAGAGTCATCAGCTAGAATGTACCCAATGCCCAATCTGGGAAAAAATAGCCCTATTAAAATGATTGACAACTGCTACAATATAGTCATTTCAAGGATCTAGTCAATTGAATTCAATGAAACATGTACGATATTGTAATCAAAAATATAAAAAGTGTAAATTAACTGAATGAAAAGTATATAAATACTAACACAATCAATGACATCACTATTCTTAAAACTTTTAAGAGTAAATATGACTAAACCACGCTTTAAATTTTCCCAAACCAAAGTTTCAAACACCAAGCTACCGAGACATATTAGCTAACATGTATTCATCTTACCTCTGGCAACTTTAGCCAACCCCATCGGACTAATAACAAAGTTCGGGGAAGACAACACAAAATTACTGGCAAACTGACACGAAGCCGAACTCATGTAGGTGGACTGAATACGAGATTTATTGATTCCCAAACGTACAAAATGCGGGACATGCCTGCCCCAGACCAATACGTTTCCAATTACTAGCAAACTTCTGAGAGCGTCCAAGTAGAATTTTCCTAAGCTGAGACGCGACTTACTCAAGTAGTTTTGTTTTAAAGACTCAAGTTTGAGAATCGATTATGCAATCGGATTTCATCAAATTACTATTGTAGTATGATTGAGAGGAGCATTGTCAGTTTATTTAAGTAGGTTTCAGTTGTTTATCTTTTGGATTATGTATATAAAACAGATTTCGTATTACGAGAGATTAAAAACCCCCTGAAGAACCCTAACCACAGCACAGCAATAAGCAACATTTAGCTACAGTATGTATGTTGATGATTTTATGATTTTTTTATAGCGTTAATTCGTAATAAATGCTCCATCAAAGAAAACTTTAGTTAAACATCAGAGTATGAGTAAACCAAAACATCTGTCAATACGTAACATCACACCGCACAATTTTGGCCATCGTCATTAATTCTAAGAAAAGTAATTGCATATAATACTGAATGGTCTAAATAAAACAGGTGCTTTTATATCCTCAATTAACTTTAACAGCAAGAAAACAAAACCGATCTATACTTATCAACAAAATCCATTAACGCGGAAACTTAACACCAAATATAATAAAAATGGAAGGCTTTGCCGCAGAGCCAAGGACAGTGACGTCACCGGAAATCTCCACTCCCCGCCCGCCCTGGCCCGGACAAACTTCCTGTACAAGCGACGCCCGGAAACCGGATGTAGTATCCTATTCGGAAAAACTCGACGGGCAAGTCTGAGTCTATTAAATAGTTCTTGTAGACGTTCCCCTATTGGATTAGATGTCATAGGGGACCATTTGTGTGTGTTCATAAGTATATTGGAGAGCTTTATTCCGTTTCTTAAGTGGACTTTCTGTTTGTAGATAGTTGATTTGAATTGAAATAAAAAGTGAAATGATTAGTAGAGAATAGCTCATTATAAGGTTTTTATATGTTATTATTAGGGTATGTGTTTGACTAAGAATCCACCTGATGGTAAGCAGTGTCTTGGTCTACGACGGAGCGCACAATTCTTAAAGCAGAAGGACGAAGATGGACGGTATCATCCAGATCCGTGACCCAATAGGTTTCACCGTACAACATATCGCACACGACCATGTCGCTTAGCGGCATGGCTTTCTCCGGTAGGTGATAACTGATAGCTGATGTTGACTGCTGCTAATTTGTGACAGTTTATAGTTGACTTTTGACACGCCGATGGAGAGACGAGTGCGCGGTACGTACTCGCAAATTACTCCAAATATCTTGAGTCTTAACGAAAAGTTGAAGTTTATGACTTATTTCATATAGTAGCTAATTCAATTGTTTTTTGTACTAGTGTCGCGAGTTTAAATTCTGTATGAGACAAAAAAAAATATTTATGTGATGAACAAAAAAATTTGTTGTTCAAAAATCCATAGTTTTTGTAGTAGTGACTTGTTTTCGGCAACCCGTTGACAGTTGTGATGCATAAACATTTTTGTGAGAAAATAATCATGTCTGTAAGATAAAGGTAAAATTCCTAGAATGGGATTACATACTTCATCATCATCATCAGCCGGAAGACGTCCACCGTTGAACAAAAGTCTCTCCCATAGAACGCCCCAATGAGCGACAATTTGCTGACTATTACATACTTATATTATATTTAAAAGAAACTGTATATTTAAAACCTATGCTTTTACAATAATAATACCAAATCCGGCCAGCTATAATCCAGCTTAGTGATTAAATATATTGAAGTGACTAAATACTGCAATCAGTTTAGAAATTCTGATTAAAACGTAAATCGTACTGGCAAATTCAAACTAACTGCAACTGAAACCAGCGTAATATAAACCGTTTTTGAATTTAGTTACAATCCAACAATCGACAAACTTCTAAATAACAGTATACTGCTGATCATATATCTATCGGTTGGTGATAGAAATGTACGTACATAGCATTATTAGCTACTGTTGCAGAAAGCTAAAACTTATAAAAAAAATACGGTTGAATTTTGACTACTGACTGGATCACTAGTACCTAATTATAATTAGATCAATCTTCAAGACGTGGGTATAAATATTATCCCAGCTAAAACCTTTAGAAAATCAAAGTTTTTATTAGAATGATGTACATGTTACGGTCATTATAAAACTTTGAAAAAATTAGAGGAAATCAAACCCCGCTCGTATCCTATTTCTTTTTCAATAACCTCAATTTTAAAAATGTATAATTTTTTTTTACTACACAGCAAATAGGTATCTGCCAAACCTTTAAGTATAAATACGGTCAGCCTTCAATCCATTACCGTGCTATATTCATATTCCTATAAAATACTACACGCAGAGTGATTAGCGAGCGTGTGCATATGTATTATATACACAGTACACACATCTACACATCAAGCTATACATTCCCAGTATAAGCTGACATCTTGTTGTACGAAGATCCTATACAATGCGAGGTCAGTTCATACTGGTTTTGTATAGCTTGATGTGTAGCCGTGTGTACAAATAGGTAATTTGTCTAATGCGGGAACTAAAACCAAGCGCAGAAAGCTAATTGCTTAACCACTACCCATATTGTGTCATCTATTTAGAAGTAGTTAGGCAAAGGCTGTAGGTTCAAAAGCCAGGCGTATACCTCTGACTTTTCGGATTCATGTACATTTAGAAATTAATTATCAAGAACAGCGAAGGAAAACATCGTTAGGAATCCACCGCACTTTAAAGATTTTTCAACGGTGTGTAAAGCCATGTCAGAGGCCTAATAATCATACGACGAAGAAGAAGAAGTTGGTTCAATAAGTGCTTTATAAATGTGCTGCACTAATGTGTAATGTGTATTTAACTTCCAAGTATGGATAAAGTAAATATTTCCACTCAAAGCTACCAATTAAACTTAAAGGGTAAAAACACACGTTAGAGCTGCAACAACAAACATAGGTCATAGGTTAAGATTGCATCATTTCGCGTTGCTAAACTACGTCAAACTTGCACACAGTTACGTGAATTTACCTTATAACGAAAAGAAAATTGAGGAAAATCCAAAAAGTTCTAAACCATTCGTCATTGTCACTGAAACGTCAAATTAGTACAAAAAGGAGTGATGGAATCTAGGTATTGATTGGGTTCGTGATCATCCATCATTGCTCCTTTATTGGTACGTCAAAATCTTGCTTATATGTCTATGGTTGTGTATGTTTTTCTGACGCTGTTGCTGGGAGGCTTGCATCGGTCCTTTGATTCAAGGACTAAAGGACCAAAATAAAATATTATATATATATTTTTTTAATTAATAAATTGTTGTGTAAATCATACACAGTTCGTCGTGGACGTTCTTGAATGCGATATAAATATTATAATCGCGGAAAATTACTTACTTTTATTCTCGTCCGACCTTCAAAAACTTACGGCTAAATCCCGAAGGACGACAGATTTAGTTCTTAAATCCAGTCCTTTACGACATTTTCACTTTACACGACTTTGAAAGCAGATTTCGTAATATTAGATCTCATTTAGGTAATCCGTAAGTCGCAACTAGACCGAAAATCTAGTAGAACTTTACCGAATCCGGTCTGGAGTTCTGGACCGATCTAGGAAAATACCTGATATAATGTATAATTCAAAGCTGGGTGAAATTAAATTAATATCTCAATCTGTAGTAAAATGTTTGAAATTAATAATTGGCTAGGTTTAGCTTGTTCTGGTTTAAATGCAACTTTGAACTTAACTTATTATTTTAGGATTACTCAAAGAGAAGCTAAATATTTTTAAATTAATAGAAAAATGTCGTGGTGGAGAATTGGTTTCGGACCCGCTTTGCAAGCGCATGGGTGTAGGTTCGAACCTGGCATGTATCAATGTGACTTTTTCAATGTCATATGTATGTACTTTCTAACTGACTAACGGTGAAGGAAAACATCGTAAGAAAACCTGGACTTTAATAGTCAAAAATCGCCAGCCCGCAGCGAACTAGCGTGGTGATTAATGCTCAATCCTTCTCTCTGTATGAGAAGAGACCTTTGCCCAACATTGGGACAGTTACAGGCTGATTTATTTATATTATAATAGAAAAATATATCAAGACTTGCCAAATACGAAGAGCACTAATGTTGCACAAGTGTGCGCAAAAACAGTTGCATTTTTATAACCTAATTCTCATGGCTTTAAAGATAGACAATCCAATATTAAGAACTAAATTAAGATTGTAAGATTGTAAGTTAATTAAGAACTACATTAAAATTATTTACAATTTAGATTAGTTGTAAGCTTCTAATATAATGGCTGTAATATGTCAATTATTAAAATCGTGACCATTGACTGGTTTAGTAAGTCAGAGGTATCAGATTCCAATACAAGGTGCACAGTAGGTACCCTATAAAAAATGTGTTCAAAAGTATTCTTCTACTATAAAGTTGTCCTATCGTTATCCTATCTCCATCGCGCACAAAGCCAAAACGTTATAGAAAGGCTCTTGTTAACTGCAAAAATATATTACGGAGTCTAATGAATCATGATTTATGTACGTTCCTTATAGTGATACTATAACTAGTACTTTTCATACCAGCTATTATGCGGACCCGTTCCAAGCTTTTCATGCCGTAAGAAGATTTCACATACCAACATTAAATAAAATCCTCTTACGCTTCGACTTCCCGACCTTTAACAGTAATATAAGTACAATTGGGTAGTATTTATCTTAACCAATATGAATACTGATAAATAAGATACCTATAGAAATGTATTTAAGTACAGTAATAGGTAGTTAATTCTTTGACAGTGACATATGAAGAGAATGTGACTAAATTTCATACCTAATATTTTATAGATAATATTTTGTTCCAGCCCATTTTACAATAATAGCAACCAAATATTTAAAATTTTTTGAGGCTTAATATTGAATAACTATTAACTCGCACACTCTCTACATAACTTATACTTGTTTTTATAATAACCGCAATAATTATGTAAATAATTTATTCTACGTGATAATATACCTAGTAGCTTTTTCTGAATGCTTTAATCCTGTGGTACTAATTTTTTTTGCTGTTGAAAAATGGACAAACCAACAAACATTGAAATAATGCAAAAATGTGAGTTTGTTGAATGGTTGCCTGTTGGATAATTCTGTCCCAATCACAGTAATACCTAGTATTAAGAATTACCTAGTATCAATGACCAAACTATCACATTTTTCTAATGCAATGTGAGGGTAGTTTTATTTATTTTTACCATTACCTTAGCCGGTAAAACCCCAACAAAGGGCCTTAGATTAATAAGAACTCAGTAATGGTCGCTTTTGTTTTATTGCGCGAAGCAGTCTTGACGTGGCCCATTAGCCGTGCCCGCCCATTCATTCGCTCCCTCATTCGTTCTTTCGTTCAACGGTCACCTGGGGACTAGACTAGGTTTCAGATAATCGGAGGCATTACCCTATTTCTTATTTTCTCGTTTTTTGGATGTCTATGTTGTATGTTTCTTGTTGGTGAAGTAATAAATTTAGTTAGATAGATAGGTAGTAGATAGAAAATATTTTGTAAAAGGAAAAGCCGCTAAGTCTGGTTCATAACTATTTTGTCATAAGTAAAATCAGATCAGTCATAAAAAAAAACAAAAATTTGGGTTACTAGACGTTTACTAATTAATTTTGTCTGCAAACTATATAATTATGAAATTAATTACAATCACTTTTCATCGTTAATTACGACCGTGCCTTCAAAAAATTTGAAGATATTGAAAAAAAGAGATTATGATACGAGCGGGGTTTGAACCAGCAACACTTGCCGAACCATGTCAACGCTTTAACCAACTGCGATAGCCCAGTTGCCCGCAACTATCAAATTTCCTTTCTATGTATATCGTCTTGAGATTTGCTTTAACAGATCCGATGTCCCGACTACAGATACAAACTTGTGTAAGAAAATACTGATTAATCATTACTAGATTACTAATACTTAGGTACCTATGACTAAAATTAAAATCACTGTAATGTTAACAATGCCATAAAAACCTAATCTAAAATTTAACTTAAACACTAAACAAAGATATTTAAAACCAAATTTTAAATCCCTAAACACAAAACAAGTGAGGTTTGGCTCAATAAATTCTCATCTAGACCCTACTCTAATTAGGACGGTGGTTGAGCGCAGTGTAGACACTGTAGATATGCTGATTGCCTATCTGGGAATTTTTAGGTCGACGATACGATTCCGTTAAGTGAAATAGTATTGACAGACCCGTTGCTTTTCAAAATAAAGTTTCGCATAAGTCCCGTTGCTATTTAAACTCCTAACTCGCATAAGTCCCATAGCTTTTAAAATTGCTGATTCGCATAAATCCCGAAGCTTTCTTGCGAAAGTCTTGGATAAGTCCCGTTGCTTTTTAAAATACTGGCTTGTATAAGTCCCATTGCATTTTAAACTGCTGTTTGGCATAAACCCCGTTGCTTTCAAACTAAAGTCTCGCATAAGTCCCGTTGCTTTTTAAAATATTGGCTCGCAAAATCCCGTTATTTTTAAACTGCTGACTCGCATAAATGGCTTTGCTTTTCAAAATAATCAGCAGAATCAGCAGGAGCAGGAATCTGTTAGAAGGAAGGGAAAAATATTTTAAAAAAAATATCGAATCGTGATTACTAAAACTCCGTTTAAACAAAAGCAAAAGTGTTCATGATGAATTTTAGCAATGTTAATCTACAAAAGAGTCCACCAGATGGCCCACCGGCTCAATGGGACATCAAAACTCCATTTTACAATAATTTTAATCCACTAATTGGACTCGCCGTGGTCTGCCCAGAAGGGATAATTAGCAAATTGGCTGATGATATTACTTTTAGTATTCGATAAAGGTCGGCCATCTATGGTCTGGTGCAAGGTATAGATGATAGGTGTTATGTGGAATGAATAAAAGGAAAAAAGTAGGCTGCAAAATAGGCTGCAGAGCTCGTTGACCTAGGTCTCAAAGCGCGGCAGCAAAGCGTTTATCCTCTGGAAAATCAATTTTAGTAAGCATATTGGATATTTTTCGTTTTATTTTAAACCAATAAGGATAGCAAACAAACATAACTACGTCTAATGAATGAATACCGTAACTTTTGAACGCTTGGAAAATCAGGGGCATAACTTGCATGCATGCCGACCCTTTAAAAATCTTAAAGGTATTCCCGCCTACAAGTGATAGCAGTACTCCATATAAGGCTGGACTAGTGAGTTACAAAGCAGTCTTTGATCTGCTGTGATGTAATGCCATTCTTTATAGCACAACTTCTTCTAGAAGTGTAGTAGTGAAAATAATTCTGCGTGCAAGCCAAATTTTTTTTTAAACTAAGTGGCAACAGGCCTATGGCCTATTTGATGGTAAGAGGTAACATTCGGGCACTGCGACACCACTGGAGTATCACTTGCGCATTGTCATCCCTGTGCGGCTTTATGGAAGCCTAATCCCCTCGCCCCTACCATAAACCTCCTTGTTAATGTTCCATAAAATTCACATAATTAGTATTGTGTTTACTTTTTATTTACTTTCTAACTTAATAATTAATTATTTTATATTTTCATTTCTTTTTATACTGTCTTAATTATTTGCTGCCAAAATATTAGGTTTATAACATCAATTCTGTTTAATTTTGCAAGAGTATAGTGCATAATTTCAAGCCAAATCAAGCCAAAAAAATTAAAGGCTATGTCAGTAAACCAATTTCATAAAATTGAATGTCTATATACAGGGTTAACTAAAATACACAAACAACCTGAAAAGGGGTCATTAAACATGTCATTATGAACAACTTTTTCTATGGGACCAACCCTGAAATCGCGAAAAAAAATTAACTGTTCCATATTGAGATAATTATGTTATTAAAATGTTCCTATGACGCACTTGATTTTTTTCGCGTTTCCAGAGTTGATCCCATAGTAAAAGTTGTTCATAATGATGAGTTTAATGACCCCTTTTTAGGTTGTCGGTGTATTTAATATAACCCTGTATGTTACCAATTTGTACCTCTTATATCTTTTGTTTTATACCACAAAGGTCTGGCGATTCTACCTCATTTTAAATTAAGCAATTCAGATATCGCTTACGATAATCCCTCGTAATGTGCAGGGCTCTTCTGGATTAATTATATTTTATTAATTCTTTGCAGATGTACCAAATGTTATGTAATTTCTCTGGTTAATTTGATTTTAATTATCGTAATGTGGTAATCATGGGTTGTTAAGAATTGCGTGGTATATACATTATTGGGGTCTTAATGATTTTATAAATGAGAGTTTTAGAATAAAAGCTTGTTTAATAAGATATCTACAGAATTCTAGAACATGGTAATTTTTATTTTTAAACAGATTCAAAATGTGTCTTTAAATTTTTAGTCATTTGGGGCTCTAAATGTACCTCTGATACAGAAGAATGGAATGAGAAGGAGATATTTTGCAACGATCTCAAGTAATATGGTACCAGCAGGGCAGGAGAAAGAAAGACTTATTTTTATTTGCAGATTAAATACTTGACTTCAGAAATAGGATAGGTATTTTTTTTTCTACCAAGTATATAATATGCAAAAATGACAATTCGAAACTTTGTAGAAAAAAAAGTAGCTTATTGGCAGAGTGACTGGGGGCTTCACCCAGTAAGACGCGGGTTCAATTCCCGATGTCTTTTAACACAATTTCGAACTACAAAAGCAGAAGTTTACTTGAATTTGAAATTGATCTGAATATAGGTATTTATACTAATTCAATTTCCAAAGACAAAAAATATGGTAAAAACCAAAATGGACCAATTTAGAAATCTTAAACAACGAAATTTTACTTTAACAACTATTATCTTTCTAAAACAGCTGTTTATTACAAGACAGCGCAGAGTCCCCGACAATTCTAAAACACGAACCCGATCGAATCTTATTTGAAAAATTAATTTAACGGGAAGCCGATACAAACATTTGTTACTAAGCAATATTTACGACAACACGAATCCCCAAGCCAGTTAGACCTACCAAAGACCTTCAATATTAAATTGAATTAATCTACCATCGCAGCATTGAATCTGTTACAAACGGCATTATATTCAGCCGACCTAATTTGAGATAAGTCGTAAGGAATTTATCTGTCGTTGGCAAAAAGAGGAGTACAAAAGCATACGATACTGGCTCTTGAATTAATTCCCCTGCCCGCATTTTGTTCAGATTTTGACTAGATTTACCCGTACTATTGTTTTGGATTTTCAATTGTATGTTATTTTGTTTATTGAAAACAATTATTTTGCCACATACATAATCATAATTATATAATAAGTATCTGTGTTGGTTAGTTAAGTGTACAGTGCACAAACTGTGTTGTATGTAAGCAGTGATAGCTTAGTGGTATGGTATTTATTTATTCAGAAAACCAACGGCGATGCTATACAATAACATAGTGTACATTATTACAAATAAGTAAATCTAATAATAGGTTTTCTTTAATATAATATAAGTTGTATAACTCGGTTAATGAAAGGACTAAAAAAAAGACTCTTCTTCTTATCGTATGGTTGATGAATAACCTGGTGTAAGAGTTTAAACCACCCGTAGGCCTCTGACATGGCCTTACACACCGACAATGCGAGTGTAATTGTTCTTGGTATCCATACACCTAAAAATGTTCAAGCCTTAAGCCATGTTCAACGTTGGGCCCAAGTAATTATCAAGACTTTTAAGACGAAAAGCAGAAGAATCAATCAAGCCTGGAATAAACACACATGACATTCGCGGCTATGTCTGTGTTATAGATAAACTCGCTTTGAGATCTAGAGTTATTATATCCTCAGCGCAGCATTTATGCAGGCAAACCGCTATAAACCTGTTCTAACTTTGTTGAGAAGACAATAAAATTACTTATAATTACAAAATACTGCTGCAAATATCTTCTAACAATGTTTTTACCTTAGACTAAACTCGATTCTTACCATGTTTTTATACTGCAACCAAATTAAAATGTATATTATGAAAATTTTTCATTCCACACAATGCGTGACTAGCATATATTTAAATATTCACCGGACACATAACTTAAAATATAATCGAGAAACATAAGCAAAGCAATTCGTGGTCCTTGTTCAATGTTCCCCTTCGACGTGATTTCACAATGTAATCTTGATAACCACCAGGTTATTTTACCTAATTTATATAATTTCTATGCGTCGAGAATTTCGTGAGTCAGCATAAACATATGGGGTTGTTTTGGTAGTTCAGACTGGGCTTCGAAATTACTTTATTAAAACCTGTAATTGAGAAAATGCTTTATATTGACCATAACATAGAAATTTTACTCCTATTATTTATCTTTTATCCGCATTAGGCCCGGATTCCACCACAGCGAAGAGGAGATGTGTTTCCATACAAATGACGGATCAAGCGGCGCCGCTCGACTTCATTCGAGTTGTCATAATTTGTATGGAAACACATCTCCTCTCCGCTCTTCTCTGGTTTAGTGGAGTGCCGGCCTTATTGATATTCTATAGAATAGATCATTGCGTTTGAACATGGTGATGGTGAAACCCATATTGTCAAATAAGCATTTTTACCTTTATTTATATGTACGAGTATAAGCAGTGATAGCCTGGTGTTATGGCCGTTGGACTACCAAAAGGTCGTAGGTTCGAAACCCAAGCATGCACCTCTGACTTTCCGGATGCTTGTGCGTTTTAGAAATTAATTATAATTGTTGCCAAAACGGTAAAGGAAAACAGTGTGTGGAAACCAGCACTATCGAAAAAGGACAGCAAATAGAACTGTTAATACGTTTTAATAAGAAATTTGAAAAAACAACTGATACGGATGGGATTTTTCAAATTTCTTATTTAATATTTATATAGAACTGATAAATTAGTCTACGCTCTTGCAATTAAAGTAAAGTTTATAGATCTTGTTAAATTTTAGATCAATTGCAAGGGCGTAGACTTTGATTGATTATTATGAAGTTATATGATTTAGATTTGACAGCTCTATAAATCTTCTATCGTCTAAATTAGTTTAGAGCGTGTGCAAGAGAATTAGCAACATTATATCCAGAATACTTGACATCCGTGGACCTACATTTTAATTGTAACTAATATTTTAATAATACGAATGCAAAATTTGTTACCTTTTTACAACTAAACAACTGAACCGATCATCCTAATATTTTTCATAAACATTGTCGTGTACAAAAACGAACATAGGGTACCTGTCATCACGAAAAAAGTACTATTCCCTAGGAAAACAACAATAACATCCTTCTGATAATAGATGGTGCCACATGTTGGTTACTATTCATCCACATTTCACGCGGGCAAAGCCTTGAGCGGAAACTAGTAAAAAATACTTGTGAGAACACCTTCATTCGAGAATAAACAGTAAGTAACCTCTCGACCACCCACGTGGCTGGCGATGCACGATTCGATAAATCTATCCCATTCTATAAATTCGCGACCGGCTATTATGTGACGTCACACCGCCCCTTTAAGTGAAACCTTCAGATGACTTATTGTTATTTTCTTTTTGTTTATGTGCACGAAATAAATGGTCTTTCGGTACAGAGCGGAGGTGAGCACCATGATTGATGTTGATTAAGTTTTCTCGCCCGTTCCGCGGAAGAATTTTGCCGAAATGAAAGTCGGTGGAATATTTCTTTTTGCATTGTGTATGAGATGAAGAATTGTTAATACGATACTGTTTTGGGTTCTTTGATTTTGTGGAAAGTGTAAGTACTAATTTTGACATTACGCCTATTGATTTTTTACATACAACTTGCTTGTAAAAAGGGCTTTTGCGTGCTAGAAAAGTGAGAAGTAAATTTAAAATACGACCCTAGAGCGTAATAGATTTTTTTTTAAATTAATACCGTATAATGCAAGTTTAAACCAAGACTTTGAATAGACGACAAAAAACTTTTGAGTCCCTTACACGAAATTTTAAGAAAGCAACAAATTTCTTAAAGAAAACAAGATTATTAATATGAAATTTTTATATACAAAAAAAAATATTTTATTACATCGACTAAGTATATTAAGTAAATTATATTTTTTACTTACTAAACAAATTGTCACCGGCCAATCTGGAAGTCATTGGGGGAGGCCTATGTTCAGCAGTGGATGTCTTATGGCTGAAATGATGAAACAAATTGTAAATTAAACATAAAATAGGTACGCACGCGCGCCTATTTGAGCATTATTTTGTTTATTTCCTTGCAAGTATTATAAAAAAACATTGTGTCATTGTGTGACGATACAGCAATTAGGTACTAAAGTCGTATTCCTCGCGGCTCAGGTTCTAATCGTCCTTTCATTAGTATCTAGTTGCATTCTTACTACCCTTGTAACACAATTTACTATTAGTATCGCATACGTAATCATTCTTCAAAGTAAGCGCATTATTTACAAAAAACATGTAGAAATAAACGAGGATAAAATGACTCCAAACATTAAAATAGAAGATTCCAGAAAAAAATACGCAAAGGTATTGTTATCTGCAAAAAAAGGTTATTTGTCTCTGAAATTGAGACCAAGAAACCTCGAAAAGAAAGCACCCAAGTTAGTCCATTACACGCCATCTTTGTTTTATATCCAAACTTCCCAAAACATTTAATCCTAAACCTGATCTCCCAGAAAATGTAGCTATAAATATCCCGGCTAAAATATAAAGGATTTAAAAAAATCAATATCTGTCGAGATATTTATCGTCGCCCTTTCGATCCATTAGTTGGGGTGGGGGGCAGTTCCGGTTTCCGGTAAGGTTCCGCCGGATCTAAGAACACATGGCTCCCTGACCCGATCGTAAAAAATATCTTATGAACGATGTCTTGTGTAGATGTGAATTTATTTAACCCTTGCTTACGGAATACTGTAGATATTTATGACTGGAGATTTTTGGGATAGGAAGCAGTGATGCCTAGTAGTATGACCGTTGACTGGTAAGTCAGAGGTCTTTCTTCGAACCCAAGGCGCACATAGCTTACGAAAAGTCAGAGGCGCACTTCTGACTTTAGAAATTAATTATTACCTGCTCCGTGCCTTTGAAAGCACGTTAAGCCATTGGCCCCGGCTGTCATGGAGATCTTTGACAGACGATATAGGGAGTCAGTACACTCATAAAATCCTGACAACTGATCTAACCATAGAATATGTGTACGAAAGTTATACTTTATAATAATATTGTAAAGTCAACCGCATGATAGTGGTAACACTTGTATTACGACAAGCATCTTTACATCAACGCAATAAGAGTGCTGTTAATATCAAATTGTTACCACTGATGTGCAGTCGACTGTACCATCCTCATAAGTTTAACCCTATAATCTCTTATGAACATATAGAAGAACATTATCAATTCAAACAGAACCAAATTGGATATCCCGTCAAACATTAACGACCAATACCGTCTCCGCCCCATTGACTGATTCCATATTCATCTCACAACTCAACCCATAAGTTAAGTATCAATGGATACCGTTCGTCCGACAAGTTGAAAGTGTTAGAAGTCGAAAACGAACGAACCTACAACTTATGAATTGTCCCGTTTACAAATTGTCACCTGAAAGTTTTTTTTTTGTTGAGAACATTGTTTCGTACACACGTGATGCGAACGTAAATTGTTTTATTTTGTTCCTTTTTTACCCCCTACGCAAAAAGAGGGTTGATATAAGTTTGACGTGTCTATGTGGCTGTATCTGATTCTGTACGCCTGTGTGTCGGTCTGTGTGCATAGAAGATCCTAAATCCCAGAGATACTTAATTTGCTGTTTTTCAAAGGGAAGCAAGTTAAAAATCGATGTGTAAACGTGCTTTCGTCTTTGAAAGGAGATTAGGGTAGGTCAAATATTGGAAGTCATATTTCTATGAGGAAAGTAGATTATGGAGTATGGGGGTATGCAGTTGCACCTCAGACTTTTCGTAAGTAATGTGCGTAATATAAACTAATTATTACTTACTCCATGCCTTTTTTTTTTTGTGGCCGGGGGGAGTAAAAAATGCCTTCCGCATACCGCACGTCCGAGGACATACGGTTATGTGGGGCTCGCACCCACTAAAAACGTCTCCCCCCTGCGTGTTCCTAGCACTGTATCGGACGGGTCCGGGTACCGCAAACGCGCCTCGCAGCCCCGTCCAGTGCCTGCCTGTAGGCCCGCTCAAAAATGCACTCGGGGGGGCAATGTCCCTGGCATCCAGGTCCAGGACATCGCCCCAACACGCTCAAAAGCCTTCGCCCCTACATCGGGCAAGGCGGGCGGCATACCGGAATCAGCCGCCCCGCCAGCTCTTGTCAGGGTGGGTGCAAGGCGGCATACTGCCGCCTGCGCCTGCCCCTTCGCGCGCGACGGATCGGATCAGGCCGCGCATCGCGCTCCCTGACCCGCTCCGCCGCTTCCTTCTGCGAGATGACCTCCTCGCAGAAGGACGCGAACGCCTCCCAATACTCCTCGCTGTCGGCTGCAGCTCACACTATGGCTGACAGCGAGACGCCCTGTTGGCGGATGGCCGCGCTGAGGGCACGCCGTTGCATACTTACTCCATGCCTCGGAAAGCACGTAAAGCCGTTGGCCCCCCGCCTGATCGCACTCCGGTCGTGTCGGATTGCCATCCCATTGGACTATGAGAGTGAAGGAATAGACAGTGCATTTTTATTTGCGCACACACTTGTGCACTATCACTATCTCCTGCGTAGTAGGCTAATCTCCATTGAAATTGGCCGCTGTGCACATTATTATTATCATTATTCCAAGATTTTAACCGGGGCATTAATCACCCTCGGATGACTCTACCACCTCGGAATTGTATCATTCTCATTTCAAAAACAACAATTGCAACGCGGACCCAAAACTATGTATTTGATTAAGTGTAGAGTAAGTTTTATAGGGTCGTAGCTAAGTTTCGATGCTAACTTAGTTTGGTTTAACAAAATAGATACTTCGCTCTGAATTAAATGCAACTTAGTAGCTGATATTGCTTTGGCAATTTAGATCTAAGTTACTTTTTAACCAAAGTTACCAAATTTAACAATATTGGACTTAAAATATTGAAACAAACTACCGGAGTACTGCCGCACCAGAGTACTGAAGCGGGCAGGACTGGGTAGCTTAGTTGGTAAAGCGATGGCATGGCACGCCAGGGATCGCGAGTTCAAGTCCCGCCCGAGTCAGTTGTTTTTGCGGGTTTCTTATTAAATAATTTCATTTAATATGCAAATCATGAGCAAGATTACTTATTAAATGAAAACATGTAAAAAATATACATAATAAAAATCAATAAATGATTGAATAATCTTTACTTACTTAAGTGTGGAAATTCTCCCTATGACCAAAACAAAGTCCTTAAATCATGGCACACAAGGGTTGTTTTGAATGGTTTTAAACTAAGCTCGCAGCTTTGAACATTTATAATCACTACATAGTATAAAACAAAGTCGCTTTCTCTGTCTCTATATACCTATGTATGCTTAAATCTTTAAAACTACGCAACGGATTTTGATGCGTTTTTTTTAATAGATAGAGTGATTGAAGAGGAAGGTTTATATGTATATTGCACCCGTGCGAAGCCGGGGCGGGTCGCTAGTATTGAATAATTTATAAAGTACTTAAACTAAGTTATTAAAAACTTTTTATGTTCACAATGAAAGCACCCGTATAAATATTCCACATCCCTAATAGCGATACAAGTGAAAATTTCGCAAGTTAAAAATCGCGCCAACAAAACGGCGCGCGTGTTAAAAATTTATTTTGAATGGCGATTCATTAAAAGCATCCTGGAAGGGGCTGTGGCGATAGCGATCGTGAAGAAATTACACTTCCTTCCTTATTGCCGGCGAGCGAAATACGGCAGTTTAGAGGCAAAGTGAAGAATTTATGCTAACGGCTCTCTATTAATGTTTGAGTTGAAGAATGAGATGGACTGTCTTTTGTTTTAGTGTTCAGAGATTTTTTATACTGGTTTAAATTGCACTAATTTCTTAGATTTCAAAATACTATTGTATCATCATTTAGAGTCGTGATAGCCTAGTGGTTGTGACCGTTGATTGGCAAGTCAGAGGTATCGGGTTCGAACCCAAGGCGCGCACCTCTGACTTTTCGTAAGTTATGTGCGTTTTATAAATTAATTATCACTTACTCAGTGTCTCGGAAAGCACGTAAAGCCGTTGGCCCTGCGCCTGATCTCTCTCCGATCGTGTCGGAAGGCCGTTCTATCGGACCATGAGAGTGAGGGGATAGAGAGTGCACCTGTGTTTGCGCACACACTTGAGCACTATAATATCTCCTGCGTAACTGGCTAATCTCCGTTGAAATTGGCCGCTGTGACCGAAAAAAATTCAGTCAGGAGGTATCATCATAGACACAGATAAGATGCTATAATTAGATACATAATTATTGTAGTGTATGTAGCATCTCCTCTTTATATGACAACCTTAAAGGCACGTCTTTTAGGTTGGAGTATAAACGTTTTAAGCTACATGCATACACTACAGGATAAAAAAAGATATCGTATTGACCTGTCCCCGATTTAGCTCATGCTGGAAATGCTGCAACATCATGCTGGAAAACGACAAAATCGCTTTGTGGTAAAGCTTTGTCCGGTAAGTGGTAATGGTAACCAGTGGTAATACCGAAACCTTTTACCAGAAGGCTTGGATGTTTGCTAATCATTGTTAAATGTATGGACTTTGTTCCTATAGTCGACTTTTACGACAGGTAGAGAGAGAAGCGAGTCTCATTCTCATCCAATACGCGCCACTTTTGTGAGCTCATTGGAGGTATTTGCCTATAATCGCCACGCCGCGCTGGGGAAGCGGGTTGGCGATCGCATTAGCAGATTATTGCTGTTATACAGAAAGATGCTGCTGCCCATCCTCCGGATCTTTTTCCCTTTGTCGCTTCTTACGACACCCGTGGGTCGAGTGACGGTGGTTCTATTCTTAGGCCGGAAACCACACGGCACTTTTCACTACTCCAACACCACAGTGGAACTAAATTAGCCATAATAAAGTAGCCTATCTGTTCTAACTAAACAAAGAAGTACAAGCAGTAAATTAAAAAACAAAATAAAAGATAACAAGACAGCGAAATGCAAATGAATCTAGTTTCAAATTGAAATAGCCGTGCGTCCAAGAAAATTACTATTCGCCGTTTCAAATGAAAAATGTTCTACAGGAATACGCCATTTTTATTTCGGGTCGTTGATTAAGTTTTTTACTCAATTATGCTAAAGGTACAATTTTCATGAGATTCCTGAAATCATTTTGCATAAAAATATTATTTTTCTGCTGGTTCGTTGTTCCACGAACAGGCTGTCTGGCCAGGCAGGTAGATTCTAAATTTAAAAAGGAATTGTGCAATGTTTTTTTTTGTTTAAATTTAGAACTCGTTATATTATTTTTATATGTTTTTAAAGATATCTTAGGACATATTGAATACAAATTACCTATATGTTAGGATTTTTTTTCTCGTAATTATAAATTTTTCGTATTTTGGGTAGTAGGTAGTAGTATTTTAATTATTCAATTTCTACCTTGAGATATTTTTCGAACGAGCTACGTTCAGTTTGGGGATAACTGACAGTTAATTTAAATACTGATTACTTAGTGGCATGACCGTGAGATATAATATTATAAACATACGCATGCCGTTCTATTAAGATGTGGAACTCGTTACCAGCCCACGTGTAGCTCCACCTATGATCCTGGGTCCTTTAAGCGGGACGTGAAAAAGCTTTTCTCAATGCCGTCAAGGTGAGGGCCATCATGCCACATTGCTATGCTGGCTGCTGGAATGATGGCCATCGCTATGGAACTCCATTGACTGCTTTCCATCAGGCAGCATTGATTCAATTTGTGCGGCAGTAATAAAACAAACAATGCATAATTCAGTGATTACAAAAATAACATTGATACCAGGAACGTAATCTTGATTATATCTATAAATTAGTGATTTAAACTCTATCGTTATGTTTTCTAAATAAACAACAATACTCCCTAAGCGTGACAGTTAGACTTTATAAACTAAAGTTTTGTACGTATTTATGAATATTAAAATCTCCTTTAATAAAAGTATAAAAAATAAAACCATTACAAATTGTTTATCTCACACTAACAAATAAAAAAAACTTTACAATTAGAAGCAATAAAAAATAAACGGCACACACTCCATAAATTGCCAATAACCCAAGCTATTTACACATTCCTTTAAAAACTTCCAATCAGGCTTAATTGAACATCAAACGTTACCTTTTTCTAAAAAAACTCGCCGTTTTATCGCAAATTCACACACACTCCTAATATGGACCTTACAGCCGGTTGAAGGTAGGGAGGCAAAAACGGACAACTACGAAAAGGACAAAAAACGGATAAAAAAAAAACAATGAGTCTCTAAAAAGAAGATTTTAGGACCGAATGCTTAATTACTTTCAGCGTTTCTTATTTTAATAAATATTTAAACAATAACTAGTCGTTCATGACTTGACTTGCATGGATTTTAAATTTTCCATAGACTCTATTTACTGCAATAGCAAAAATAATGGCAATAGGCCCGCCCTCTATTACACGAGACTTGTAACATAGCCGGCGAAACATGGGTGTACTGCATATACTTCTGCCTACCCCCTCTGGGGAATACAAGCGTGAGTTTATATTATGTGAATGTTATTTTAACCACTTATTTGTAAGCAATGAAGCCAACGTTGGACTGTCAAGGGTCGTAGGTTCAAAACCAGGGCATGCACCGCTGACCTTTCGAATTTATATGCGTAGGTATTAGGTACTAATTATCACTTGCTAAAAACGGTGAAGAAAAACATCGTGAGGAAACCAGCACCACTGAGAGATTTTTAGAACTGAGAGATAGTACTCTTGCCAAATTGTAAAATAGTTTTTTTGCAGTAATTTCGTGGATATACGCAAATCTTTACTGTAGCAAGTTAAATAGAAAATATTAAAATTACTCCCTCACTGCGCATTTGACGAGTTTTCACAATAAATAAATTTCGAAAAAATACAGTTGTTCTATCATACATAGCTACCGCACGCGAAATCGGTCCGAACCGGTATATCTTGGACCGGTACGCACCGAAGGACCGCTAATTGGCGACGAGATGCATTTAGCACTAACCACTGGCGTTGGTTCACACCTCCGTATATTAATACGTGAAGCACTTAATAAAATTCGTGCGATAAATAAAAATGCGTGTAAGTGCCGAGGTGCTTGGTATCAGCAAGATAATTTTATTTGAGCAGTTGGTAATCTGAAGTAGCATTGTTGATCATTTTAGTTAAATTTCAATAATTACCAGAAGCTCAATCTCCTATCTCAATGTCCCATCTCCTTCCATAATCCCGCAACAGTTGACAACGTTTAAGTGACAGGTACCCCCAGGGATAATCCCCTTTTAACGTAAAAATTACAATGACACAAATAGACTTGAAATTTCTTGACTGTTTTTTTGTACCAGCTTGGTGCCTCTCTGTTGTATACATGGCACCAAAATATAACTGCTAAATGAGATAGTCAACCGTATAAGCTATCCCTTTAGGATAAATAGATGTCTACATCCAATCCGTGTCTGATTATTGATGAAGTAAGAATTTGTATTGTGAGGATTTTTTTGTGAGTGTTCATAAGATCCTGGCATATCCACCTTGTGGACAAAAGCCTCAATAAATAAATATATTGAAAAAAAAAATCAAAGCTATACTTTATTCGCTTCCGCTGTTGATAAATCTTCTTCCATGTGTTGATAAATTAATACCAATGTGTTGTTTTAATGTATAAGCCATACTACTGTATAGTTTCATCAAAATCTATTTAGTACTTTTTGCGTGAAAGAGTAACAAAAATCCATCTGCATCCATCTATTACTTTCTAGAATGATTTAACATTTATTTATTGTCAACTTCATACCTAGTTACAGTGGGTTCGAATCAGTTTAAGCGGTTAAATCGAGTCAAAACGTCACGTAAAACGCTAACCACTAGCATTAGTGTATCACGTCTCAACACTTTAGTGTACTAAGTGCTTTATAAAAGTCACACGATCAATTGAAATGCGACTTTATTGAAACTTAATTTGTTGAAAATTCTACTTGTTTAAAATGTTACGTGCAGGATTTGTTGCCTAAGAGTTAAGACCAGGATGGTTCGAGGTCTTTGGAGGAAACCTAAGAATAAAGGATATTTTTACCTTTTTTTTTGTAATGAAAAAACGTCCTATTCGCGTAATCACGGTTCCTTAATTCTAAGATGATACGTTTGACGCTGCGCTGTGGCTAAATGATTGTCTTACTGCGTCAAGTATTTCAAGTTTGATTTTTTTGAGATCCAGGAAAAATTCTTAGCACGGGGACAAAGTTTTTTTTTAAAAAACAAAATGTTAAAGTAAACATGTAGTTTTATTATAAGTTCGGAAATCACAGAATATGGTCTTCATACAGCAGTAAAATGTTTCACCATAGCAGTAAAAATAAATAATTATAATAGTTTGTATACTCACAGCTACACATCAAGCTATACATATCCAGTATAAGCTGCCATCTTGTTGTACGAAGAGCCCATACAATGCGAGGTCAGTTCATACTGGTTATTTATAGCTTGATATATAGCTGTGTGTACTTCAGCACTTTTCTAATGCATATATATTTCTCTTGCATACATTCATTAAAGCAGTAATTTTTAATTACCACACAGCATATTTTATGACGCCATTCGGAAAACGTATAAAATATTAAGTTCAGTTGTAATTTATTTTAATGTATCAAACCGTTAGGAAACAACGGCAGGTGACGTTAATTGTTAGAATTTTTAGTTACTTCAAGTTTTATTTTTTTCTGTTTCCTTCTCCTTTGGTTTTATAGTTTTAAAATATTAAAAAATAGTATGTCAGCATCGTAGCCCACATTTGGTAGTTCTAAATTGAGATCTTTTATGCGTATTGTGTTCCTAAAAAAAAAACAATTACAGTAAAGTTACTTAGGTTCTATTTAATTAGCAATATAATATCTACATTATAAAGTAAAAAAAAACAGGTCATGATGTAAAAAAAAAGTTCCATTAAATTTTTATTTTTAAGTTCTTCCTCAAACTTTGCACAGGATTAATTGCGGTTATATTACTAATTATAATAAACATCGCATTACAAAGCCCACAAAATTTGCATATTTACAATTTGTCCAGACCCGAGATCGAATCCGAGACAAGACGTCGCAAGTCAATTGTTTTGTCAGCGAAGCAATCGTGTCTACGGTAACTTCAATCCTTACCACACCTTTATCACACCACCATTCTAATTGGCCTCCAGATCACTAACCACACTTGTAATGAGGGTAGGTCTACATAAAATACGGGCACATTCATCGGCCGTGTGCCCATTACTTTCTTGTCAAACCTGTTGATTCCATCGGCATTATAGGAACCGATTTGCGGATCGACGCGATACGTCGTTATCGCCTCGGGCGCATAATTTGCGCCTTAATGTCGCAAATGAAGGCGGCTATTTTTTTCGTTAGCAGGATAATTTTCGATGAATTGATGGCCGGTAATTTTAGGGGTTCGGTATTCATTTATTGATTGGGGTGATAATGAATTGCTTTAGCGATTTTGAGGTAAATTCCGGTTTTTTGTGTCAGTTTGCTGTATCTTTTGGTTTGCTGGCTTGTGATTTTGAAATTTGACAGAAAAATGAGGTTTATCATCAGTCAACGTCGAACATCTATAATTATATTGAAGAATTAATGAAAAAATTGATGTTGACATCGAAAAAATTGGTACCTATAGTAACAAATTCCGTGGTAGTTTCATGTTGATTAAAGCACGAATCACCCGGTTCGTTGGGATAGTATCGTACCACCATATTAATATGGGCTTATAATAACAATATTCTTTTGTTTCAATGTTATGAATCTTGCTACTTACACCATTTGAGAATGATTAGAAAATGTCTTGGTTCAATAAATAATCGTCATTTCTACCGAGTTCCGTACCGAGTGAGTACCGGAGGTCTTATCTGTCCTGAGAGCAAGGGTCTATAGCGGGGAATTCCGACCGGTAGTCCGCGGACCACAAGGGATCCGTGAGAACATGAGACCTAAAATCAAACGACGAATATGGAACGTGGGGGCAGAGAGAGAAAAAGAGTGCAGCTCACGCCACGTAGTGATCTATTAAACCTATGGGTGCCTGCACATAAAAAGTGGTAGATGGTCCCTTGTCAAAAATAGGTTTGGAAACATTGCTCCACAAGGATGTCCTGTTTTTTATCGTTTAATTTAAACCAGGGATTTCCAACAACCGCGAAGTACTAAGGGTCTGTGAGAATATAATCTAGGACCGCGAAACAAATGACGAATAAAAAACGCGGAGGAGAAAAGAGGAAGAGGATGCAGCTCATGCCATTTTTTTTAAAGCTTAGAGTCCCTGCACCAAACAAAAAAGTAAAAAACCTTGGGAACCACAGCTGGTCTCTAGGTTACAGTTCCCGCTTACCACCTTTAAGTATTCTGTACATACTTTGAGTTTATTATAGCAAGCATTTTTAATAAAAAAGTAAGTCTCTTTTTACCTATATTATATTCCTCGAATTTCTTAGAAGATTATTTGTCAAATAAAAGAAACGCGTTCATTTTGTTGGTAGTCAAGCAATTTCGTAGTATTTATGAGAATATTAAATAGAGGACATTATTATATTAACGTGCTACAAAAGTAATATTATATTTCAATGTTGTGAGGCTCACAAGCATGGATGCTGAGTATAAGATCCAACGTTTGAAACTTAAAGCTAAGTGTCCACTGAGGATGGGCCGCATATCAACGAAAAAATCCCGCCCGGCTAAATATTTTGATAGCAATACTCACGTGTACGGGCTTATGGTTTATACCGATTGCAAATTATGCATAGCACGGGGTCTAAAGACCAGAGATTAATATCCAGAAAACTAATATCTGTGGTTTGTCTATCATAAACCAACTCAATAGCTACGCAAATAACGATGCGTCTTTTTGCAAAGAAAAATTTATGGACTGGAAAGTGATATAGGCTACATTTTATCCACAATTCACCTCTCGGAAGCAAAGAATCGAGTAAAAGCTAGTATGGTGATATTTTGAGTTCATTGATAGCATGTTGGAAGTGTTATTTAATTTAAGCGAAATTCCAAAAGCGCTGATCTCTGGTTCGGTACTCCAATATCGCCGTGTTTAGCACCATATGCAATTTCGCCAATTACACCGGAAATTCTTCCATTTACTTTGATTAACGAGCAAGCCCTCCATTCCCCAGATAATCAAAATAACACATTTTAATATTCATAGCCTCGTCCGATAAGCTGAACCACATTAAACGACCATTTCACGTTTTGAGGGTATACAGAAATAAATGGTTCGTTAAATATTTTCGAGTTCGCCAAGCCGTTATGCGCTTTCGTCTGTTCATGTAATTTCAGGCTTGTTCCACGATTTATGTTTTGTTATTCTGTTGTGTTGAGGGATTTCGAATTCCGGGTGGAAGGATTATTTAATGGGGATAAATGTTCCGGATTTATTGTGGGTTAGCTGCTTGGCCATGTTGGAGTTGGATTTTAGGAAAAAGTTTGGCGATCATGAATTGGACTATTCTGTACTCTTCGATGCAGTGTTACTAGCGACAAAAATTAATACGATAATATTGATTTTTTTGCATGGGTGCTGAGTGCTGACGGCCACATTATATTTAATCTATATTGTTAACATGGAATTTATTCGTCTATGATTGTTAATCTCTAGATAATCTTTAGATAAATATATATATAAGTCTTAATCTAAAGATAGAGCTTATTTTGCACCAGCAAATATCACTCGATCACTCTTCGAATTATAATATTAGTCTTGGATGAGCAAGGAGTAAAAAAATTGTGAAAGCCATTTTCGAGGTCAAGGGGTTTAAACTCTGACACCAGGTTGTTCATCAACCATACAATAAAGAAAGAAGATGACATGGGTTTGAGCCTAAGACTTCTGATTTGCCAGTCAATGGTACCATTAGGATATTACTGAATACTATAACAAAATTATGCTGCTGCTGTATTATATACAAACGTGAACAAAACCTCATCTGCCTAGCCTTTTCCCAACTATGTTGGGGTCCGCTTCCAGTCTTACTGGATGCAGCTGAATACCAGTGTTTTACATGGAGCGACTGCGTATCAGACCTCCACAACCCAGATACTGGGTTACACGATACCCCTTGGATACTGGTTGTCAGACTTTCGGGCTTCTGACTACCCGTAACGACTGTCAAAGATCTACATTTGACAGCCGGGGCCAACAGCTTAACGTGCTATCCGAGGCACCGAGAGTGATAATTAATTTAAAAAACGCACATAACTTACGAAAAGTCAGAGGCGCGCCTTGAGTTCGAACTTAAGACATCTGACTTGCCAGTCAACGGTAACCACCACTAGGCTATCACGACTCTATGCTGTATTATATAACGTGAACAAAACCTAACGCCTCAGTAATAAAAGAGAAATGGACGAAAATAATTATCCGCTCTTCTTATATCGAATAACAATTCTATCAACATCTATTATTTACACTCCATTCTTATAAACAAAAACGCATATAAAAGAATAGCTCTCCTGATATCTTTTGTCTGTATAATTAACGGTCTGGTATACCGAGGCATTCCCTAAGGCGCCCTTGATAAGTTGATTTCAGAAAAATGTCTAGACTGTCTCCCTATTGTTGACTTTGATTATGTAAACCAATAGTGAAATTTGCTTTTTATATATTTTTAAAAGAGTACATAAATATAAATGAATTGATGTTTGTTTGTCTCGCAAATGGCTGAAACGATTTGGCCAATTTTAATCTTGAATTTGACCACAAATATGGACGTGCAGGGAGGGTTTAAACGGTTAAAAACATAAAAAAGACTAAAAACGACAACTTAATTTTCTAATAAAATTGTAGGGTAGGGCTAGGGTAGGATAAGGGTAGAGTGCCATCCCTTTAGGTTTACGGGGGTCAGATAAGCAAACGGTCATTAGAAAACTGATATTCAGCTGCTTCTGGTTAGATTAGAAGCAGACCCCAACAAAGTTTGGGAATAAGGTTAAGAATTATAATTATGACCTTAATATATAATGAACTTTGGACATTCAAGCCAAGCTACGATTCCCTGAATTTTATATGACACTCAATTTGCATGATATGAGTCGTGATAGCCTAGTGGTATAGCCGTTGACTGGCACGTCAAAAGTCTTAGGTTAACCCAAGGCGCCACTGACTTTTTGTAAGTTATGTGCGTATACACCGTGCCTTGGAAAGTACATAAATTTGTTGGCCCTGCACCTGATCTCACACCGATGTCGGCTTGCCATTGAGGGGGAAGGAATAGAGCGTGCATCTGTGTTTGCGCACACTTTTGTGCACTATAATATCTCCTCCGTAGTTGCCTCACCATTGAGATTGGCCGCAGTGACCGAAATTCGGTTAGGACATCATGAGTTTTTTTTTAATTCGTCATCGCATGTTATATCGCCTATTTATTAAAAATGAGTGAAACGCTCTCGGACGCTCCGCGAATTCTGCAATAAATATGAGATTTCCGCGTTATTCTCATAGTGGCGTTTGCTCCTAGAATACTGATGGGCGTATGCACGGAATTTTGAAATAGGTATGAAATATGGGTTGCCTTTAATGTCAGATTCATGTAATATACGCCTTATACCTTCACGTGATTTGCTAGTGATATTTTTGGTGATTTCGTATCGGGTATAAATTAGAAACAGAGCATTAAGTTGCTGCTTATTTATAGCAAGCTTTTCCTCGTGGCTTTGCTCCGGTTGTGTTATTTTTTAATACAAGTTCTATAAAGTCGCTAATATTAAAAAAAACCACTGAATAAGTGTTTTTTACGTTAATTACTTGATGTCATTGAATGTTAAGAAAACCGCGTTCTAGAAAACTGGCCTGGAAATATTGTATTACGAGGAAGTTGTTTCGCGGTGTCGTAAAAATCCAAATTAAAATATTTTTGTTCTACATGAATTTTAGGCATTTATTTAATCTAACTTTAACATAAATCTAACATAATTTAGAGGTCTAATATACGTCTTACTAATCAAGTCTATTAATTATCTATTAATATACGTGAAGCGAAAACTGTGATTTTTTTAAGAATATTGCGCGCACGGAGGAGTGAGAAACTTGGCATAGTAAAAGTTTATATAATAATATAGAAGAAGTGCAGAAATCTAAAATGTATAAAAAAAGAAATACGATAGAATTTCGACCACTGACTAGAGCACACGGAGCACTAGTTTACTTAAATGTATAAGCGCCTGTGTAAAAGTAATAGCAACTCTAAACGTACCACTTGCACATTTCAAATAAAATTTGATCAGGAACTTTGGAAGAAGACAGAAACATTTTTGATCAAAATGTCTACAATACAAAATGGCTACAGGGTTTTACTTCCTAAAACGCAAAACGGCTAAACTGACATAATATTGACAATGTAAGACTAAGTATTAGATATTCTATCCGTAAGATATCCGTACTAAAATTGTAATAAAATTTTGTTCAACTAGATTGGTTATTGAAATTTATTTTATTGACCTCAATATTATTACTGCTACAAAGTTATCTGTGTTATATTAAAGTTTACAAAAAGCTTATTTATTGTTTGAGATACTGCATTTAATAATAATAATGTTTTCCTGATCGAATGTCGGTCACAGGAGATTAGCCATCGACGCTGCGGGAGATATTACAGTGCACAAGTGTGCACTATAATATCTCATGCGTAGTTGGCAAATTTCGAGACAGGCCGCTGTGACCAAAATTTGGTCAGGAGGACATTATAAATATGTAAATCGTACCTACAACTTACATGGGACAAAATCAATGAACAGGTTTAAAACTAAAAAAAAAAACACGCCGATACCTTTGCTTGCAGAAATCAACCTGTAGGTACCTACTTTTCCGTTTGACTTTTTCATAGACTGTCCCCTAACAAAACAGTACACAAATCTATCAGTTCGGGTAATTGAAATCCCATTAGTGTTGGGTGATGAAAATGAAGCGACCCCGGGGCTGAATCAGATGGCAAATAAAATGCGAATCGCCCTTTTGTCTGCTCCGGGCGGACAAGATTCAATTTGTCAGGAATCTGTGGATGGTTTAAGTTATGAAAAATAGAGACAAGTGGAATTGTTTATGGCTGTACTTCACTATTAACATACATTAACTTTCCCGTATAATAACGGTTTCATTTAGCTTGCCCTGTTTATTATTTGGTTCAAATTTAGTAATCGATATTTCACCCCCTTCCTGTTGACAGATTGATCTGATATTTGGTACACAGCTTGAGTACTGACGACAAAACCGTTTTACTTTAAAAAAAAAATTCTAATATTATTTTAAACATAGAACCTATTTCACCCTGTTATAATGTAGCTTTCTACAATTCTACGTCTACTAAATACCAAAGATTCCAATTCGATTCTACAGTTATTATATTAAAAAGCTAGAATTTTTTTCAAAAAAAAGCCTAAAAGTTTGTTTTGGAGTCGGCGCCATTATTATTAGATGATTTAATGAAATCTGGAACTTATTTGTCTTATCACCGACTCCAAAACAAACGTTTTTGTGTGTAGGTGGATTGGAACAGACACAAAGATGCAAATTCACAAGCAACTGTCACCCTATAACAGAATAGTTAAGATATAGATTTTATTACTAGCAGTAATAGCAGTGTGCATGAAAGCATGCACTTCTGACTTTTCGGAAGTTGTGTGTGTATTATAAATAATTAATATCACCTGCTTCATGCTTTGGAAAGCATGTCAAGACGTTAGCCTCGGCTGTCATAAAGATCTTAGATAGTAGCTATAAGGAGCCAGTACCTACCCTCATAAAATCCTGACAACTGATATAACTTTAGAATATCGTATCCTTTTTGGTTGCAAAGGTCAGATATACAGTTGATTTGTAGAAAACTGATATTCAGCTGGATCTGGTTAGATTAGAAGCCGCCCCACAACAGTAACCAGCACTTACCACCGCCAATTTGTTGTCCCCCGCATCGAAGTAAGCGAAGTAGTAATTATCTCATCTCTCAGTGTATGTGCGTGTTAAAACACGTGTGTTGACAGGCCGCGTATGCTTGTGTTACAGTACTCAATTTTACGAGGCCGTATCTATAGAGTGTCAGGGGTATGCTGTAAGTAAGGGTGCGGATAGGGTAGAGTATGTAAACTTGAATATAATGTGCTTCTAAATTATCTGCCACGGTTGCAATGTGAGAAAGTATTGGGTATATAGATTACAATACTGAAGAAATTTCGTACCCCGGAACAGTAAAAAAAAAAATTGGAGCATGGAGCAGAATTAGACCTACGCAATAAAACTCACCCAAAAGAAAAAAAAATGACGTTAGATAAAAAAAAATACTTCACTATTGTAATATAAATAACCAAAATTATTATCCCCCATTGCAGCCGTGGCAGATAATTTAGAAGCACCTTATATATTATTTAAAATAAACAGTAATTATGAATAAAACTATGGCTCGCTCCCTTTCGTCACTTAAGGTCACCAATTGGTGACACGAAGAGGACAGCCCCCGGGGGTCCAAGGTTTTTGTCGTCCGACACCTGCCCAAAAGATCCAGTTTCTTGTTTGTGAATTCTTATTGGAGACAAGTGATAAGTTTGCTTTTAGTCCACACGATTTAGGAGGGTCAACAGTAAAGTTCAAGAATAATACATCAGTCTAATTCAATTTTAAAACATTTTTAAAACGCATAAGTGTATAAATGTCAGCGAGGTATGGTAAGGCATAAACAAAAATTTTGCTCGTAGTCAAATTTTTGAATTTCTTTGAATCCAAATCTGTTAATTACTAGCAGCCATAAAGTTATCAAATTATATCTGCTCAAATAATGCAAATTAGTAACAATAAAGTAGCGCAAATTAATTATTATTCTATATTGCACACATAATATTGCGGCAGTAAATGACAAAGAAAATTTATGAATAAAAGCGAGCTTAACTCGTAATGAGTTTTTTACCAGCAAAGCCTTTGAGTGATAGTGAACAATGAATTTATGAGGACAGTAAAAAGTGCACAACATGAATTTTACCTACAAATTTCATAAAATAATTATAAAAATAATATATTTATAATATAAAATACGTAATAATATATAAAAATAATTAAATGTAATAACTTACGTAGACATTATTTTCGTTTTAATATATCAATCAAAAACATCAAGATAACCTTCCGACTAATCGCATCCTCTAAAAGTTTTCCCTAACAGATTTGCGTCGCATACGAGTCAGAGGGGAAATCTATTGGTCCTGGGAGTCGCAGGACATAACGCTATCGGTTGTTCGACACCCGTGTTAGACAAGCTGACTCTTGTACCTGATTGTACCTGAATCAGGGATGTCAGCTAACTCTTGTACCTGAATCAGGGATGTCGGATGTATGGTGCGTTGTTTGAACTCTGGGTTTTTGATGGGAGGTTATATTGAGGTATTATGGTTGGAGAATTAATATTGTAATTTCAAAACAGTGTGTTTATTAAAAATTAATTAGCTTGTTATTTTACTACAATTTTTATTTATTTTTACTTTAGAACTTATTGAGTTTAAATATGTTTTTTTATATGATTATATTGAAACACCAAAGTTCACACAATTTAATATAATGCACAATTTTATATAAGGCCCACAATCAGCAAATTTTATGAATGCAGCAAAATAACAAAACAAGTTTATCGTGAATAGAAAATTGGTTCACTAATTAGACTACCAACATTTTTTTACGTCATAAAACTATTTCCATTGCTAATCGCTTACACCCTTAACACAATAGAACGCAACCCCCTTCATTACAAACCATACCACCATAAAAGAAGTTATTATTCAGCAGTTATAGCGCCATTATAGCACAGCTATAAAACCAGCTAGTACATAACTAACCCAATCTTGGTTTACAACCAATAAAGTTTGAAGTATGAATTGATACTATAAATAATTCTAGAACTTACTTTATATTGTTCTGAAGTTGGTATGACTTTAAGCTCTATAAAGGCTGACCTGGTCACAAAGCCAAGAAATTTTATAGTCGTAATAGTTACTTACAGAAACTTTTGATAAAATATTGCAATTATTAAAAATTTTGAGGAAATCGGATCGGATCGGAAGGAATAACTTTTGTAAGATAAACTTCGTGTTCATATATCATTCAGAGGGTATATAATTGTAATATAAATTTGCATCAGTGTATCATTCAAAGGGAATATCATTAGTGATATAAATTTGCATCAATGTATCATTCAGAGGAAATATTTTATTATCAGATACACCTTACAATAACGTATCACTAAGAGGAAATAATATGTTTGTAATAGTGTGAGGGAATATATTTTGTAAGTTATATTTTGCATTAATGTTTTATAATAAGAATAATTATCCTGACTTGAACTGGGTAACTAGAACCGCACTCTTGCGGAATATCGATCGGTGAAAAACGGCAATATTCGTACTGTTATGTCACGTACTATCAGTAACCTGGACCGAACAAGCAACGGGCACCGGTGGCACTCTTCCATCCCTATCCATAATCCTTCTTCTCTTCTATAATCCTCCATTCCCTTCTATAATCATTCACTCACCCCTTCTATAATCATCCATCTCCTTGCATCCCCTTGCATAGTCCTCCACCCCCTCATCAATATATAATCCTGCATCTTCTTCTATAATGCAGGTAAATAACCGCTTTCTTAAATAATGCATATTTGCCACCTTGATAGTATAAAAAGCCTAGACTGAACTAAACATTAAACATTAGATGGAATAAAGAAGAGTAAATAAATCCTCCCTTAATTTATTATGTGGCAGAAAGAGATATTCTCGGGAAAGCTGTAACATTCCCGCTGCTGTTAGTTGAACTTTTAAAATTTAAACCTCTGTTTTGTCAAGAGGTAAAGATACTGAAAAGTTTTTTTTCTATTTTGGTGTCTTAAGCATTCTTATAACAATACGATTTGACAGGGATAAAGGGTTTTTATCTGTAATTAGATCTTTTCAAGACAAGTTTTTTAAATTTATTTTATGTATGTTTTTTACATAAAATAAATTATGTTTATGCAAGAGTTTTTTTTTTACTAAAGCTGTCTTTCTTATCTATTTTAGTAATGTAACTGATCTCTCTCCGGTCGTGTCAAATTGCCGTCTCATCGAACTATGAGAGTGAAGGAGAGTACACGCATATTTTGGGCATAAATTTATGCAATGTAATGTTGTCATCGAAATTCTCTCAGGACATTATTATCATTTAGGTTTTAAATCACATAATTTTAAAAATTGTCTGATATAAAAATAAATGTAAACCAAAACTTTTTAAATTAAAATGTAGCTCTTAGTAGTAATATTTTCTCAAGTGTCGTAGATGCAGTTATGTAGGTAACGTCACAATGCACAAAAACTTGAATCAAATATCTTTCGAAATAAAAAGTAATAACCAATATTATGTCAGAACTAATTAAGCAATTGCCTTACTATAGTGCTGCTATTGGTTTTATATCACACGTACACTTACCTGTGTACAATATTGCAATCTTAATTGAACCGGACAAGTGCGAGTCATTTCGAGTGCACAAATATAAAATTTACAGTTTTTTCTTTTATTGTTTTAATTTTCCTTAAAAGTGAGCTGGATACCAGCTATTGTTAGGAATCATTGCAAATTTTTGGCCCGCAAACTTCGAAAACAGAAGAAGGTACAGATAGATGAAGAAGGGAAAATTTAATAATAATATTTTGTTACCCTTAAAGCAAGCCCTTTTTAATGATATTTTAAAAAAAGTATCATTTTTACATTAAATCAAGAAAGCTCCTTTTTTTAAAATTTTATTTCATAACTTTGTCAGCGTAGTAATTATGTAAATTTATGCTAAATAGCTACTTCCTAACATTGATAGGGTGCGAGTAAAATTGCTGAGACAGCCAGACAGACATGACAAAACTATAAGGCTTTTTAGTTTTACTACGAAACCCTAAAAAGTAACCGTACGAAATAAAACTTCAATAGTATTTTATACCATGTCGTGACACGCCGTGTGAAGCTTGAATTATACTCATTGTATGGCTTTTAATTATACAAAATTGCTCTTTTTTAGTGTATGGTTAAACAAGGCCATAACCCATAAGCCAATGTAGGTAATTTTAATTTTGTGGTCATACACTCTACTTTGTAGATGATGCCGAGTGATGATTATGAAATATCAATACCTAATAATATAAGCAAAAATTTTCTTTTACTTAAAACGGTCTTGTCATCAAAACTAAAGCTGTGTACCAAATATCAGATCAATCTGCCAACAGGAAAGGGGTAAAATATCGTTTTTTAAATTTGAACCAAATAATAAACAGGTCAAGCTAAGTAAAACCGTTTAAAAACATCGGTGACGGGAACAATTACTTTTTTCTACGTGCTTTCTCTCTCAGTTATAGCTCTAAGGAGCTGAGACTGATTAACCAGACTTCTAGCAAGATCTAAAGGCTTCCAGCTAAAGCAATTAAACTAAACCTAAAGCAACAGCAGCTGACGGCGACCCTTAATGGGACTCGGGCCTCGGCTTAGGGCGTTGCTTGGGGATTTGCAAGGGACTAGCTGGATCTGATTTCGATTATTTAGGGGCATGTGTATGGCTACAGGCTCAGCCTGGGCTGGCATAAGCAAAGGTCGGGGAGGGAGAACAATGACTAAATTATCAATGACTTTTCATTATCACGATATTTGAAGGCTTATAACGTTTCGACTTATACCTAAAAATGTATGTGACCCATCCAAGTTCAAACCTGAACATTACCATATCTGAACTACATAAGTATACCTTCAGGTAGTGATAATCAATAAAGCATTCCGGCCAGTCGGAAACTACATTCATTATTCAGCGCTACAGCGATTGTATCTACAGTGTAAAATTACACTTCCTTCCCCTAGTTACGTGGAACGATCGCTTGGAGCGCTGCAGCGCTTGAGGTGTAAGGGCCCGTAACTCGTTCCTTCACGGCTTGTTGAGCAAACAGCGCGCTTTATAAAACTTTGCTGAGTGTTAAAACGTGAAATCTTACGATTTTTTTGTCGGCACAGTGCTAGGTTTCATTAAGATTGTTTATAAGGTTTTTTTTAGATTGTGATAATTGCAAAACGTAGAATTTTTTTAAACTTTCGAGAAGATTTTTTTTAATGAGAAGTCCGAAATAATACATTAAGGGCGCACAAGGGTGCACTCTCTTTTCCCTCACTCTCATTGTGCGACGGGTCGGCAATTTGACATGGCCAGAGAGAGATCAGGCGCAGGGCCAATGGCTTTACATGCTTTCCGAAGCACGAAGTAAGTGATAACTAATTTATAATTCACACATAACTTTTATAAAAAGTGCGCGCCTTGGGTTCAAACCTGAAACCTCAGACTTGTCAGTCAACGTTCATACCACTAGGCTATCAGACCCACGAAGCAAATACTTTGCTTCGTGATCAGACCCAAGTTTCTCTAAGGTTCTAAACAAAACCTTCATTAATCACCATCACGATAAAAACGGAAAGAAATTTGTACCACATCTCATCAGTAATAAATAACTGGTGACATATTTTTTTATTTATTTAAGTGCAAGCTATCTCTGTGAAAGAAATATGGCCGCCACGTGACGAGTTAATCTGTCCGAACAGTAGCTGGTAACTGAACGAGGAAATGCGAAAATGTATTTTTATTTTCCACTTATTTTGAGGTTTTCGTGTTTTAGACTTTATTTTGTGTTATTATGTTGACTTTGGAGATAAATCATAAATACACTAGGCTGTAATTGTCCGACTTAATATAGGGCTAAGGTCTTTTCTCATACAGAGCAGAATCGAGCATTAATTACCGCACTAGCTCACTGCGTGTTGGCGATTTCAGGCTATTTAATTCCAGATTTCTTCACGATGTTTTCCTTCTAGTCAGTGGTGTCTAAGATTAACTAAGAAAGAACATAAGTCATTGAAAAAGACATCGGTACATGCCAGGTTCGAATCCACACCCACGTGGTTAAGCGGGACCTTTACCAATGAGCACACAACTAACACACTATTAAAACTATTTCCTTTTTAACTGAAATACAGAATGTTACAGATTAAATATATCGCGAGGTGATTCAACCCATGCTCTACAAGTTTCCAAGAAATAAAATATATAAATAAAAATATTTTTTACGTAAAACGGTTTTGTCATCAAAATTAAGCTGTGTACCAAATAGCAGATCAACGAGTCAACAGAATTAGGTGAAATAACGATCACTAAATTTGAACGAAATAATAAACAAGCTAAGCAAAACCGTTTAAAAAAAAGAGAGTCGCAAAAAAAGGTCCTGCGTTTGCATCTTGTATAAGAAAACATCACATTTTTTTTTAAATCACCATTTTAATTCAACGTAAGCACATTAAACCTAAAACTAAAATCGATCTAATTACGTCACAATAAGTAATCCAAACATCAAACCAAAAGTACGTAAAACCGAATCCTTTCAACTCAAGACATGCAAGGATCCCAAGCTCACATTCAATTCACTTTCAAGTCGGTTTTCGTCACAAACACTCGTTGCAATTTGCAACGAAAACATGTCTTTATAGACGAAACTAGAGGCAAAAGACTTATTCGGCTCCGTACGCATCCCATTCAGGAACTAAGTAAGGAAAAATCGGGTCTCTTTTTTCCCAAGCTTTTCAGGGTACTGTGAAAGGGGTTGTCAATATTTTGAGCGGTATGAATGGGTTTGTGTAGTGGATGTCAATGGGGGCTTAAGTGTGGGGAGCGGTTTTCCATTTGAGTTGATTTGAGTGCGTTTTTTTTTGAAGTATTAGATTTAATTGTAAATGAGTGTGGTGTTTTGTCTGACAGGTAAGTGAATCTATCAGGAAAGTGAATGCAGATTACATTGTGTTTTTGTCTAGATTACGGGTAATATAGATTTGATAATAAATTATTTCGTAGTCTGTTGATAATTTGTTTTGGTATGAGTGTTTGTGCATGAAGTTATGTCTTTAACTGCATCCATAATAAAGAGATCATCCGAAGTGCCTTTCTAAAATATTCTAGTGCTATGTTTAAAAAGGCTAGACCTTAAGACGATGGCATGATGTATTCTTGCATCTATCAAGGTCATTTTAACAATTTATCTGGTCAGTTCTAAAAATTAAAAAAAAAATCACCTCTTTTGTTTTACCTCCGACGCAAAAAGAGAGGTGTTATAAGTTTGACATGTTAGAGTCTTTAAGTTATAATAGGTCTTTTAAATATATCGCTACGGATTTCTTTTGCTTATTTTAATTTAGGTATAGTTTAGTCTATTATCGTTTGTTCAAAGCTATCAAAAAACTTTTTTTATAACCACTTAAAATTTCCGCGACCTGTGTCGTAACCAATGGTAACACGCTCATATCGCGGCAACCCCTTTTGAGATAGCTCAAAGCCAATTAGATGTGGCGACAAGCCTAGGATAGCGTCGTGAATGGCTGCGTCGCCTTACAAAACTTGTTACCGATGTGTTTAGAGTATCTGATGGTAAGAAGAAAAGAGAATATTTTGAGGTTACTTGAAGAACTAGACGAGGTTAATGATCATTAATTAGGATGTATGGATGGAGCCATACATATAGAATACATGATCTAATTGATCAAAGAGATTTAGTTACCTTTGATGTTTCAACTCATAATGCTTTCCTAAAAAAACCTACTCGTTGAATTGAGAACCTCCTTATTTTTTAGTAGGTTGAAAATAGATCGTTGTTGAGCATAAGTAATAGTACCTATATATTCATTGCTAATGGTTAGAAATATCGAGAGACGTATTTATTTGATTCGCAAAATCGTTTTTATTAGCAAAACACGGTTTATTATTTTAAATAAAATGCACATAACCTGAAAATAATTAATAATCATGTAAAAATAACTAGTAATATCACGCTTAATAATTTCTCTGTATAAAGCATGGATATTTAATTTCAATTAACAGGGGATTAGCTTGTTTTTAAGTGACAGAGGTCTAGACTCCCTCCTGTCGTGAAGAATTCCATTAAAGAAATCCGACCAAATTAGATATTAAACCTAGGCGTCGTTTTAAATATTGTATTTTAGACGTTATAGTCCCCAACGAGAGTTTTTAATTTCTTGCACAATTAAAAACAACAAAAACAAAACTCAAAAAGTATAACAAGCAAAAATAAAAATATCACGAATAAAAAATTTAAAATATCACAAACAAAAAATAAAAACATTGCAAAAAAAATTCAACAAGGTTTACAATTTAAAAACTCCGAATTAAATCCACTCATACCTTAAAACCCTCATGTATTTGTAAACCATCGACATCCAGATCCTCCAAATCATAATCTCAGTCTCAATCGTGGTCCTCCCCCTTAATTAAATATCTAAACTTTGCCGAGTAAGTCAAATTTAAGCGAGTTTGAAGCACCCATTCAGGTGTTGTCCATAATAAAACCAAACTTGTTCGTAACTTGGGTGTAACTGGGGCGTAACTTATCCACTGGCGTCTCTAGTTTAACTTTAATAGGTGACGTTTCTTAGCCGCAGTTTATTTGGGGACTAAGTTTTAGAAGCTATGTAGTTTGAAAGAAAAATTGGTAGAGAAAATTTGTGGACGGAAGGTATTAATACTTTTTTATTAATTAATACAAGGGTTTTATTTACAATATGCACATAACTTTCGAAAAGTCAGAGGGCTTTAGACCTGATACCTCTGACTTGCTAATCAACGGATTCACTACATATTAGAAAAAAAAATATGGTATCATGTTTCTGGTTTTCTTTTGAAATATTTAAAATATTGAAGTTTGAAATTGCCAACACGCTACTGCGTGTTGGCAATATCACGATCACGTGATAATACACGATCTTTCTCTATAAGAGAAGATCCCTTTGCCCTTTGTAAATAATTTTAATTAACTTATATCTTTGAGTATTGAGTTTTGAAATAATATACACAATCAGTTTACCCTGTAGAGGAACAGTTATAGGCTGGTTTATTATTTTAGTTCAAGAGGAATTAAAAATACAATTCACTGAATCAATTTAAGATCTCTTCAAAAAGTCATTATAATTAAGTTGAGCAAGCATGCTTCTACACATATCACTTTATAAGGGTCTGGTCTCGCCGCAAACAAAATCCATTAGAATAATTCACATCTTAAATTAACAGTCAAAGTGCGCATGTACCGTTCAAGTTGCAAGTTTCAGGTCTTATCCCAATATCTCTACTGTTCCGTACCTACTCGTATGTCATCAGTACACTATAAATTAATTAATCTACTGCTCTGTTACGTGCTACGGAGTGCACAATAAGCCGTCAGCCCCGGTTGTCATGGAGATCTACGACAGTACACGTATAAATCAAACATATCATCACGCGTTTGTAATCCATAGTAGTAGTAGTTGTTTAGATCAGTGGCGTGCAGTTCATATAGGCAAAAAGGCACTGCCCCTGACAACCTATATGAATGAGTTACTAAGTAGTACAGGGGGGTTAGCCAAGTTGATTATCTACAATCGCTTACGCTATAGAAAACGAAAGAAATGTATAGGATGACATTACCTTCGATCGATATGTCACGTGACATAACGATAAATGTAATGTCATCCCATACATTTCTTTCGTTTTCTATAGCGTTAGCGATTGTAGATAGTCAACTTGGCTAAGCCCCCTTGTATGTATGCCTACCCTGTCGAAGATGTCTGTGCACGCCCCTGGTTTAGATAGAGTTGTATAGTAAATTTTCATTTCAGCACTTGAAAGAAAAGTTTATTTGGACTCAGTACAGAGACAAACAGGCAAAAACATGAAGTTAGGTAGAATAAAAGAGAGAAAGACTTACATATAACTTATAACATAAGTGGCGAAGAGTTAAGAATCGTGATAGCATAGTGGTATGACGTTTGACTGGCAAGTCAGAGGTTTCAGGTTCGAACCCAAGGCGCACACCTCTGACTTTTCGTATGTGCGTATTATAAATTAATTATCACATACTCCGTGCCTCGGTAAGCACGTAAAGCCGTTGGCCCAGCGCATAATCTCTCTCCAGTCGAGTCGCATTGCCGTTCCGTCGGACTATGAGAGTGAAGGAATAGAGAGTGTCTTAGATAAGCTTAGAAAGTACAAGTACATATGACATTGAAAAAGTTTCATAGGTACATGCTAGGTTCAAACCCACAGCCCGTTTGCAAAGCAGGTCCATCACCAATGCGCCACTACGATATACTGCTACTATACTACGTAAAAATAATTAGTTTATGTTTAATTTTAAGAAGTTTACTTTAATTACTTTCTTATTAAGGCAAAGTTATTACAGAAATATTTTTTTATGAAATTAGAAATCTTAAAACTCGGAAAAAAGCGGAAAAGCAAGAAAAACAACGTTCTAATGGTTTTTTAAAACGCTGAATTCAATTGGCCAGCTAATCAATCTTAGTTCTTCATCTAATTAGCTTCCTCGAACAAACTTCGTCATGAAAGAATCTGGAGAAATTAGGGGCAAAGTTGAACTTTGAATTAGATGGGGGAATTCCGTTTATACGATAGTTTTTTGAGGAAAATTCGTTTACTTGTATAGCGGTTCATTAGAAAATCGTGTTACCGTGTATATGATGTGTTTTTAATATGGCAAGGAAGTCTCATTTTAATAGACTCATAGACACCTGAATTCCCCAGAGGTGGTAGGCAGAGGAGTACACAGTACACCCACGTTTTTTGTATGTAATAGGAGGCGACCCTATTGCTATTAACCGAGCACAATTCCAGACTCCGTGCTGCGACTGAGAATTTTATACCTAATAACAAGTTTGCCCGACCTGGGGATCAAACCCAGGACCTCGTGCTCAGCAGTCGCGTTTGCTATGAACTAGGCAGTCTCATGTCACAGATATTTGATAGGTGCGGGCAGCGATATGATACCTCAGTTGCTTAGAGCATTGCAATAGTACGGCAAGTGTCACGGGTTCAAACAACAAACTTTATTAATTTCCTCTATTTTTTCTAAGGAAAGACATGGCCATATATGGTTTGAATTTATTTATCTTAAAGGTACTAATTTTTCTTCAGAATTACCATTGGAAAACAACTCCAGGATTGCACCCCAAAACCTCATCTTAGGAAACCGGACTTGTATCTCCTAAAGCAATGTTCCAGTTAGTAATCCTATTTACTAGAACAGATGGAAGATTGTAGTGAGCTTGCAACAATCTAGCGTAAGGAAGTACGATGGGGGCCAGTACGGGTTTATGGAGCAATCCTTAGTCGTATATACAGGATGGTTTTGAAAAGAGCGCGCATACTTTGTGGGATTACTAAGGCCGCGCACTGAACGAAAGTTGAGATGGGTCGAAGCGCGGGCGCTTATTTGTGCGCAGCGGGTGCCAAACGAAAATGTATTTGGGGAAAACGCCCGCGCTTTGGCTTCGCCTTGACTCTTATTTTGTTAGTGACGAACCGATTGTAATTTTTAACAACTCATATTTCAATTCTTAATGATGTATTCTTGTAGTAAACCTTCACAAATCAGCGATTAAGAACAATGCTATTATAGAATAATAACTTTCGTGAGTAATATTATAATTATATTAATTATTATAATGAAATTAAAAAATATTATAATTTAAAATACACTTCTCCCTACAAAAAGCATAATTATTATTTAAATATTATTACGGCTTTACTCACGGGGCAATCCCGAACAAAACCCGTGAGTAAAGCCGTAATAATATTAAAATAATAATGCTTTTTGTAGGGGGAAGTGAATTTTAAATTAAATTGATATAAAAATAACTGACAAGGGGGTGATCAGAGTCATCTCTCAAAGGTACTCTGCTTTAGCATCAACCTGTATAGCGATCCTTGGACGTATGCAGCAAATGTTACTACTTAGTACATAAAGATAGGAATGTATGTTTGTTACAATATAATGTTACGTTACCACTATTTCTGTTGTTGATTGTTGTCTGAGTTTAAGCAGCTCATGGACCTCAGTTTTCTAATGTAGAATTGGAAGAACCTATTAAATAAGTAAGAAGTCGTAGATGACACATGAATTTAGTACTCTTCGTATAAATAAATAACAAAGAGTCAGAAGTCCGCTCTCGGGGTCTGTCAGCGCGCAATGGAACGCAGTATCCTGGGAGTCAAACTTACAAACCGTATAAGAAACTCGATACTGCGTTCCAAAACAGATTGCAGATGTAGGTCATGCAGCTGGCAAACTTAAATGGAACTGGGCTGGTCATATCTGCCGCATGCCGGAAGAGCTATGGGTAAAAATCACCACTCAGTGGATCCCAGAGGGCGGAAAACGGCAGCGCGGCAGACCCAGAAGAAGATGGTGGGATGAGCTGTATACTCATTTGGAGGATTGGCCTACTAAAGCTTTGAACAGAGAGGAGTGGAAGGAGGGAAAGGAGGCCTTTGCTCTGCAGTAGGAAATGTTTGGCTCATAATAATCTTTCTTTCGCCTGCCCTGGTCCCATATTACTTGGGGTCGGCGCAAAATGTCTTCTTCTTCCATTCCTCTCTATCACCCGTCATCTGAGCATTTACTCCTTTTTCAATCATATCAGTGCTTACACACTCCATCCATCTTTTCTCTGGTCTCCCTCTCCCCTTCCATCCATCAACACTTATATTCATCACCTTTTTAGACACATGTGTTTCACATAATAATCGTTTAAATAAATTGTACATTTGTACCATCTAACAAGAAGTGAAATCGAGCAATCAGAGGTTTGTCAGATAAAAGGACGCAAGTATCGTACCCGATCGATACGTGGATGTTTAAATCGGTTTCCTATCGAAACTCGAGATCGACTTCAATTCTAAGATTAGCTCATGTTTGAACAAGTTTAAAAGTCGTTTTAGAAGTATTTGCTTACTTATTGTTCCTTGATCTAAAGTTTAGGGAATCTTTTCAAATGACACAAGTACGACATTTTTAATTAATAAATAATTAAGCAGTGATTAAAATGTAAACAGTTCGATAGCTTAGTGGTAAGATCATTGGACTGCCAAGTCAAAAGTCGTAGCTTCAAACCCAGGCACCTCTGTCTTTTCGGATTCATGTGCGTTTTGGAAATTAATTATCACTTGCTAAAACGTTTAACGAAAACATCGTGAGGAAACCAGCACACCTGAGAGGGTGAGTTGAATTTAAACCTGAAAATTCTGACTTGCAAGCCAATGATTATACCACTAGACTATCATTGCATATACTATGTCATTTTCTTTTTTATCGTGTGGTTGATGAACAAACTAGTGTCAGAGCTTAAACCACCCATAGGCCTCTGACATGGCTTTACACACCATTGAAAAATCTCTCAGGTGTTCTGGTTTCCTTACGATATTTCCCCTGACTGATTAAATTTTTAATACGTACATAACTTACGAAAAGTCAGAGGTGCGCGCCTTGGGATCGAACTTGAGAACTCTGATGTGCCAGTCACCAGTCATACCACTAGACTATCACTGCATATCTTACGATAATTATGTTAAAATTATTTAATATAATAACATTATCTCTGTAAAAGGTTTTAGGTTAAAAAACACAGGTGTCTAATCCTCCGGGTAACTGGCGCGATTTCGTATACGTTATACTTGTAAAGCGTAGCCTGCAAATTTTGAAACTATCTAAAACTTTTATAAGAGAAACTCATGAATAAATTACGTTTGTAGCTTGTCTGTGTATGTGGAATTTAGTTTGAGCAAGGCACTAGGTTAGTTTTAATATGAACTATAATATATTTTAGCGCACGTATGACGTATACGTTTCGACGTTATACTTTTTTTATCGAATCTACAGGGTTATTTTTAAAACACAGACAACCTGAAAAGGGGTCATTAAACTCATTATTATGAACAACTTTTAATATGGGCCAACCCTGAAATCGCAAAAAAAATCAGCTGTTTAAATATTTTCTATCTTCAATGTGCGAGTAAGTTATCGGTTTTGTGACATAGACACATGTGTGTGCGCAAATACTGGACCGGAGAGAGATCAGGCGCAAGACCAACGATTTTACTTGCTTTCCGAGGCACGGAGCAAGTGATAATTAATTCATAATACGCACATAATTCACAAAAAGTCAGACGTGCGAGCCTTTTGTTCGGCTTTTGTGAGGTGGTTCGCAACTGAACCTAAATCATATAATTAACACAATACGCAAAATGAAATGGCACAATAACCTTTAGTACGCATGCGGCATGCCTGACACCCACTTGGCCGGTTATTCTTTCAAAAAAAGAACACAGAAAAGAAAAGCAAAGAAAAACTTCTCATAAAAGGCTAATACATAATTGTTCATACCTAAATCAGTAGTAAGTGCTTGCTTGTCAACTATACAATCTCATGATGGATTGAGTTTTGTAAAGCAAGCAGCCATTAAGCTGAACTGCTGAAAGTAATTAGGGACACTATTTTCAACCTGTATAAGTCCTGAAAGTCTTTTTGAAGGATGTTGTTGAAAATTCTAACTAGATTTAGGTGACGGGCGGGGTAGGGTTGAGTCTTTAAACCTATATAAAAGTTAGTTATGCAATCAATCAGTGTTTGAAATTTTGTAAAGGCTTTTTTTATTAGATTAGTCAAAATGTAATCCTTTCTTTAAGGTAATACTTTTTTTTAAGAGTATTATGACAGAATACATAACTTTATTTACAGAATAAATTATTTTATTAATAAACTTTAAAAAACAAAACGTCAGAGTTGCGTGTTTTGGGTTTAAATCTAAAACCTCTGACTTGCTAATCAACGGTCACATCACCAGGCTATCAGAAAAAAGAAAGAGATAAATGATTTACTGTCACAAACAAAATTGGGCACATGTAAAAACTACCCAGTATTTTAAAACAAAGATTAAATTAGAGCTACATAATTATAATGACAAATTTCCACAGGTAGGTAAATTTTCTGCTTCTGCCTAGCCTTTTCCCAACTATGTTGGGGTCGGCTTCCAGTCTTACTGGATGCAGCTGAATACCAGTGTTTTGCATGGAGCGACTGCCTATCAGACCTCCACAACCCAGATACTGGGTTACAAGATACCCCTTGGTAAGACTGGTTGTCAGACTTTCGGGCTTCTGACTACCCGTAACGATTGTTAAAAATCTACAATTGACAGCCGGGGCCAACAGCTTAACGTGCTATCCGTGGCATAGAGAGTGATAATTAATTTATAAAACGCACATAACTTACGAAAAGTCAGAGGTACGCGCGCCTTGGGTTCGAACCCGAGACCTCTGACTTGCCAGTCAACGGTCACCACCACTAGGCTATCACGACTCGTTAACCACTCGACAGGTAGGTAAATAAAAAAAATAAAGAGTGGGTCATAAATTTTGCCATTTACGATTTACGAGTATGTCTGTGGTAAGAATGCGGTCATACACGACTCCAAATATCACTATATTATTTGCGAATACATCAAAATGTGAATGAAATGTTGCTTAGTATTCTAGCAGAAATCCTCAATTTTAAGTTTGTCAAAATGACTCTATTTAACCTAAAACAGAGAACGTTCCATTCGAAATAAAGCTATATTCGAGCAACAATAGTACGCCTGCAAGATTAGACCGAGTCAAGACAGTTTCATTTGGCATGTCTGAATCGGGACAAGCCCTGAATAGCAAGGAGCCAGCTGAAACCGCTTTAAACCGGATCATCCAGACAAAATGGCCGACCCGATTGTATTAAACTTAAAACGAATTATGTATGAGGTGTCTTTTGTTTTGTTAATTAGGTTTTTCAGATTTACGTTTTGTGAATGCACGCGGAAGTTGTGGTGAGTTATGTTAACTAGGACTTTTATTATTTAGAGGAATTATACATTATTTAAACTAGCAATGGTTTGTTTTGTAATAAGAGTAATTTTACTGCTGAGTAAGAGATTGAGATATATTCTACCTAGAGCCGATTTCACCACTGACATTAAACGACCAATCCAGTAAAACTCGGTTCAAGAGTTAAACTGAGTTTTGAACTGCAATTTGCATAGGGCTGAGCTTAGTTTTATTAAACTCGGTTTTTAAAATGAATGGTGAAATTAGGCCCTGGTCATTTTTCTTATGCTTGTCATTAGATTTGAATAGTGTCTCACAACTGGGCAAAGGTGAGACATCGGTCTTACAATACGAAGTCTGTAAATGCTTGTAACTGCTTTACAGATACTGTAGGACAATACCTTCTTCTTATACAGAGAAAAATAATCACATGCAATGCGTGTTAGCAATTTTGAAACTTAAATTCAGGTTTCTTCACTGTTTTCCTTCACTGTTAGTCAGTTTTCTCGTCAGTAGTGTCTTAGATTAATAATGGAAAATATTTGTAATGACTTTGAAAAAATTACATCTTTGAATTTTTAGATGGCAAAACCTAATAATACTATGTTTGACCCAAACTCAGGACTCGAGCCCAGGAACTCGCGCTCAGTGCTTACTCTTTCAACTGCTGGACCAAAGAGGCTGTCGATTTTTATAATTAAAAATATTTAAAAGAAAAACATCCCATTCTATTTCCTCGACCATATAATATTAAATGTTCATATGCAAACAAATTTAAGCGTACTCACACACTCAAAAACCCGCGATAAAAGGCTCTAGACGAGGTCATGGACCGCGTAGCGCCTCTACGAGTGTCGCTACGAGCTGCTACGATAGCTCTACGAGCGTAGACTGAAAATAGGATTATATTGATTTATGGTCAGTGTGTTTGGCCGTATTTTATTAAATAAAGTTTTTGTATATTTGTAAATAGGTGTTTATTTGTAATGTGTATTTGGTCGTGAAATGTATAAATTGTGATTGTAATCTTACATTTTGGTTTTCTACATCAAGTCATTATGTTTCTAACGACATCATCATCATCAGCCTGTATTAGTCCACTGCTGAACATAGGCCCATCCATTTGCCAATAATCCACGCTGAGCAAGCGGATTGGCGATCGCAGTAGCAGATGATTGCTTTTACACAGAAAGATGCTGCTGCCCGTCCTCTGGATCTCTCCCTTAGTCGCTTCTTACTACACCCGTGGGACGAGTAGAGGTGGTTCTATTTTTAGGCCGGACGGTTCTATTGACATTAAAACAACCAAGTTTAAATACAAAGCATTATTTTAATTAAAACACGTCTTCATTAAACGTGTTTAAAACTAATGAATACAAAGACAATATCTACGTGTTATAAAAGAAAAAAAAATCACTAAAAAAGTAATATTTACACAGCAATGAACTACAAAAAATATTGTTAACACAATACGCTTACAGAATACACAAACAGCTGAAAAAACAATTTAACAACAGTCCGTAGAACTTAAAAACCTTGATACCAGCATCTGTTCCCTAAACTTTTTCTCATCAACTCAATATAAAAAAAAAATACAACTTACGATAATATAATCCAAAGTTCAACACTTCAATATCGGCTTCACATTGCGTGACATAACAACGAGATTCCAATTCACAAATTTGCATAATTGCATTACCGAACTCAAGGGAGGCTTTCATAAAAAATATATTAAAGGACACCTGGCTTTTCTTTAACTTTTGCCTCTAAAAAAATATTTATATTAAAGTTGTTTCATAAATCAAGCTAAGTTGTTTACGAAGTAATTTCGCGACCTGGTTCCTCTCGCGAATATTTTATCGCAGCTGTATATAAAAATAAACGACACTTTTGAAGTCCCAGTTTAGCAAGTGATATGTTCGGAGTACCTGATGGTTAACTGCTGAAGTTGAAGCTATTGGTCATGATGGCATATATTTATGTTTATGTTTCCTTTTTTGAGTTATTTTACACAACTTAGGGCTAGAAATTTCTCTTGTTTAATAAACACTTGTTCTTTTTTAATGGATTTTAGTCACGTCACTTTTATTCGCAGAACCTAACCTTCGTTTGTTAGTTTTAAGGATTCCGAAGTAAACATGGGACACTTAAAGTTTTGTCATTGAATGCGAAAAGTCAAAATTGCGTGCCTGGATTTTGAACCTACGACCTTTGCCGCAGTTTATCGGACATACCACCAGGCTAGGTAACTGTAATGTAATCAGTCACCATCATCATGTTTCTTGACCTTTTCACTATAATCCATGGAATTACGGGCAAAAAGCCGGACAGATAATGCACAAGTTAGTGTGTGCGCAAACATTTATTTATTTATTTACTAACTGCCAAGTGCGAGTTTGTAGGCGTGACTATCCTACTTGTACGCCTATTCTACCCTACCTTACGCTACTCTACCCCTACCATACACAATCCTACTCTACCCTACTTTACCCCTACCCTACTCTACCATAAATGACAATTCTATCAGCCACGACATTGAGTGTTTGTAAGGCACGTGTCATCGGTGCTTTTGATTCATATTAGTAAAACCTAGATGCTCTAATTTAACAGATAAATTTTTTGTCCTTTTTCTATCGCGTATAACAGAAAAAGACAACTACAATGTGTTACAAAATCACCACCATTACCAAGCAAGCATTAAGCAGTGATAGCCTAATGGTGGGACCGTTGGACTGCCCAGTAAAAGGTTGTGGTTCGAAACCCAGGCACGCACCTCTGACTTTTCTAATTAGTACTTGCTAAAATGGTGAAGGAAAACATCGTGAGGAAACCAGCACACCTGAGTGAGTTTTTCAACGGTGTGTAAAGCCATGTCAGAGGCCTACGGGCGGTTTAAACTCTGACATTAGGTTGTTCATCAGCCATACGTAGAAGAAAAAAAAGACCATTACCAAATTTAATCTAGTTGTGAAATTAAGTCGAGAACCAATTGTCACGCTTTTACGGCCCTAAAGATAATAATAGATTTGCGCACAAATTCTAATCTCCTGAACTTGGGTGAGTTCTATTAAGTGGTGTCCCGGATAACCGAATCCGCGGATATCCGCGGGAGAAATAAGGTCCGTGTCCGTATCCGTCACTTTATTAATCTCATCATCTTTTATTAATTTTCAAATTTAATTAACAGGATAAAACGCTGAGTTATGACTTAGATTATGTGATTAAGTAATGCAATTATAAAAAACCATTCAGAATATTTTTTGTTTCTTAAAATCAAATATTTGGCACCTTTAATTGCAAACATATATTCTAGTAAGTTACCATAACAATAGTATATCACTCAAAGGTACTAAATCAACTATCTTATGAGATCAATCAACTTAAATCTTAATTTTTTATTGTAATTACAATGAGATCCGTATCCGCGGATCTTGACCATAAATATCCGTATCCGGATCCGTGTCCGCGGATATACATTTTTGACGATCCGGCACATCACTAGTTCTATTATTCAAAGGACCGAACGACGAAAAATTTACGGTTATTCGAAAAGTAATCGAGATATCTGCCGCTCGGAGCTAAGGACCTCCTTCTTATTCATCCCTTGGGAGGTTGGGATGTTACCTTTTATATGAAATATTTAAAGTTTTTACAAAGCATTGTTCAGAAGTTTTGTCTATTACTTTATTGTTTGGGTCGTATGTGAGAATGCAAGTGTTTATGGTTTAACTTTTGGGTTTTCTTTTGAATGTTGTGTTTTTTGGTTAAATTCGTTTTTTGATTGTTTGCTGGTGTCAGTTTTGAATAAAATTATGTTTACTTTTTGAAATTTGAGTTTGATGGCAGTTTTGACAAGTTCGTTTGCAAAAAAATACACTGCTGCTAAATATAGTACTTATTTCGAACATCAATTTTAAATTTCTCTTCGATCGCGGCATCAGTGACGTTCACGTACGAACCACGTCAGAAAGATGTCACTACCATCTGGTACGGTTGAATGTAGAGCATTTCGATAGCAATAGGGCACGAAAAATTCAGTTGGGTGGTAGATTTATCAATAGATAGTTCAAATCTTACTTGTTACAGATTTTTTTCCATTTAAAAAATAATTTTAACTTTAGATTCATAATTTTAACTATTGAACGCTTAAGGCCCAATTTCACCATTTACTTAAAAATCGAGTTAAATAAAACTAAGTCCAGCCATATGCAAATTGCAGTTCTGAACTCAGTTAAACGCTTGAAACGAGTTTAACTTGATTGATTGCGTTTAGTGTCAGTAGTGAAATCGGCTCTAAGTCAATTCTTCACTGCCTGCGACCACGAGATCTGCAAAGATCTCAAAACGTCAGGTGTTTTTAAAAATTCAATATACGCGAGTTGTCCATTTAAAAGTTATTTCATTACAATTCATCACTATCAAAAAGTCAACGTAAAATTATAAACCTCCGCCTAACAAGAATACAGAACACAAATACAAAGATTATTTATTTGTATAAAACATGAGTACAGAACACAATAAACAATAAATAGGCATTCCAAATTAATTTAGCTCCACAAAACAGTTTAAAACCACCCATAAACCAGAAACTAAACGATGTATACCAAGGACTTAGAAAACAAGTGAAATCCTTCAGTGGAACAGAGATATTTAACGTGGGACATAAAATACTACAAGTGGTCAGGGGTCTTGAACGCCCCCACTGTTTATACTAGGAGAAATAATAGCTGCAATGTTGTCTCCGGTCTCAAGTGCCGTCGTGTCAATGAAGAGTGTACCGTTTGTTTGTGGGTTGGATTTGTGTAAAAATGTATGAATTACTTCCTTGTATTGTATTATTTTATTACTAGTAGTGGTAAAAATGTTTATTTACGTTAAAAGGTTTTGTTATCAGAACTGAAAGTATGTACCAAATATCAGATCAATTTGTCAACAGAAAGGGGTAAGATTTAAATTACTACATTTAAACCAAACAAATAAATAAAAAACAAACAGGGCAAACTTAATAAAACAGTTTAATAATATAAAAATCAAGCGCTGGACTGCAAGTGATTATTAATTTCTAATACGCACATAACTTACAAAAAGTTTCAGTTCTACGGAGCACCTGCCTATCTGACCTCCACAACCCAACGGGATATGATAATCTGAAGTTAGATTAGTTGTCAGGATTTTATGAAGGTACTGACTCCCTTTAACGACTTTCAAAGTTCTTCATGATAGCCGGGGCCAACAGCTTAACGTGCTTTCCAAGGCACGGAGCAGGTGATAATTAGTTTATAATACGCACCTTATTTACTTTTCGTTACTTTTTCTTTTCTAGAGTTCGAATCTGAGACCTTTAACTTGCCAGTCATACCACTAGGCTATCACTGCTAATATGTTAGTAAAGTAACAAATCTTTGAGATTAATATTACAAATTATCTTTATAACTGAGTATCTAAAATGTGTGCGCTATAATTTACTTCAGTGTGGGTGACGTTTATGTAAGTACTCGTAATGCATGAATTGGCTGCTAGGGTTCCCACTTGATAATTACATAATTAAAAAAAATAATATACAAAAACTAGTGTCAATTTAGTCTTTCTTAATTTTACCGTAGTTTTTCTGTATTAGTGACAAGCATATAAAAAAAGACTGTAAATTAGTAATTTTTTTCTGTAAATGTATTAGTATAAAAACCATTAAATATTCAAATGGTTTAAAAGGTCTAAACATTCACATCGCTCATCCATCTGTCTGTCTCAGAGCTAGAGTTTTTTGACCATAATAACCTGTTGATATTTTTGCAGAATATTATTATATTAATATTCATATTAATATAATAATATTCTGCTATTATTATAAAAAAAAAGTTTGCTTGTACCCTCCGAATACAGATCTGGCTACCATACAAAAAAAAACAAATTTGAATATGTAAAACTTATAAACAACTCAAGCCTTCTTCTTGAAGTTACATTAGTCCCTTTCCTTATTTGTCAACAGTAATTTAAAAAAAAAAACAAAATAAAAACTTGATCACGAAACAACCCTAAATTTGAGTGGAATTGCGCTTAATGTCCTCACGCGCTAGGGCTGTGCAGTTTATTTCCACGTGACGTTTTATGCGTTCATTAAAGTTTTCAAAGGGTACGTGGCGACTGGCCAACGTGGAGGACCGGCCAGTTTCATTATAGCTATATTTTTTCGGTTAATTAATTACATGTGTAGACTGCTTATTATCGTTGAAGAAAAAAGTAACTGACACGAATGGGGTTCGAACCCCATATTTGGCGAAGAAATGTTAGAAGGGATTCTAGCATTTCTAACCCACGATCTTCTCCCTTCCTTCTTTGAATAAAAATCTTCAAAAAAAATTTCGGTTATAAACTAGCTTCCGCTCACGACTTTGCCTGCTTGGCATGGTCATAAATTGTTATTCTGATGTATAAGCTTTAGTAGTTTTTGCATTTAAGAGTAACACACATCTATACATCTTCACGAACTTTTACATTTAAGCCAATTTTAACTTGAACTAAGTAATAGTACACGTCATAATATTTGAAAATAGAAACTGACATTGTATGACATCGAATTCACGACAACGACAAACTTGACAGCCCTTAACTAGTTCACGCTAGCACGCACTTATTTAAAGCTTTTTTTATGTTTTTTCTTATAATGTACAATAAAAAATATTCTACTAGACCAGAGGTAGAAAAAAATACTACAAAACAACTTAAGGGTCGACGCAGATCTGACCACAATGATGCGCAGCTATCCTCCGTCAGGTTTGCCTCAAAAATCAAAATCAAAATATTTTTATTCTTGTAGACCATTAGGCACTTATGAATAGTCATAATTCTAATATTGTTTGTTATAAGAGTGCCTCGACCCTAAGCTGTTACAATTCCACGCACGTCATTTTTCTACCCGCGTACTCATTCACAAAAAACACGCCCTACACAAAAATGCACTACATTTTTCATATTCAAGTCAACATTTAAAAAAAATTACCGCAACCTAAATATCCGAAACAAAACGCCCGGGCGACAATTAAAAAAAATACAGCGAAAAATAAAAGACTCACTTGAGCAACGTTATATAATTATACAATGGAGTTTTCCAGCTACGCGCACGGTGTCAACAGTCGCGAACAATAAACGGCAGGGGGCGCTCGAGAGCGTAATCACTGGAACTGCCGAGTGGCGTCGAGTTACGTTTGGGTTTAAGTTTTAGTGCTGAATTAAATATAGAACATTATGTTTTGATACTTTATTGTCTTCAAAAAAGGAGGTTTATTTTCATCTGCAAAAATAATTCATAAACATAATAATATTATATTATATTATTATATTATTATGTGTTGATACTTTATTGTCTTCAAAAAAGGAGGTTTATTTTCATCTGCAAAAATAATTCACTTGCTGTTCCCCGCGACTTGGTCCAAGTTAAATCAAATTTTTCCGTAAACACGCTGATAAAGCAGCCAGATTGCCTGTTTTTTCTGACTTGAATCACAGATTCAGACTTTTCAGAACAAAAAAATAGCCTATAGCACTCAGGGATAAAGTAGCTTTCTATTAGTGGAAGAATTTTTAGGATCGGATCGGTAGTTCCAGAGATTACCCCCTGACACACATACATACATACAAACTTTATCTCTTTATAATATTAGTATAGATATAATTATGTTTGGAAATAACTCTGCCTGGTTTGGATCGATTTGATAATTATTTATTTTTTGGTAAGAAATGGTTTTCTCCCGAAATTGCCCCATTTAAATTTGGTGAAGGTCTAATGTAATCTTTGGAGATAGACAATTAAGGTCTGCATTGGATAATAGTAAATATTGAATAAAAAAGCGATCGTGAGTTCAAGAATAAATCTTGCTAGCTTATTATTCCATAACTTATTCAGCTGCATCTGGTTAGATGAAGCTTAGTTTAGCTTAGCAGTTAGTTCTGTGAGACACAGAGCAGATGATAATTAATTTATAATACATAGCTTCAGAAAAGTCAAAAGTCCGTTTCAACTTGAGACCTCTGACTTGCCAGTCAACAATCATACCACTAGGCTATCACTGCTGAGTGAAGCCATACCACATGAAGATGTGATATGCTGAGCTGAAGAGCTGCAAGGTAATTCCTGGAACTACTAAACCGATTCTAAAAAAAACCTTTCATTACCCTACCTTTTTTTTGTGGCCGGGGGGACTAAAAAATGCCTTCCGCATACCGCACGTTCGAGGACGTACGGTTATGTGGGGCTAGCACCCACTAAAAATGTCTCCCCCCTGCGTGTTCCTCGCACTGTATCGGACAGGTCCGGGTACCGCAAACGCGCCTCGCAGCCCCGTCTAGTGCCTGCCTGTAGGCCCGCTCAAAAATGCACTCTCAGATATTTGTGCGGTGGACTGTTTAAGGTATGGTAAGTTCTTAGCTACTGACTATCCTAATCTGCCGATTTGCCCTATCTCTGTATAATCAAATTATGTATCCAAAAAAAAATCCTTAAAATATCCAACCCGTAAAAATATTAATGCACTTTTACCGTTCCCCGTAAAAATATGACACAAACAATGGCGAGTTAATACAAATTTATATTTCCGTATTAAATATTACAGAATTGGTTGCCGCTTAATTGTATTTATGGTTCCCAGTGGCACTCTCTAGCGTTATTGTTTTAAACTGTTGACCCGGGCATCAAGTGGCAAGCAACGCTGACACTAGTGTTAGTGTTGTATCGTGCGGATAATTCGGATAAGTGAATATTTTGGGGGTTCTGTTTGTAATTCCGAAAGCGTATTTCACGCGAGAGCCAACAAATTGTAGTTAAAAAGTTGTTCAAGATGTTGATGTAAGTTTTATTTTATTATGTAATTGGTAAGTGTTCAAATTCAGAGTTTTATGCTAATAAAAATACCTTATTAAGGTATTGTCTTTTTTTGATTAATTATCTTTAAAACGTTGTAAAGGTCTCGTAGTGTAAGCAACCGGTGCGCGTATGTAATGTCAAGATACATAAATATATAAAAAGAAAAATATGTTTTCAGGAATCGTAACTATATAGGCATTCAATAGTTTCTGCGTATTACGACGTAAAACATGCAAAAGTTACATAAAGAAAAAATAAGAAAGAACATAAAGAAGGACAGTATCAAAAACATCATAAAAATAAAAGTTTTAATATCCGCGCTGCGGATTCATCGCGCACGTCACTAACAGAAACACGGCGCAGCACTTGAGAGTTATAACAATGTTTGAAAAATGAACTTATGAAGGCCATTTTTTCTCGTATGCATTTATACGAGTTTACCAGTATTTTGTATGTTTATATGTGTTAATGTTGTATTGTCTGGTGTATAGTAAATTAGCATCGTAATTTTACATTGCATCACGCCTGTATTTACTAAAGGGTAGACAGAGGTGTAAAATACACACATTCTCTCTGGTTCTACGTAATAGGAGTGAACCTATTGCCACTTACTGAGCACCGCACTGCCACTATCATACTTTGAGCTTGCGCGAGCGAGCGTGCTTCTCAAAATTTCCTAATGGAAAAATTAAAAAAGTACTTTGTCTCACCTGTGATCGAACCTGGGACGTCGCGTCGTGCTCGACGTTACGGAACCGCTGTGAAAGCATGTGGATGTGGGTTCGAACCTGGCATGTGACTCTGTGACATCAATGTCATTAGTACTTTCATTTAATCTAAGACACCACAGACCTAAAGTCGCCAACACCCAGTGCTTATTGTCGATTCAGTAATTGTTGCAGTGATTAATGCTTGATCCTTCTCTGTATGAGAAGAAGCCTTTGCCCTACAGTGGGACAGTCACAAGCTAATTTATTTATTTTATTTCCAACGTAAGTTACGACGTTTAGTAAGAGTGTAAATATAGCAAAATATTTCACGATACCAAAACTATTCCATAATATTCCACACCCAACTTCTGGCAACATTACCAAAGCGCATCTCAGTCCAAAGTGTAAAATGCAGAAAATACAATTCTCTTATTCCAATAAAGAGTAGTGTATTGTAGTGTTCCGAACGTTTCGGTGCCGAGAAGTTGACTATTAGGGACCAGCGTTTCCCACTCAATTTGAATTTATATTCGCGAATAAAACCGTTGCAAAACTTTTGTTTTACGTTCGAAATGTATTTTGAATATGGAATAGATAGTGCGTTGGGTTACTTGTAGATGTATTCTTTGAACAATACCCCGCTTATCTTATTATAAATATACTAGCTTCCGCCTGTGACTTTGCCCGTGATGGTTGTTAAAAAATTGTAGCTTATGTGTTATTCTTTTGTTATGCCAAATAATGGCTAACCATTAGTGAACTAGATTATAATCTACGACATATAAATATCGGCTTGTATACCTATGTTTACATAAATAAATAAATTAATTGATTGATTCTGATGTATAATATACGTTTTTAACCAAGCTTCTATAGTAAAATGTATTTTTATTGGAACTGGACTAACATGTAAAAATTCAACAAGGTAGGATAAGAGAAAGTGGTTCTTATTCAGCTTACAAGATTTGACCCAAACATACACACATACATAAATACAGACATTGCTAGTTAAATAAAAGAATGTAAAAAATGCTTACCACGCAAAATGCAAGTAATTTTAAACGCCTCACATCATAACCGAAACACCAAATAACAACCACCTACACCTAAACTGCTTACCTCTCAAAATAAGCTTAGTATTACACTGAAAGCTCATTGTACCATAAATAGGCATCCAGTATTATCATGCTACGAGAACGCTACGGGCACAGAATAAAATATTTACAGAAAGTCTATAGTTCGTAGACTTGTGGCTACGCCGTAGAGGGGTTACGAAAATATATCGTAGCAGCGGTTAAGCCTCGTAGGCGTGTAGATTATACAAGGTTTGTTTAATAAATCTGTAAAATATAAATACATAAATATTTTTGTATACATGATTACGAGCGAGATTTCAACCCGCGATTTACTGGGGCCGCTAGTCGCTCTACCACAAAGCAATTCGTAACTTCGCCCGTTTTATCGAAGATATTTTCTTCCTTCAAACATTTCAGATGGTAGTTACATCTACTTTTTGTACGAAGTTACATATTTATTGGCAGAGCAACTGGACACTTTACTCAGTAGGTCATAAACTTATAACTACTATATTCTAAACCTATAACTATTTAAACTAAACCTTTAATAATCATAAAAATTAAAACAAATATTATGCTTAAGCATCGAAGAATTCCTCCTTATCACCGTCATCTGCAAGTAGCATGCCCAGGAGTCTGGCAGCATTGCCACGCTGGATGGCAATGCTAATTCTTTGAGCAAATAAAGAACCAACACTCTTAAATAAATACTAATGATTTCTTCAATTAAAATAAGAAAAAATAAATATACACAGACCATAATAATGCTATAATGAGTTGGTAATTAAAATTAACATATTATAAAAGAAAGAACTGCATAATTTATGTACAAGATAACATCATTAAAGTGAAGTAAACATTCTTTGTATTATAATATTCTATGGCAGAACACTCAAGGCAAGGATTAGTATTCTTCCGACGTCCATTTTCCTAGCAAACTTCGAAGCACCGTCACTGTTTTTCAATCTTTATTAAAAGCCTTACGCAATAACAAGATGTTATAGGATTACTGTTTGAAGACAGATCAAAATCAAAATCAAAATATTTTTATTCATGTAGACCATGACGCACTTATGAATAGTCATAATTCTAATATTGTTTGTTGTAAGAGTGACTCTAGTTGCCAGTTCCAAGGGCAGCCTACCCTTCATGGAGAAAAATCTGGCAAGAAACTCCATGGTTGCTCTTTTAAATATAATGGCTTAGAATATTTTAGGGTACATTGTTCTGTAAGATAACAATGTAACAACGAAAGTATAGTCAGAAATTTTACCTTGATTAAGGACACAGTTAGTACCTATCTATTGGCAATTTTATATACAACTGATTGTGGCCTTTTTCGGCAAAAATCTTAAAACCAAGAGTGCGTTTGGGCAACTCGGGCATGATACCACTTACTATCCGGCAGATTCATAAAAAAGATTTATTGCAATATAGCCATCAATAAGGTACGATAGCCTATTGGTATGACCATTGACTGGCAAGTCAGAGGTCTCAGGTTAGAACCCAAGACACCTTTGACATTTTGTAAATTATGTGTGTATTATAATTTTATTATCACTTACTGCGTGCCTCGGAAAGTACGTTCTGTTGGCGTCCTATCGGACTATGAGAGTGAGGGAATAGAGAGTGCACTTGTTTTTGTGCACTATAATAATATCTCCTGCGTCGACGGCTAATCTCCGTTGAGTTTGGGGTTATTATTGTTATTATCTTATCAGTAGGCAACTGCGTACTCTAGTATAAAATCTAGTATAAGGATTCTGTAACACGTTGTATATCTTCAATATTTCCAACACAAATCCCGCAACTTCTTTAAACAACCAAAAGTCATTGAAGCGTAGAATCACAAAGCCTTACAAAAGCATTTCGCTAAAATCATGTTCAACGATTATCCCATAAATGTTAATATTTTAAAAGTTTTGCGGGCAATTAGCGGGGGCTAGTTGGTAATTCAGCCGGAACGATGCTCCTGCTGCGAGGGTAAACTTTGTGATGGGAGGAGCGGAAGCGAGTAGTCTTTTTAATTTAGATTTTATCAAAGAAGAAAGAAAAAAAAACTGATATTCAGCTGCGTCTGGTTAGATTCGAACAAATTTGGGAATAATAAGGCTAGGAGGATGATAATATCGACTCATGGTCCATGTTGCATGGGTCGAAAGACTTACGTATTATTTCTACATTATAACACATAATAACAACATTAAAACATAGAATTACAACATTATAACACAGAATAACAACATTAAAACACACACATTATTTTTTTTCATACCTAATCAAATAACACATTTATAACGTGCGATCATCCCCTTAAGCTTTAAAAGTACAGACGTGACATCCCCAATTCACATCGCATCAACCGCTCGACGCTAATCCCGGCATTAAGCGTTAACTCTTAAAACACCGTTAAAGGGTAACATCATCTGCAATGCAGATAAATATCATATTTCGTTTAATTAATGAATTAAATGGTCAAATGGTACTCGTAGCGACATCTAGTTTGTGAGTTGTGAACTAAGTGGTGCCATGAATTAGGGTTGTTGAAGTAATGTTTAAGCATCAATAGGATTATTTGTGTTTAATTTTGAAGTAGGAGTTTATTACCATAGATGAAAAATTACCCACAATTACCAATGTTCAGTTGATGACACGTTGAGCGTAGTGGTAAAGTTATTCGCCTTCAGTCTGTGCTTAGTGTTGTGGGTTTGATTCCCGCACGGGACAAATAATTGTTATTGATCGAATAACACTTTTTTTATCTGTGTGTGATAGCGGCCAAACTCAACGGAGACTAGTTAACTGCGCTAGAGATATTAGAGCACAAGATTATTAAATTCAAACCTGATACCTCTATCTTGCCATCACCTACAAATTAATTCGTGTATCAAGTTGGAATGTATTAAATTAATTTTTATATTTTTTACTCTACCATTATTCTTGAGTTGTGTTTTGGACTTGTATTATTGATTTTAATGCAACTGTGCTTACATTTTTTAATTAAAGAGGGATTTACACTACATAATTATGGATTTTTCGTAATTTCATAAATAATATTGTTCCACTGCTTGCAATACAATATTAATTTTTTTTACAATAGTGTCATAATTCAATATGAAAACGGTGATGTATTTTTCAACAAAATTTTTGGAAACTAACATTTTTAACCCTAAAACTCCATCGTCGGTCGTTACGACCGACACTTCCATTATTTTCGTTTTAAAATCTGTTCGCTCACATAAAACGCTGCAAGTAGATTCCGTGTGAAATCAGCTGGTGAGGTCATAAGTCAGCGGAGGTAATGCGGTAATAAAACACCCACCCGCATCCAACCCTCAGATTAATCAACCATCTAGTTTGCTCCTATGAAAATATGTGGTTGCGCTTTTGAAATACTAAAGTCGCTTTTGTTCGAAAGAGAAATACATTTTTGATGTTTGTTTTGTGAAAATGATACTTCGACGAGAGGTTTGAAGTACTCTTGAAATGCTTTTAGATTGTAACAGCGGTGTTTCTTATTGTTAAGGCGTTTTATTTCCGCTCGTTGCAATAAAGTTCTGCCACGCAGATCTTGAAGTTATTAATGGCATAATTATGTGTTTATTGTATTACGTGTGTTGACGGACTCTCTTTTTTTTTATTACATTGTATGACATTTTATTACCATAATTTTTAATTATCCCATCGCCTGGTTTCATCATCAAATCACCTCGATGATACCAAATTAAAGCAAGTTTGCAAAGTTTCAAATCCAAAGTTAAAAGAAGGTTATAGTCAACATCCAAGATTTGTTTACATTGTTAGTATATAAGTTATAAGTGAAGCTAATCCGAGTTAAAAATATGTGTCAAATTCTAAATATAAAACTCCTATGTCTCCTATTCTCATCACAATAAAAGTTGACGTGCTATCACGTAGTGTAGGGTGCACGTACCTTCGTTTCGTGTCACGCTCCTAGACACGTGGCTCTCCAAACGTGGGCTCGCAATGAAAAGACACACAAAAGACCCACTTGTACCGTGACATGTCAGTTATAGCCAATAGGCGTACTGGGCTGTTCAGAATGAATGCTTTTCGAGTAATTGACTGATTACATCAGAAGCGGCGATAGCCGTAGTATGACCGTTGAATGGCAAGTCAGAGGAGTTGAACTTGCGTGCCTGTTTCGAGATTGTGGCTAAAAAATCAGTTGCTTAAATAATTGAACGCCGTCGGTCACTGTTGTCCGACAAACAATATACTCGTAATTTGCATTGTATCTGCGGCGTGGCAGTCAAAGTGTTAAAATTTAAAAACATTCCTAAGTTTGCCTTCTTTGTCAATATCTATTTTATGTTCGAACGTGTGTCGGGCATTCGGTAGCTGGTCGGACCTTTACCTGTCGACTTTTATTTATTAGAACGACCATCGCGTTCACAGTGTTAAGTATCGCTGTGATTTTGAAATAGTTCGATACGTATCCGTGGCGACCGTGGCTGGATTTCATAGGATTGGTTTTGTTAGGGTTAACGTATTTTTTTTTGACTGCATATTTTGGCGCGTGTCAATGCTCGCTTTTGAACCATATCGTTCGCAATGAGTTTGAGATAAGTTCGTTTCAAGAATAATAATAGTATTTTCCTCCTGACCGAATTTTGGTCACAGCGGCCAATCTCAACGGAGATTATGTACGCAAATACAGGTGTAATTTCTATTCCCTCACTCTCAGAGTCCGATGGGATGGCGCGCGGCTAGGGTTTGAACCCGAGACAATTGACTTGCCAGTCAATGGTCACCACTACTAGGCTCTCCGAACCATAAATACGCCGTCTATAAAATTCATAGGAACAAGGCCTGGTTGGTTTTTAAGGTTTCCGACTAGGCAGACAACGGTCAAGACCGCTATCGCTACACCCTGTAAGCTATTATTTACTACCTTAATTGTACAACAAACTGTGGTATTGTTGTCCGAACAATACAAATCACGCTATAAATTAGAAATGAACACACATACGAAGGGTTTTTTCGATATTAATCAATTTCGGGCGATCGCGTGCGTTGAGAATAGGGTTTTTTATTTTGACGAATGGAGCCCCAAACATGTTATTATTGTTGTAAATTCTTAATAGCAAGGAATTGTTTGAGTAAACAAGCTTGTAACCTTGTATCGGAAAATACAGGGTTTCGTAACTTACGCGTACAAAAGCTTATTGTTTTTGGAATCTTTCAGAAAAACTTTACTGCGTATTATAAAAATAACAATTAGGTACGTAAAATCGCAATAATTAATTATACTCTGGCTCAAAAACGTAGTTGAATAAGGTATAGCGAAAATGCCGCTGGCTGGAAAAATGCGGATAGGGACCCAAAGTGAATAAACGAAACCAATCCTTAACCGCATTGGCCGCTCTATCCGGCACGGTGCGGATGCGGCGACCTTAAAACAACTATAACGTTTTGATCATAACTAGTTTACAATTAATTTTTGATTCCTGCAATTTCCCGCAATTTCCCGTATTCCTGATCATAAGATGATTGCACTGTGCGCAGGATCAGATTAAAAATGTTGGCATAAAATTAAGCTTGTTAATCCCCGTCAATGAAAAGTAAAAGTTGAATCAAGTATATTGCTAATTATTATTATAAAAACCTTTATTGTTTATACGTTTTACGGTGGTGCTGAGATAGTAAAAAATTATACAGTGAGTAACAAAAATCCTGTTGTTCCTTCTAGGGACATACTCGTATACATCAACATGTATTTATGAAAAAAAAAATTTTTTTTTAATCAAATCAAAATTGATTTCTTACGTTTGAATATCAGTCTACGTCTAAAACAACTCGTATATTGTTATATTAGAAATATATTTTAATCTTGAAATTTCTTAGACGGTAAGGAATTTAAAAAAAATGTTAACGTTTTTCACACATCCCGATCTCCATTCCAGTATTTCCTGTAGAACACCATAGCCCCCGATGGGCAATTTTTCGCCGGACTACAATAGCTGCTGGAACCAAGTGAGTATTAAGGGGCACATACATCAATTCGCGATAAAAGATCGGTTATCTTCGGCCTAGTTCGTATGCCGGCCGCGAGTCGCGGCAATCTCCGAATGAATGAACCGTCCGGCGTCCGGCAGGGCTACCGTGAATCAAGCGACTATTTATTTAGAGCTTAAAATCGTTTTGGTGAACGCTGACGTTTAGTTAGTAAATTTGTTAGGGTTCCGTAGTAAAATCAACCTTTTAGTTTCGTCATGTCCATCTAATTGCTTTGCCAGACAGACGGGCAGACCATCTGTCTGATATAGCAATTTTACTCGCAGACTATCGATGATAGAAAGCTCCAATTTGAGATGAATATACATAAGAATAACGCCTACAAAATTATGAAATAACATTTAATAAAAAGATTTTGACGGGCCTCCCCATGGGACCCATAATGTAAAATGTATTATATAAGATGGGTATAATTAAAATGGTTTTCTCTGAGAGTAAAGAAAATATTTTTTAATATATTTTTAAGACTAAAACATAACACATAACATAACATTTTTAACTTACATCTAAAAGTGTGCCAAAAATTCCGATCCTGTTATTCGAAGTTGGCTGGCCAAACAATCTGAAATAATTCTCAATAACAGCTGGTTTGCTAGACTTTTAATATAATCTAATAATAGACTCACGCCTGTATTCCCCAGAGGGGGTAGGCAGAGGTGTGCAGTACACCCACGTTTCGCCGGCTATGTTATAAGTCCCATGTAATAGGGGGCGAGCCTATTGCCATTAACCGGGCACAATTCCAGACTCCGTGCTGCTACTGAGAATTTCCTAATGGAAAAACCCAATAACACTTTGCCCGACCCGGGGATCGAACCCAGGACCTCGTGATCAGCAGTCGCGCTTGCTACCACAAGACCAACGAGGCAGTCGTATAAGCTAATAATAATTTAAAATATTTGGTTATATTATGAAAACCTAATAACACTTTGCGTAAAAATCGAACCTGTGTCAAAAGGCAGCCAAAGAAGCAGAAAACTAAAGAAATTGCTGAAGAAGACCTGGTAGAGATCAAAATCCTTAATCACATATTTCTACCAAAATTCATAACAGCACCAACCCTATCTATAATCCCCCCATTCATCTAGATCTGGTCTGATCGAAAGGTACACCTTAATCGCACGATTGGAATTTATTTGTTTGTTTCTTCAAGATAAAACAAATTGCGTCTATTGCTCAGCTGATTCTAAGGGTTTTGTGCTCATTTGCTTTGCAAATCTGTTTTCAATTGGAGACGCTTGTTGGTTGGTGGATTTTTACAATTTATTTAGATGTTTTTATTTAGTTTTTTTTTAGGTAAAGGTGATGATTTTAATGAACTTATTGTGGTTGAATTAAAAAATAAGTTTGAAACATACGGGCAGCATATTTTTGCTGTCTTATATGAACATCTGTAAGATAAAAGACCTGCAAAATCTTCCACTGCATATCAATTAAAATGCCTAATAACACTCGCCTCGAAGATGACCTAGATATTAATTTAGAGTCTAATGAGTATTCTACAATATTTTGCTATGAAAGGCTCTGAATTTGTTGCACGTAATTGTAATGGCCGTCTAATAAAATCTGTGACAAATTTGAAAAAAAAGTAAATAAACAAAACATAGGATTACTTTTGCTAATTAAAGTTTCACTAAATTAGTCTTTACTGGCTGTGGAAAAAAGGTTCGGACACATCAGCCTATTTTTCCGCTTACGCCTAAAACCGGGAGCGTTTAACATTAATTACCGCTGTGCTATCCACATTTTGTAGTATTATACTCGTGACATACTGCTAAGACGGCTGACGAACATGCCCGTATTGTTTATGCATCTATTCTGCTGTTTAAATAAGTTTATTGCTTATGAACTCTAAGGTCCAATTTCAGCATTTACTTTAAAAACCGAGAGTAATAAAACTAAGTTCAGCCCTACGTAAATTGCAGTTCTGAACTCAGTTAAACGCTTAAACCGGGTTTAATTTGATTGATTATTACTTACTACATAAAACACTCCATAGCATTATCTTTCACGTCTCAATTTAAACAGAGTTTATATTTCCTTTTGCCAATGCAACTATGACTTGTTCTGTTTTATCGGCAGACATAAATACTCTTGCAAAATCTGCAATCTACCAAAGATATTAATTTCATGAATTTAGCGGGCTACGTTTGCTTGATTTAGGTACCTGTTTTTATACAAAAAATTCCAGCTTTCCCTTCAAACCAAACGAATAAAGCTGCAAGCGTAATATAGTGTGTGTAGTACCTACTTAATATTATACATTATGTTAACCTATGTAGTCTCTAATATTAATATGTTTAACCAGTAATAAATCGGATCTTAACAGACATGCTCGTCTTTCTATTCGCTCCCTAGCGACAACCTTATATGGCGACCCTGCTATGAAGGACCCGACTATGAAGGATGTAAAACGGTACGTAAAGAAATGTGTAAAGTGTCAGACACAAAAACATTCTTTGCCTACCAAGCAGCCGATGGAGATTACTACTACTGCGCAGTCAGCATTTGACAAAATATTCTTAGATATAGTAGGACCCCTAAGTAGAGATTATTATAACTATTCATATATACTCACCGTCCAGTGTGAGTTAAGTAAGTATATAGAGGCTTATCCATTAGAAAATAAAGATAGTATAAGTGTTGCAAAGTCTTTTGTTGATAATTTCATTTTAAGGTTCGGCATACCTCGGGAGATAGCAACGGATCGGGGGACGGAGTTTGTGTCCACCACAATGAGAGAGGTATGTAAATTGCTTCATATTAACCAACTTTCGTCGACCGCATATCACCACCAATCAATTGGCGCTTTAGAAAATTCGCATAAGTCATTGAACGCGTATTTAAGGATTCAAACTGATAATAAACCAACATACTGGAGTACATGGTTACCATATTTTTGTTTTTCTTATAATACGACAGTCCATTCAGAAACCAGTTATACACCATTTGAACTTGTATTCGGTAAAAAATGTAATATTCCAAGTAACCTGAACTCAGGAATTATAGAACCTTTATATAATGAAAATGATTATGCTAAAAATTTAAAATATAGATTACAAGTAGCTCAAAATGACGCAAGATGTAATTTAGTTAACAGTAAGATAAAACGGAAATCTGTGTATGATACCTATGTAAAACCTGTAAGCTACAAGATTGGCGATAAATTGTTAGTAAGAAGTGAAAAAGATAACAAATTTGAACCAGTGTATTTAGGCCCGTTTGAGGTGAAAGAAGATTTAAATTGTAATGTAAGGATAGAAAGAAATGGAAAATCTGAAATTATCCACAAAAATAGAACTAAGCCATATATTATCTAGAAATAAGTATATATATAAAAAAAAAATGATAACATTGTATAGTTTTCATTTTTTTTTTCAGTCGGTAAGGGCGTATAGTGTGTGTAGTACCTACTTAATATTATACATTATGTTAACCTATGTAGTCTCTAATATTAATATGTTTAACCAGTAATAAATCGGATCTTAACAGACATGCTCGTCTTTCTATTCGCTCCCTAGCGACAACCTTATAGTAATTTTTGGTTGAAATTCTTAACCATTTTTTTTATAGTGCCCTATTTTCCATGTTCTAAGCTTTTAGTCCTTGGGGCTTAACCAAGTTGACTATCTACAATCGCTAACGAATAGAAAACGAAAGAAATGTATAGGATGGCATTACTTTTATCGTTATGTCACGTGACATATCGATCAAAGGTAATGTCATCCTATACATTTCTTTCGTTTTCTATTCGTTAGCGATTGTAGACAGTCAACTTGGCTAAGCCCCCTGGTATAAAGCACCATGTCGTTACTCAAAGCCAACCCCAACAAGTTGGCCATCCCTCCCACCACTACAACCAACACATAAACCGTTGCCAATGCGGGGCTCGGTGCAGCCACTAGAATTTATTGCTCACATTTAGTTCACATACTTTACACGTTGCCCTCTTAACGGTACAGTACATTACGACTGCAATGTCCCGATGCGCTTTAACGCGTATCGCACTCTGATATTAGAATGCTGCGGATGTTTAGGCGATTCATTACAGCAATTGCTCGTAATTTGCAACTGAATTGCGCTAGTAAGTGAATTTTTTACCAATTTTTTTTACTTGAAACCAAATCAAGTTAAAATAAATGATACAGCATTACGACATAAATTACTCTGATGCGAACAGTGCAAAAATCGATAAGATTCGACGACATACACATTTATAATTGTTTTATTTATCTGCCCCAGCAATAAGATAATTATGTTTACCGATTTCCTAAAACCCCTCTCACATCCTGCGACCGTTTGGCGGTCACAGGTCGCGGGACACCATCAAGCATCCAGTTACCGACGGGCGGTTACACGTCATTGTATTATAGCAGTCACTAAATTGGCTGTATCTCCTAAACTATCACGGCTATTTCTTTTATTCTTTCGGTATTTTATTAATAAAAGATGAAGGTAGCTCTATGTTACTCAAAATATCTACATTGTAGTATAAAAAGCACAATTTGAGCTGTAATATGTGAATTTTTGCGTGCAAAAACTACTCTTAGATACCACTTGATTTTTATGGGACTTATTTTCCCTTTGACACGAAGGGGAGAAAAACTGTAGATCCCTTTTTAAGAACACTTGGCATAGTAAAAGTTTATATGGAAAAAAAGTGCAGGAACTAAAATTTATACAAAAAAAAACACGGACGAATTTCGACCATTGACTATAGCACTTGCATTTGTATTATTAAAAAGGCAGTAATGCAATAGATTAGTACCATAGATCTCTAAACAAGTTAGTAGCAAACTAATCTATTTATTCCATTCCACAGTTAAGCTATTTACACATAAATCATAACTGTACAACTGAGCACTGGCTGACAACGTTGAGCCATCCACGTCAACAGTTCTAACATGTCGCTCCTAATGCACTTGACAACGAGGATTTTACATTGTAGTTCAGTATTTCAGCAGTACATTTTGTGAATACAAAAGTATGAACGTTGACTGGCAAATCAGAGGTCTCAGATTCGAACCCAGTCACGCACCTCTGAAGTTTTGGAAGCATGTGGATTATAAATTATTATCACCTGCTCCATGCCTCAGAAAGCACGTTAAGCCGTTGACCCGGTTGTCATGAAGATCTTTGACAGTTATCAACGGACAAAGTATATCACTGCCTCGTTGGTCTAGTGGTAGTAAACGCGACTGTTGAGCACGAGATCCTGGGTTCGATCCCTGGGTCGGGCAAAGTGTTATTGGGTTGTTTCATTAGGAAATTCTCAGTAGCAGCACGGAGTCTGGAATTGTGTCCGGTTAATGGCAATAGGCTCGCCCCCTATTACAATGGGACTTATAACATAGCCGGCAAAACGTGGGTGTACTGCACATCTCTGCCTACCCCTTCTGGGGACTACAGGCGTAAGTCTATAATTAAAATAAAGTATATAATTTTATAGATACTGAATCATAATTTATTTAAGAGCTACGCTCTTGTCGATTGTTATGTAGCGCAGATCAAAGAGAAAGTAAAGATCGAGACGTTAAGGAGATCAACGAATTGGCTCTTGATAGGGAGATACATTTCTAAAATTAATGTTCAGTTTCAGAGCACTAACGCACATGCTCTCTGACGTCACGATGTCAACTTGTTGCGTCATGTCGCCATTTATATTGAAACATCAAATTAAGCTATTACTTTTTAATTCCAATAAAATCTTCATAAATTCGCTCGCTGAATATCCAGCTGTGTCTATTTTCTACCTCTTAACAACAACTACGTACGTTTTCACACTCACACAAAACGGAAAGTAATCCACAAAGCGGATTCCACCAACATTATGACATCGCATACGCAGAAAGGTGACAGAAGTCTTACTTACTATACAAACATTACCAAGTCTCATGTTTGAACCCAAGGCACCTCTGAATTTTCGTAATTTATGTGCGTATTATAAATTAATTACCACTTACTCCGTGCCTCGGAGAGCCATTGGTCCTGCGCCTAATCTCTCTCCAGTCATGTCGGATTGCTGTCCCATCGGACTAAGAGAGTGAGGGAATAGAGAGTGCACCTATCTTTACGCACCCACGTAGTTGGCTAATCATGGGATTGTCATAAAGATCTTTGACACTCGATGTAGAGAGTCAGTACTCTCATAAAATCCTGACAACTGTTCTAACTTTAGAATATCGTATCCCTTTGGGTTGCGGAGGTCAGAATAAGCAGTCGCTCCGTTGAAAACTGATATTCAGCGCATCTGGTTGGATTAGAAGCCGACCCCAACAAAGTTTGGGAATAATAAAGCTAGGAGGATTTAGGGTATTTAGTACTAGAAATCATGGATTGAAAATAATGAATAGAATGAATTTTCTGTTACTATTCTATAATGTGGCCATAGGATACATTCTGATTGACGTTGTCAGCTCAGTGCTGTGGCACTTGCAAAGACAGGTTGACAACAGGTTAGTTTTACGTAGGTTTGTTTTGAAGCTACCAGCAACAGAATAGTCCTCTTTCTATACTAGGTAACACCAAAATAAAAAAAAGAAAATTAATGAGCATTTCATGACGATTTTTTTGTTCTGACAGCATTACCATCTGACAGAAAAGCTTTTAAAATTGAATTAATTTAAATCATTTGTTTTCGAATCGAAGTTTACTTTTTTTATCCTCGGACAACGATTGCGGAAAATGCGCTGTGCATGGTGCTGCGTGATGTTCTTCAAGCATTACAATATGTAGGTATTTATATCTTATTTTAATGAGATATGTTTAGTGCTGGCCCTAATCTTGTCTGATCCGAAAATCGAACCAGAACAAGGTCCATGTTTAAAATTTTATATGAGGGTAATATGAGTATAAAAATATATTAAAGCTCAATCATTTTTCAACATTCATTACAATATAATGAATAAGGCAACTGACAAACGAATTTCAGGACATTCTTTTGAACGGTAGGTTCTTTTGAATTTTAAATAGCATAGCGACGCGTAAAAAGAATGGCGAGTTAAAATGTAGATTCCCTGTTGATAGCACGTTAATTCAACTAAATTTTATATTGAAAAATGTACATAGTTACTGCTTAGAATGTTATGTTAAGTTTTACTTTTCACAAATTGGTAACTTTCATGTCTCAAAATCTACTAGAAATAAACTACTAGAAATAATAAATCTCTACTTACTCTACTAGAAATAAAAACTGTTTTTCAATAAAATAGTTAGATTGACGAGCTGTCAACTGGAAATCTACGTTTTAACGATCCATTATTTTTACGCGCCATATGCATTTTAAAATTCAGTATTATCCAATAACGCATATGAAACATAACATAACATTCAATACAGAAATCCGTTACCCTACTGTATAGAACATTATGTTATGTACTTCCCTGCTAGGTAGCCATTTTTCTGCGCAAGTAGAGTCGTTGTCCTACCGTATGGAATGTGACTGACGCGATGACGTATCGTTGATCCACCAAAAAATTGGTGTAAAAAATCTCGTCTGCTGGTGGCCTAAATACTTAAATTATACAGATATCATTCGAAACCGCGTTCCTGCCATCATTCACAGGGACGCAGTTTTTACATTTGCTCAAACATTTATCATTAATTTGGACTGAATATAAATCATTTGTTTTATATCAGACATGTCACTATCATAGTGAGTAATTATCATTTGAGATGCCTGTTTGTACTTTAAAAATATTTTTGGGACAAATGCTTTCCTCTCAAAGTGTTTATGTAATAAGCTTAATTAAAATTCCTTTTGTTTTGTTATCCTTTGTCTAATAATTTGTCAGTAATTTTTCCATATATAATTAAAACATAAAATGCTTATTATGTGCCTCTATTTAAGCCTATAGCGCGCACATAGGACGATGAAATTTGGCAAAAAGTTTATATGGAAAATATAAAGTTTAAAAAAAATAATTAATGATGTTTGACCACTAGTGAAGACGAATTAATGTTTATTTAGAACCTAAAGTTCTCTATTAGAAGTTATCAAATATCAAAAATTGATGCAAAGTTTATAGTTTAATGTAATAATTCGTACAAATTATATTAGGTAAATCCTGGCAGCTCATAACAAAAAAAACACACACTAAAAAAAAATCAACGTTTAAAATTGGAAACTGCACTGTCATTTACCAATTTCCAATACGTCCTCCGCAGCACGATAACGTAACTGCATCGTCGTGATTTCATAAAAATCGCGTGAAATACTCACCTATGCGGAATCGTCAGTCAACTTCACATCTGCGTTATTTATTCTGCACTTTAAATCTGTAGTAATAAGTGCTATTTTCCAATTAAACTTTTCATTATTCCCCGCTGTCAACTCGTCTGAAGTTTATAAAATTAATTCGTTATAACCCCTTTTGTTCGCGTGTGTGCTTAATTGTTGACTTTCAATTTGGAACGTTTAAGTAAACAGGTGTGAAGATTTGTGTTTACGTATTAATGAAGGGGAAATTTTGCCATTGTGGTAATTTGGCGTTATGTTGGTTTTTGAACCCATGTGGGATAACCTAATGATAATAATGATTAATCGTACTACCCTAATTAATGTAAACTAATATTTTAAAGAGAAAAAAAAGGTTCGTTTTTTTTATGTTTGTTTGAAAGGGATGAAATCAAAAACTAATAAACTGATTTTAATTCTTTCACTTAAAAAAGCCACATTATCAGCAATGAAAAAATTTTTCTTATCTTTACGAAAATTGCAATAATTTTACTGAAAATATTTATCAAAAATGGAAGGACCTACTTTTAAAGGTTTTTTTTGTGAATCTTCCACATTAGTACTTTACATCATCCAAAAGTTCAATGGTTGACTGACCTTTAGCGCCTTATATAATATTCTGTATCGAAGTATTAAATTAATAAATTACCAAAACAATCATCCAAATATTTAATTACAATTATTTTGGCTCCAATTTAAAATCAGAACCAAAACAAATCCTTATCAACAAAAAGACAGGAATAGACAACACATTTAACACTTATCTGTTGGACAGTAGACAAGTTGTATCTCCAACGCAATATTTACTTACGTCAACCAGTACGAACCGGTAAACCGGGGGCATCCGGGTGTAAACCGGGTGCAAATGGTGCAAACTGCAGGTGCCAGCTGATTTATACGCCAATTTGTCATTTGACCAAACCTCAGTGACCTTTATGTGTGTCACGTGGTCAAGATTTTGGGGTTTAAAAATGTTTCAACAGTTCCGATAAATTGTTAGTTTGAACAGACTTTTTTTGGGGATCTGATTGGATATTTTAAGATAATTATTATTTTTTACTTCTGCATTTGTATATTATCAGTAAGGTCTTACTTATTAAATGCAAAATATTTTAAGAGGTAGCTCTATGGGTTGCTAAGATGCTTTCTAGCCCAAAAAATTAGCGCTTCACATGATAAAATAATATTTTAATGCGACTACGGATGCTGCACAGCTGTACCTAAATGTTAGGAGAAAACTACATAAATTAATACGCGATAGCTTTTGTGTCCATTTTCTTCATAGTCTTATTATTATTGTTTCCGTTTACATACACCTTAACATCGGCAAACAAAAAATAGCAAGTATTAAAACGAATTTAGGAAAAAAAATGTTTTTTACATATTACGCGCATCTAATTTTAAGGAAATTGAAAAAGAAATCTTAATTGGTAAGAACATGGTCACGGTAAGGTAAGTGTTATAAATTCAAGCTCCGCCAGTATCCATCTTTCTTTTGATTTCTTAAAAAAAAAATTTCTTTTTTAATACTTTTTTTATACATAACAACTATCCATTTAAATTAAATAATATTATCTCCTTCTAAAATATTTTCGCATCCAAAAGGAAGGACCAATATATCTAACCATGTACAGGGAATAAGATGCCAATATCTCACGTAGTGCTACAATTTTTGAGGGAACAAAGCCTGCGGGATTAGCTCCGTGATTAATTAACACTAGATTTAAGCAATAAGAGAATGCTGCCTGTGCGCGCGAATAATATGCGATATTTAGCGAGAAATAAATCTTAAACACATTTTTTCGAGAATAAAAGGCTTACTATATTAGTTTTCTTTTTTAAAAATAATATTTAGATTTTAGAATCGAAACAGTAAATTCAGTCTATGCCCTCGCTCTCATAAGAATTTGAGATATTAGTCGGCAACCTTTTTTTTTTAAATCTTTATTATTTATAGAGGGTTTTTTTTTAAATAAAAACAACTGAACTACCTTACTACTAATTCCTAAATTATTTATTCCTGTATAATTTTTTTGCATCGTCGTAATCAGGAGAGCCCAGGATTCAGGCAATATTACACGATCGGAGAAAGATGTGTCATCAGATCAACGGCTTTACATTATCTACGAGGCGCAGAAAACTTAGGAGAAGTCAGAACCAGTTTTCGAACCTGAGACCCTTGACTTGCCAGTCGCAAGTCATACCATAAGACTATGATATCACAATTCACTTAAAGCAAGGAACACAAGGCTACAGCAATACAACGACGGACATAAAGCGAAGAACACACTAGGTGTCGGCTGGTAATTCGACTATTAATCACACGACCGCGCGCCATATGCACTACTCACGCTGCATCATAAATACTGGACGATTTAGTGTACACGGTACGTGAACGATACGACTACGTTAGACATTATTAAATGTGATATTTTTTTCATAAGAATTGTCTAAGCAGTAATATGCTATTAATGTGTCAATGATGATAACATCAGAAATCTTGAGTTCTAATCAAAAGCATGCAATGGCAAGCAAGCAACATAAATTTTGGACTCGATTTTAATAAAAAATTTAGGGAATGGTGGAGTCAGATCAGACAGGAATCAGATCAGGAACATATTTATTTTTACTTAGTTTGCTCAGTTATATCATGGAAAAATTTGTATTTTGAACTAAATAAAAACGATTCTTATTAACTTAATTACTGCAAGTTTGCCGGTAATGCGTAATAATTGATTATTTTTGTATCTGACTTCTCGGTGTTTGGCGGTATAATCTGCATTTTTTCCTCGTCTTCATTCGTTCGCCATTCATCGTCTGTCTCTATAAAAGCTATCTCTTACTCTCAAAGCTGCGTTCGTTCAAAATGATGCGTTTAAAACCTTACGACAGATAATAAATATTAAAATTATTCCTACATAAATATGAACGCTCGCGTCGTAGGCTCTAAAGAACTTTCCAGAACCTTCATTTTTCACAAGCCGCATGCATAGTTCACGAGGGAAATATTAGTAGGAAAAATGCTGAAGTTATATATTTATGTTCTCCGTACATGGGCTTGAATTAAAATTGTATGAGCTGAAAAACTGGTGGTGAAGGGAGCAGAATTAATGGGGAAGATCGGGTATGCTGACATCTTTGGTTGGCAAGTTGTGAATATGAAGAAAGTTGATGATTTATTGTTTTAGAGCGGAGTAAAGAGATTCTTTTCAGGGTTCCGTACCCAAAGGGTGATAACGGGGCCCTATTACTAAGCCTCCACTGTCCGTTTGTCTGTCCCACGTAACCGTAGCCTTCAACAGAGTGTCTACAACGGCCGCTACGACATTACAACAAATAATATAAATAAAATAATGTTCAAAATTAAGGTACTTGATGTAGGGAGGGGGTAACAACAAACGTGTATTTTTTGGCTTTTTGCTTGATCTGTTCCATAGCTGTATCTTTTAAACCGTAGTAGGTATAACAATTTTTTTAACAGGTTTTAACAATACAATTTGTTATTATTAGGTATAATACTAAAAATAAAATAAATTTACGTAGGGAACCCTGAGTGCGTGTTGTACTCGCACTTGGCCAGTTTTTTGGTTTTAGTTATCGCAGTTGAATTTGAGTTTTTTTGATCCAGTGGTTATGTGTAAATGTGTGTTAGTGTGAGTTTATTCGGCTTTTCTCTTAGATAATGTTCAAATAAAGTAAGAAATGTAGCATATTCATAAATCCATTTTATTTCGTGGTATGTAGTATGTGGTTCATGATTAAGATTTTATTAAACTAATACAAAACTGTGACTGGTCCACACTGGCTCTGGATCGAGAGACGTGGAAATCAAAGGAAGAGGTCTTTGCCCAGCAGTAGGATGATATGAGCTGACAGTAACAGTAACAGTAAGAAAACGTACGCCCAATACCAAGCATCTTCCAGCTGAAATGATCACTAAAAAGCCAGAATTAACACTAAACGTTTTGAAGTCGGTACGAAGGTGAATGCAGGTCTAGCTTGTTCCGCTTATTTCAGTGTTCTGAAGCAGAATGCGAAGCGCTTGAACTTTACTAACAAAACTATACTTAAGTCTCTGAATTAATTATCTCAGAATTTGCGGTGATTTGAACTAGTAACAAGTCAGCTTCCTGTTTTATGTGCATTCATCAGCGACATGCTGGAATCACAGTCGTGATAGCCTAATGGTATGACCGTTTGGCAAGTCAAAGGTCTCGGGTTCGAACCCAAGACGCGCACTTCTGACTTTTTGTAAGTTAGGTGCGTATTATAAATCAATTATCACTCTCCGTGCCTCGGATAACACGTTAACCTGTTGGCCCCGGTTGTCAGTTGTAGATCTTTGACAGTCGTTACGGGTAGTCAGAAGCCCGAAAGTCTGATAACCAGTCTTACCAAGGGGTATCGTGTAACCCAGTATCTGGGTTGTGGAGGTCTGATAGGCAGTCGCTCGATGTAAAACACTGGTATTTAGCTGCATCCGGTAAGACTGGAAGCCGACCTCAATATAGTTGGGAAAAGGTTTGGCAGATGATTAGTGACATGCTGGAGATGAATTTTCACGTGCTGCTCGCTGGTCTAACCAACCAAACATGGCAAGGATAAAATTGAATCTTGTTTTAAGCATGCGTTCTTCTTCATTGTATGATTGATATGAACAACCTGGTATCAGAATTTAAACTGCCCGTAGGCCTTTGACATGGCTTTACACACAGTGAAAAATCTTGCAGGTGTGCTGGTTTTCTCACGTTTTTTTTCAACGTTTTAGCAAGTGATAGTGATTAATTTCTAATACTCACATAAATGATCACCTCCCCTTTCCAACTCCCCTCGATTGCTGCCTGGTAGTTCACGTGAGAGTCTACAATAGGCTATCTCGATGAAAAACACCTGCTTTATTATTTGGTGAAATAGGAAATACATTTAAAAAAATGCAGATCTAAAATATTCAAAATCTGAATGCCTCGCTAACATTTTAATCCTATAGCTCGGAGTTATGGCGCTAATCCTAGTTTGCCGTTGTGCAGCTATATCAGTGTTTATGACTAGTATGCATTTAGTTCTAAAATATAACAGAATTTAGGTCAAAGGATTGCTGGTGGTAGTGCTGATCAATTTTAGCGCTTATTTTTAGTAGAATTAATTATGTTTTATGTCGGTGAGTCTTCGCTCTAGATCTCCATACTACTCCATTCATCTGTTCTTGTGAAAGTCTAAACAAAGTCGGCTTCTAATCTAACCTGATGCAACTGAATATCGGTTTTTTAAGAGACCCCTGCAACCCAAAGGGTTTAATAAAGGTATACATAATCTAATGATTGATGAATTGTCAGGGTTTTCTGAGGGTACTTATCTCTATAATATCGACTGTTAAAGATCTTTATAACAGCCGGGACCAACGGCTTAACGTGCTTTTCGAGGCACGGAGCAGATAATAATTAATGTGTAATACACACAAAACTTACGAAAAATCAGAAGTGCCTTGGGTTCAAACCTGAGACCTGTGACTCGCTAGTCAACGGTCATACCACTAGGACCTAGAGACTTGGCTATAATATTATACTGGATCCATCAAGTGATATTTAACGTCGGCGATAATTAATAGTTAGGCAGCAAAGAAACTGCACATCAACACAGCGCGATCCATTTAGTAGCTGAGCACACAGATTTGTCACCGCTAAGGTACGGTACGGTACCAATTAGTGGCGTTACGACCACCAAAGGTAATGCCGAGGGAACCACACTAGTCTTGTGAAAGGACAGTTTGTATCTTGCGGTGAGCCTAATTAGAGTATAGTGTATCTTGAGAAGAATTAGCCCTTCCTTGTATATTGATAAATGATGTAGTAGTGCGGCACTTGCCCATTAGGCACTGCCGGCAGGTAGGTGGGTATTGTAAATATTATTATTATTTATTGTAAATATTCTTAGTTATTGTTTTAATTATGATTTATTAACCTATTCTTATGATTAACAAGATTAGATAATTATACTAGCAAGCGAATAAGGCGAAAACTACATCGTTATGCCAATCGTATAGTGATGTTGTAACGTGGTGTTAATTTCTACTACAATTTGAATTTTCGCGCTCATTGTGAAGCTACCATGAAGTTGTTGTCATTGGTACATTTCTGATTGGTCGATTTTGGATTTCCAAAATATTAAATTCTAAAATATATTTTTATTGATAAATAGCAAAGTTCGTTATTTACAAGGTTTTAACAACGATATATAATACATAAAACACTTATTTCGTGGTAAATAAATATTTCAAAAACCATGTGCCGGTTAAATCTGCCAATCATACATCATTTTTTATGATTGGAGGCGAAACCACAAATCGTATCGCTTGACAGTTCAAATTGTTGTCGATGGTAATATTTATACTTCAAATGGTAGGATTGGTAGTTATCTTGGAGTCAATTGTTTCGTTAGAATTTCATGTTAGTTTATTATAATAAGCTACATTTTTCAGGGAAACATAATTTTCTTTTCCAAAGGTTATTTGTAACAATTTTCCATACCAGGGATTTTATTTAATCGTAAATAAACGTTTCGATAGTTTTAAGCTGTCAAAAATGTTGGTAGGTTTTGTAGTCTGTGATCTGACATTCTTTTTAATTGGATCCGCCAAGCTGCTCGTACGCAATTTGGAATTTTGGATTGGAACGGAGAAAATCTGTTGAAATGGATATATTTTAAGGTCCAAAGAAGGAACCTGGATTTTATTTCAATGTCGTGAAGGAATCTTCCGACTTATTTTATATTATGTCATAGAAAACTTCATATATGGTAAGTTCATTGCTTGTGCTGTATTTCTTCGGTTTGAGCTATTTCATTCTTTCTTTGTTCTTACTGGAAGTTTTTCTGCAAATTTCAGGCCGCTGTGCATATTACTAATACAACATGAGGTCAATCGCTTGATGACTTAAAATAATATACCAGAAAATATAATTTCATGGATGTCGTCCACGTGACAATAAAAGCATGATAAAAGGCAAGCTTATAATGGTGTAAGGAATCACTCTCTGCTTCTACAGCTCCTGCTTGAGGTTGGATGCACATTTCATTATTAATTTCGTATTAAACTCAAAATTTCACCTACATGTATTAGGTTGGTGGTATACATTTAGGGATGGTGTACATTTAGGTACTTACCTATGGTATAAAATCTTAGGTAAACATTTAAGATAATAATGTCGTATAGGACTACATGGTTTTCACATGTTTCAATTATAAATATTAGATGTTCATGTGGTGTGAATCAACGGTGAGTTCGTAGGACATATTTTTTATGTGTAATTAGTCACTTCTTAGTACTATTACGATGCCAAGAACGAATTGTTAAGAATACTGTGTGTTAATTTAAAGTATACATTGTACTGGCATCGGAATCTGTTTCTATGTCTGAATAACTCACTCCGAACCTCCTTTACCGTTGAGTTAGAATAATGTAAAGTTTAGAAGTAGGACTTTGTCTACTGTTAACATAATATTATATAAACATTTTAAGGTAGCCTAGTGTGTGTAACAATATACCGATCAACATTTAAATGTAAACTTGTATTTTAACAATATATGTACCATCAATATACTATAACTGTTATTATTATTTCTCCCTAACACACCTAGGTCTCTCTCTTCCTCTCATCTTATTTTTGTGACTTGGGAAGCCTGCCGTTACCGGGGCGAGCAGGAACCCAACGTTACAAATGGCGCCCAAATATTTATTATATCACACCATAGTTGTTATCAAGTATACCACCAATCTATCTACTTTATAACTTTTCAATGAGTAAAACTAAGTTTTATTATTTATAATCTGTTTGAAGTATGTTTTGCTCAATTTTATAATTGTAAGCGTTGCATATTATAATTAAGGTCTGTATTCATTTAGTTTGATATACTGTAGGTGATCAACATAGTTGTGTGTTTTGATACTATAAGTTTAATATTAAAGCAATTATTTTTATGTTAGTGGCTCACCGTCAGTGATTGCTACATTTACATATTTAGGTATTGTGTACTACAAAGTCACTAATTTAATTTATTGAGTTTAATTGTAAGTGTACCACCAATCAAATGGATAGACCTATTCAATTTCATTCTCTCCTTAAGGATGAGTTAGCTTATGAGGTTTCCATTCGTTCAGTAACTCCTGCTAACACAGTCAAACAATTGAAAGAACAATTAAGAAACTTATTAGTTGAATGTCCATCAGAAGCAATTTGTGAGACTGATATACCAGCTTCATCCGAGTTAAAAATTATCTCTGAGAAATTGGAATTGTTAAAAGGTTTGGTTGACACTTTTACTCAGGTTCCTGAAGATAGGTACGCTGCAACCCGTGCACTTGCTTTGGGTAACCATATTTATCATAGATTATTAAGGGTTAATGCATATGATCCTGCGGATTTACTTTTAAAAAAGGATTTAAGGTCTTGTTTTGACGAGCTGATGAAAATGGTTGATGATAGGTTTAGTGCATCTGAACTGAAGACTCAGTCGAGTGCTGTAGAGGTTAGTGCTCATCAGACTAGTGCTGCACCCACATTTACCTGTAGGGGTGACAGTAACATTTTAAAATGGAAAGTCAAGTTTAATGGTCTTTCCGATCCTCGTTCATTCCTTGAAAGTGTTGAGGAGTATCAAATTTCGTTTGGTGTGTCTGATGAGAAACTTTTTTTTGTCTGCATCCTTGTTATTTGTGGATCAGGGTTTGTTATGGTATAGAGGTATTAAGTCACAAGTTTCTTCATGGTCAGAATTAAAAACTTTATTGTTGGAGGAATTTGATCCTGTTGACTATGATTACAGATTGATGGGGGAGATTAGGGCTAGGACGCAAGGTGCTGATGAACCAGTACATATTTATTTTTCGGTTATGTTTCGGTTATTTTCCAGGTTAAGAAACCCTTTGAAAGATGAGGCTATGTTAGAAATTTTACTTCACAATATTAGACCTACATTTTCACAACAATTAGCTTTAACACACATTAGTTCAGTTGCTGATCTTAAAGCCAAGTGTCGTACTTTAGAGTCTGCGCGTCAGCGAGCTGAATTTTTTGTTGAACCTCCCAAATCAGGTCCTAATATTTTGAATCAGGATTTATGTTATAAATCTAAACAAAAGCCAGTTGTAAGTTCTGTCTATAATAGTGAAAAGCCGAATAAGTCTGACCAACCCATCAAGAATAATCATAATAAATTTAATTCTCAAAAACCAAAGTTAATTTGTAGGAAGTGTGGTAAGAGTGACCATGATTTCAGGAAGTGTCAGGGTAATAAATCTTATCATTGTTACAAGTGTGGTGAGAAGGACTTTACGGTTCGAAATTGTCCTAAGTGTAATAAGGAAACATTACCTAGCTCAAAAAACTAGGTAGTGTGAACCGGAGTTGGTTGTTGTCCGATGAGGATTCAGAATCAATTTCTAAATTTAAGCATTTTAATTCTTTAGCTTCGGTTCACTTTGCCCCTGATAAGAATGATATTAGGCCATATATTAAGTGTTCAGTGGAAGACTTTGAAATTTTTGGACTTTTAGATTCTGGTGCATGTGTTTCTATATTAGGTAACAATTCACACCTCCAATTTATTAAAATTGGGTATGTTTTGCATGCAGGTATAGGTAATTCCTGTAGTGTTGCTAATGGGGTTGAATTGGAAACCATTGGTTTTATGTTTCTACCATTGACGGTAAATGGCAGAAAACAAATAATAAAGTTTTATGTTATTCCTAGCATCGTTTCTGATGTTATTCTAGGTTGTGATTTTTGGAAAACTTTTGATTTAGCACCAGATATTTTTAAAAGTATAAATTATATAGTCCCTCCGGAGCAATTTTTTTTACAGTGTGGTTCAATTGGTTCAGAACAAATTAATTCTTTACAATCTTTTAATAGTCTGTCTAGTGAACAAAGGGAACTAGCAGAAAGTATTATTAACAATTTTCGTGAAGTTTCATTTGAAACTAAAGGGTTAGGTAGAACTACTTTAACTGAACATTTTATTGATACAGGAGATGCAGCTCCTATTAAAACCAGGCAGTATCCATTATCACCAGAGAAGCGGGAAGCTTTGAGTATCGAGTTGGATAGGATGCTGGCATTGGATGTAGTTACTCCTAGTGAAGGACCATGGAACAATCCTGCACTGCTTGTGAAAAAATCAAATGGAGATTGGAGATTTTGCCTTGATTGCCGAAAGCTGAATACAATAACTAAGGGTGATGCTTATGCTATTCCATATATCCCTCAGATTCTTGATAGCTTGAAGGAGGCAAGGTATCTATCTTCCATTGATTTAAGTTGTAGTTTCTGGCAAATTCCTTTACATGTTGACTCGCAAGAGAAGACTAGTTTCACTGTTCCTGGTAGAGGTTTATTCAAATTTAAAGTTATGCCTTTTGGGTTATGTGGTGCTCCAGCAAGACAACAACGTCTTATGGATAAGTTGTTTGGACACGGATTTTGTGCTGATATTGTAAATGGCATGGTTTTCTGTTTTATTGATGATATTATTATTGTTAGTTCTGATTTTCAGACACATTTACGGTTATTAAATAGGGTTTTGGACAGGTTAAGGTATGCAAATTTAACTATTAATTATGGTAAATCTAAATTCTTTAGAAGTTCATTGAAATATCTTGGTTATGTAGTTGATGAGTACGGTCTTCGTACAGATCCAGAAAAGGTTGCTGCTGTATTAAATTTTCCAACACCAAAGAGTGCTAGGGATGTTAAAGTTTTTCTAGGTACATGCTCATGGTATCGTCGTTTTATAAGGAATTTTTCTAGTATCGCTGCTCCACTTAATAAGCTTACATGTAAAGGTAAAAAGGCTCCACCTTTTTCCTGGAGTGAGGAAGCAGAGACAGCTTTTAATAATTTAAAAAATGCATTAATTTCAGCACCTATTTTGGCAGTTCCTGATTTTGAGAAACCATTCTCAATTCATTGTGATGCTTCAGCGTACGGTATAGGCGGAATGCTCTCTCAGAACATAGATGGCTTGGATCATCCTGTTGCTTATGTTAGCCGTTCACTGTCGAAAAGCGAACAAAATTACAGTGCTACTGAGAGAGAGGCTTTAGCCGTAGTGTTTGTGGTTGAGAAGTTTCAAGCTTATGTAGGTTCGCGTAGGTTTAAAGTAATTACAGATCACGCTGCTTTAAAATGGTTTATGAACTTAGAAAATCCTACAGGGAGACTGGCAAGATGGGGTTGCAGGCTGTCACAATATAATTTTGATATTGAACACAGAAAAGGTACCGATAATGTTGTTCCAGATGCCTTATCGAGGTTGATGAAGGTTGACGCTGTTAATGTTTCCACAGTTGCTGACGAGTGGTATGATCGTATTTATAAGGGATGTCAAGAATTCCCTACAAATTTTCCAAATTTTTGTTTAAAGGACAGTAAACTTTTCAGGTATTCAAAAAGCAAGTATAATTTAATTAGCGAGTTTGATTGGAAAGAGGTAGTAAGGAAGGGGAACAGAGATGTACTAATTAAAGAAAATCATAGTGAATCTACTGCTGCACATTTAGGAGTTTTCAAAACTCATAGAAGATTATGTCTAAGGTATTTCTGGCCTGGTATGTACAAAGATGTGGTTGAGTTCATTAAGAATTGTGATACTTGTTCTGCCTACAAGCATTCTACTAAGGTCTTATGGGTCAACCCAAGGTTTGTTACAGACCATTTCAGGTTCTCTCTGTGGATTTAGTTGGTCCGTTACCTCGTTCTTTGTCGGGATTTACATTTTTAATGGTTGTTACTTGTTGCTTTTCGAAGTACAGTCTTTTATTTCCTCTTCGTCGTGCAACTAGTGCGAATGTAGCGAAGAATTTTGAAAATTCAGTTATTCTTGTTCACGGGGTTCCCGAAACAGTGATTGCGGATAATGGAGCGCAGTTCACTGGATCAGAATTCCGTTCAATGTTAAATCGCTACAATGTGCCTAATTTACATTATACGCCTCGTTATACACCTCAAGTTAACTTAGTTGAAAGATACAACAAAACCATTATGACTGCTGTAGCTTCTTATGTTCAGGAAAACCATAGATCATGGGATAAAAATTTGTCAAAAATTCAGTTCGCTATTAATAGTGCTGTTAACGAATCAACTCAATTTTCACCCTTCTTTTTAGTTCACGCTAGGGAACCGGTCATAAACGGTAGTTTTATAAAGAGACTGACAAACCGTATGAGGCTACCATTCCACGTGAAGATTATGCAGGTCAATTTGGACACCTGAATCAAATATTTGAGGAAGTTCGTCAGCATTTACTGAAGTCCCATGCAGAAAACGCTACTCATTATAATTTACGTCGTAGGCCAGCTAAGTTTGCTGTAGGTGACATAGTATGGAAGCGGACTTTTATACAAAGTGATGCAAGTAAATTCAAAATGTCAAAACTAGCACCAAAGTATGAAAAGTGTCGCGTTGTAAAAGTTTTGTCCCCTTTGGTTTATGAATTACAAAGGATGGATGGTCAGACTATAGGTTCTTGGCATATCAAGGATTTTAAAACTTAATTTTGAAATTAATTAATTGCATAATGCAAATAATTGTTGTGGTTTCGTTGTGAAACACATTGTTTTAGTATATAGGTATACTTACTCAGATGTTTGTCAGAGTTGTGTTTTAGTTTATAAGTATACCCAGACATTTGTCAAAGTTATGGTTTAGTTATAGGTATAGTCAGACAGTTGTCAGAGTTATGTTCTGCCTGTTCTAGCTTTAGTAGCATTACCTACTAATACCAATTATTGGATTGTTTTGAAGTACAAGTTATTAAATAGTTTTGAAGTATAGATAACAACGGTTAATAAAGATTGTTTTACAGGTGTCAGATAAAATAAGTATCTGATCACTGAAGTGAGTGCTAGTAAACGATGACGGATTTTGTTAAGCTCTCAATTTAGAGTATTGCCGTTCATCGTGACGTTCAAATGAGAATAGAATATAAGGTATAGTCTGTTAGTGAGGTGAAAGGTTGAGTGTTAGGTTATATAACAATTCTTTCGTTCTTTAGCAGTTGTTTGTCGACTACTTATCGTCCGGACAGGAGGGAGTAGAAGGGTTTGTGTCATCAGTCCTGACGTGTTGGTTTCTTTTATGGTTGGTCTTACTGGAAAGATAAGTTGTTTTGTACATCCACCTGAGCAGTTGGATTGTTCAGAGGGTTGTGCATAAACATAGCAGAAGCTTTGCGTTCTGCATTTAGTTTATAATTTTCTTTTTCCTTTTCCCTAAAATTTGTTTAGGTAACAGACGAGTCTGTTAATTATAGTATCTTGTTTGGTTATTGATGGTATGTTATTGGTACGTTGTTAGCATGTTGTTGGTATATTGTTGGCATGTTTTTGGTATGTTGTTGTAAGTTTACAATTACTATTCTGGTTTATAGTTGTAAACAATATTAGGCTGGTTGTTTTGTTTTTTCTTTGAAACATTTTTTTTAATTGAACGCTGAGGGCAGCGCTCGGTTTACCTTGTAAACCTTTTCATTGGAAGGGGGGTATTGTAACGTGGTGTTAATTTCTACTACAATTTGAATTTTCGCGCTCATTGTGAAGCTACCATGAAGTTGTTGTCATTGGTACATTTCTGATTGGTCGATTTTGGATTTCCAAAATATTAAATTCTAAAATATATTTTTATTGATAAATAGCAAAGTTCGTTATTTACAAGGTTTTAACAACGATATATAATACATAAAACACTTATTTCGTGGTAAATAAATATTTCAAAAACCATGTGCCGGTTAAATCTGCCAATCATACATCATTTTTTATGATTGGAGGCGAAACCACAAATCGTATCGCTTGACAGTTCAAATTGTTGTCGATGGTAATATTTATACTTCAAATGGTAGGATTGGTAGTTATCTTGGAGTCAATTGTTTCGTTAGAATTTCATGTTAGTTTATTATAATAAGCTACATTTTTCAGGGAAACATAATTTTCTTTTCCAAAGGTTATTTGTAACAATTTTCCATACCAGGGATTTTATTTAATCGTAAATAAACGTTTCGATAGTTTTAAGCTGTCAAAAATGTTGGTAGGTTTTGTAGTCTGTGATCTGACATTCTTTTTAATTGGATCCGCCAAGCTGCTCGTACGCAATTTGGAATTTTGGATTGGAACGGAGAAAATCTGTTGAAATGGATATATTTTAAGGTCCAAAGAAGGAACCTGGATTTTATTTCAATGTCGTGAAGGAATCTTCCGACTTATTTTATATTATGTCATAGAAAACTTCATATATGGTAAGTTCATTGCTTGTGCTGTATTTCTTCGGTTTGAGCTATTTCATTCTTTCTTTGTTCTTACTGGAAGTTTTTCTGCAAATTTCAGGCCGCTGTGCATATTACTAATACAACATGAGGTCAATCGCTTGATGACTTAAAATAATATACCAGAAAATATAATTTCATGGATGTCGTCCACGTGACAATAAAAGCATGATAAAAGGCAAGCTTATAATGGTGTAAGGAATCACTCTCTGCTTCTACAGCTCCTGCTTGAGGTTGGATGCACATTTCATTATTAATTTCGTATTAAACTCAAAATTTCACCTACATGTATTAGGTTGGTGGTATACATTTAGGGATGGTGTACATTTAGGTACTTACCTATGGTATAAAATCTTAGGTAAACATTTAAGATAATAATGTCGTATAGGACTACATGGTTTTCACATGTTTCAATTATAAATATTAGATGTTCATGTGGTGTGAATCAACGGTGAGTTCGTAGGACATATTTTTTATGTGTAATTAGTCACTTCTTAGTACTATTACGATGCCAAGAACGAATTGTTAAGAATACTGTGTGTTAATTTAAAGTATACATTGTACTGGCATCGGAATCTGTTTCTATGTCTGAATAACTCACTCCGAACCTCCTTTACCGTTGAGTTAGAATAATGTAAAGTTTAGAAGTAGGACTTTGTCTACTGTTAACATAATATTATATAAACATTTTAAGGTAGCCTAGTGTGTGTAACAATATACCGATCAACATTTAAATGTAAACTTGTATTTTAACAATATATGTACCATCAATATACTATAACTGTTATTATTATTTCTCCCTAACACACCTAGGTCTCTCTCTTCCTCTCATCTTATTTTTGTGACTTGGGAAGCCTGCCGTTACCGGGGCGAGCAGGAACCCAACGTTACAATGTGAATCGTTTAGTGGGTACGTTACCTTACAAATTTACAATATAGCACTGATAGCCTAGTTGTATGACCGTCGACTGACAAGCCAGTGGTCTCGAATACGATTCCAAGGCGCGCACCTCAGATTTTTCGAAGGGTGCGTATTATTTAATAAATTATAAATTAATTATCAGTAGGTAGCTAAAACGGTGAAGAAAAGCAGCGTGATGAAATCAGCACACCTGAGAGATTTTTCAATGGTGTGTAAAGCCATGTCAGAGGCCTACGGGTGGTTTAAACTCTGACACCAGGTTGTTCATCAAACATACGATAAGGAGACCTTACAAAAATTAATATTTTTATAATTATGCAGGATAATATTGCCTTTGCTCAGCACCAGGACACAGTAGGCTAAGAAAAAAAAAGTATGCAGGGCCGTGCACAGACATTGTCCAGAGGGTAGGCAAAGATACAAATCCTACTTAGTTTCAATAATTCATTGTCTGTATCGTATATAATATATATGCATACAGTTGTCAATGAAGATAGTCCTTTTTTGCCTGTATTAACTGCTTCCCCAGTAAGTATGCCTAATCATTTTGTTTCTACAACAACTAATACAAGCACAATCCACATATAACACGTACAAATTTACAACAAGCACAAAGCTGCAAGATACCATGCATAGCTCTAATTAAGTTTAAACAAAACATGAATCATTAAAACCGGTGTAATGCGCTCAGCGGGGGTGAGGGGAGGTGAGGAGAGGTGAGGCGGGGTGCGCATCCCCTTGATTTATACCCCGATTTGTCGTCGAGCCAAACCGCCCCTGATTCACCACCGTAATGCCGTGTTTACTGATAAACACGGGAATACAGAATGCACGTTGTAAATGACTTTTTATTAAGTGGGTATTTTTAGAAAAGATTTGTTATGTTTTGTGTTAGTTAATTTGATAAAAATAAAAGAAACAATTCAGCTAGGTATCATAATTTTACCAATATGGTCAACTCAGTTCTCTAAAACTTTCTGCAATAAGATTAAACAAATAGTTGGAAGAAAAATTATAAAGTTGATCATGGACAACGCTTTCTAGGAATTTAGAGAGGATTGGTTGAATGGTCATAAGACGGGAATGGGAAACTAAAGAGAGATTAGATACTTTAGAAAGCGGTGGGATAATATTTATAATTTATTTATGCTTGTTTGTTTTTTTATCCACTTCACATAAATATTTATCGAGAGGATCGAACCTACGTATAGTCAATATTTTTCCTTAGATTCTTCGACAATAAGACGGTTTATGGTTTGGAGATTATAATTATAATAATTATATTGCATATATAGCAGATAGTTTATAAAATATATTCAGACAAAATTGCGTCCAGTCAATCCTACTAAACCGTATCTCTAATCCCCAAACCATAAACGTTCTATTTTATAACCTTTGTGGATCACTGACCCAGAAATGGTAATAGTGCAAAAGTTAGGAAATCATGCAAAAACGAAGTCGTAATTAAAAGGCTTTACCCACTAGTAGGCTTGTGTCCCACTGGCAACGAGTAGCGATGAGCGGGTTGAGCGAGTTTCCTGACTGTGGTTGTGGAAGAAAACTCCCGTGAAGCTGGAATTTATGTGATGCGATGGAAGCACCAGGGTACTTTAACTTTTACAATATTCTATTTTTGTTTGGCTCTTTTAAAGCAATTCACTAATGTTGTGATTTAAGATACAATACCAAGATTTTGTCCTGGATCGTAAGTGCTGTCAATTATACAAATATTTGTCATGTAAATTAAACCGGCCGCGCCATGCCAAACGCAAAACGCGTTTTACGGTTATGCGTTACATGCGTGATACGGAGAAGAGAGCGTAAAGTATCGTTAGCCAGTCAATTATACTCGCCTGCGGTGGAACCACTGCCTTATATCATTAATGTATTTATCTTTCTACACACGCGGTTCCAACGGGATTCAAGTGCAGTTTGAATTGTTATTACGATTGAAACTGACACGGTTTTAGTTTAAAGTTAACAGAAGTGCCGTAGTACAAAGAATATACGGTAGGTATTCGATATTTTAGCCTAATTGCATGAGGCTATTGCACTTCTTATTGCAATGCATGCTTCTTGGTTTGTCCTTCTGTCATGCAGCAACGGAACAACGGATAGACGTGATTTTTTTCATAGAGATATTTTATGCATGGGGAATTTTTATCTCAGAAATCCAAGTAAGAGGTGATGGTCCTAAACTAAGGCCTTTGACTTTTATTAAGTTACGTGCGTATTATAAATAAAATTGACACTGTCCTTTGAACAGCACCTAAAGCCTTCGGTTTTGAGCCTGATCGCGTCGATTTGCTCTTTCATCGAATTTCTCTTTATCGAATTAGTTGAGATGATGTGTCCAACGCCGTTCTATCTTAACAAAGAATCTTGCTATCTCGCTTTTTAATTTACTCTCTGATTGTAACTTTAAATGATTTCCTAGTGGTATGACTGTTGATTGGCAAGTCAGAGGTATCAGGTTTAAACCCAAGGCACGCACTTGTGACGTTTCAGAAGTTATATACGTATTACAAATTAATTATCACCTGCTCCGGACAGGATCTTTGTCAGTAGGGTGGTGACATATTTGCGTCAGCGGTTGACATCGAAATGTGTAATAAGTGTCAATTATGAGAATGGTTATCATTAATGGGTAGTTTATCATGGATATCAAATGGCTGAGGTTCACTGTCGCGGAAGTTGGTGGATACCAAAATATCAAAACGAAAAGAAGGAAAAAATCACTTGTTGATTTCTTTAAAAAGCAATAATTAGTGGCATGATTGTTGAGTGGCAAGGCAGAGATCTCAGGTTTGCACCCAAGGAATCTCTGACTTTTCAGAAGTTATGTGCGTATCATAAAACATTTATCACATACGCCGTGCGTCTTAGAACACGTTATGTCGTCGGTTCTAAGTGTAATCCTCCCAACGCACTATACAATTAAGGAAATAGAGAGTGCGGCTGTGTTTACGCACACATCTGTATAATATCTCCTACACATATGACTAATCTCTCCGATTGGCCGCTGTGACCGCAATTCGGTCAGGTAAATATAATTCTAAATTGTGTTCAAGAATTTATCTCCTTTTGTGTAGCTATAGATACCTATAGATAATTCTAATATACATAATTATTTTGTTTACTAACTTTGTGAACTTGGTACTGTAGGATTAAAGATACACAGTCAAAACTCCGTGCTACTAAGAACTTAAAAAAACAGATATCAAAGCCTTATTTATTTACAGCAGTACATTAGCACGTGCAATCTCAGCAATTCTGTTTCTATGATTATTATCCCTCAAAGTACCAAATAAAAGACACAACAACCCATTTAAAGCCACCATTCCTACAAGCACTTTAGCTTATAAAATCCTCGCGGGGTCCAGAGTACACCATAAAGCAGGAGTACGTGACCACTGGCTCTCGGGCAATATAACTCATGGACGCAGATTGTACGCCCCTACACCTAAGTAGTGTTTAGAGTATTATTACACCTGTGTTTGTTGTAAAATATGAGGGATACAGACGGGATACTAAAGAGGACGTACTTGTTGTAGTTTTAGGGATGATTTTCAGACCGTTGCTTGTTTTCCTCGCTTCGTTGTAAAAATTTAATATTTTTTTTGTAGGTATATTTCAACTACATACAAAATAACATTTAGCAAAAATTTACAAAGAGCTTTCCTCCAGGCTGCTGGATACCACTGGTGACCGGAGGGTTGGCAGTTACCTCGGTCAATGCCTCAGTCTGGCTATACAACGGGGTAACGCCGCTAGCATCCTCGGCACGATTTCCCCGGGCAGCAACCTAAATTCAATTTTTTATTTATAGGTTAGTCATTATTTTATTTCTAAGTTATTTAAGTTTTTCGTTTTATCATTAATATGTAAATCACTTATCCTTTAAATAAATCGTTTTCTGCTCAAATAACATTCTTTTTATTTATTCCCTCTACATTTTGAATAGGAAATATTTTACCAATTAAACTCTAAGGTTAATTTTTTGCTCGCAAAAATTCACGCGTTATTTTTCTCGGAAACATCACTTTTTTCGAGGTGAAAGATATCTTATGGCCGTTATACACCTGCAACGTATATGCAAAACTTCAGGATGATCAGTCAGCGGTTTAGGCGTGAAAAGGTAACAAACAAACTTTCTAATGCATTTATATATAAAAACTTATACTAAATGGGAGTACAATGTTTTTGTCGGTTTGTACTTTTTTTACGCAACAATGTGTAACTTCTACATGATTTCGGGATGTTAAGTGTAGGCTATTTTTTTCCCGGAAAAATCAGAACTACGGGAACAAAGCTGCTAGTCAAAGCTAGTATTTACCTAATATAATTTAGTCTTCACACGAACAAGGTAATTATGCATCAGTGCGAACATGAGACCGACGTGTCGTTGTCTACTGAATGCTCATTAAAATGAATTATTCGAGTAGGTACACGACTCGTATGCGGTAAATCATTGCTCAGTCAGCTCAGTGCTAGTGATGTGCGTTTTACATAGGATGTGTATTGTTTAAATAGTTATTAGAAGTTAGTATGCGTAGTAGTTTAGACATTCTGAGCCTATATAGCCAAGTGGTATGACTGTTAACTGACAAGTCAACCTCTGTTTTTTTGTGAGTGCATAATACAAATTAATTATCATTTGCTCCTTGCCTCGGAAAGCACGTAAAGCCGTTGGTACGGTGCCTGATCTTTGTTCGGTTGTGTCAGATTGGCGTCCCTTCCAGATTACGAGAAAGAGAAAATAACGCACTATAATATATCCTGCGTAGATATCTAATCTTCGATGAGATTGGCCTCTGTGACCAAAATTCGGTCAGTAGGACATTATTGGTTCTGATTTATTTTATATTGTACTTCTTAACACTATCGGAAAAGGTTGGAAATTAAACTATCATATTAGAGTTGCCATGTTAAATAGTATCATTAGCCCATGGCACATGGTGACTTTTTATTACTAATTATTTTGACAAGTCTAAATATCTTTTTTCCTTGTCTTGTAATTTCTTTAAGAAAGAGAAATAGTGAGTTCTAAATTATTTTAGAGCGAGTTAATAGAATAAAAACGGTTATGCATGTCTTTAATCAAATCTGAAAATGAGTTTAAAAAAGCAATTTTACATCAATCGTACGATAAAAAAAAGATTGGTACCTTATTTCTTTAAATAGCGATATCACTATTCAGACCTTTAAAAAATAATAAAAGTACCCTGATCTTTTTAACACTACCCTATACAAAACACAGGTAAAACAAAAATAAAAGCATCCAATTTAAACGCTGAAGAAAAAAGCTATAAAACTTTGTTAACATTACTGTGTCCAATTTTGTAGAAATGTCCAAATAAATGAAGTAAACTTGCCTAATTAGAATTTACTTTGCTTGATGGGGGATATTTCACGATACGCTGGGGTACTGTGTTTCTGGGGTCGTCGGTAAACAGCTGATTACACCTTGTTATTGAAGAGTTAAGATCCAAATAACGATCTATTCTAATGGACGGTTAGGGTACGTTCACACTGAACGGCTCGGAGAGGAGAGCAGGTTTTTATCACGTTTAAAACAGAGTTTTGATTCATTGTAATAAGGTTTATATTTACTTGTCATATCTTTTTAATTGAGAAAGCTTGAGGGCAAACCTAATGCGTTTAGTGTGAAATCGTAAGAGGAGCCGACCGGCTTCCTCTGATGACGTACTCTTCCACGCTTGCGCAGTCAAATGGCTACATTTGCATGCTCTTTCGTGCTCGCGTGGCCCTCTAAACCGATATGAGTACACCCTTATTTGTAAATGGTGCGTACTTTACAGGTCGCTTTTTTTTTAGATTGTTCAACAACCGTACGACAAAGAATAAAGTAAAAAGGAGATATTTCCTGAACATAAATGTGCGACAAATGACCTTACTATATTAAGCACTAGATGTCGCCCGCGACTTCATCTGCGTGAAATTGAGTTTACTGGTGGTAGACGTCTGACATTGATTTATACACCGTTCAAAAAAAATTCAGGTGTGCTGGATTCCTCGCGATGTTTTCCTTCGCCGTTTTAGCAAGTGATAATTAATTTCTATTACGCAAATAAATCCGAAAAGTCAGAGATGGGTTTCGAATCAACAATTAGGTATTGACTTGGCAGTTCAACGGTCATAATACCACTAGGCTATCAATGCCTGAATTTAAATCGGTTAAGTAATTTTTCCATTACTTGCATAAATTATGATATTAGTTTAGATAAAAACCTAAAAACACCCTTAATATTAAATTGTACAATAAGAAAAAAATATTTTCGAAGCCATTGTAAACGAAAGAAACGCGACAAGCGAACGGAAAAAATTAAGAAGCGTATCGCAAAATTGAGCACACTGCAGTCTATATCGCACAGTGGGCCGAACTTAAAAACTCCGGACAAAAAACGCCGACCAACGCTAGTCGGTTTAACTGCCAATATCACTGTCATTTGTCTCTGGCCAGCTTTGCAAAACAAAAACGTGTTTTGCGATTCCAAAAATCCAAACTAGACTCTACTACCTTTGAAATAAAGAGTAACATCCTGTTTTTGTGATAGTAAGCAACAAAATTGTACGCCAATAACAGCCTCTCAGTGACATGTACGTTTTGAAAGCGTTTCGCTTTATGTCTTTAATTGCGTTAGGCACTGAAATATTTTTGAGTGGTCATATTGAAGTTTTTGACTTATAAATGGTTTAGTTTTACACTGTGCGAGTTGCAGAGAGGTTTGTTGTCAATGTTTTTGCGTCATTTGTATTCATAATGACTATTTTTATGTTTAAATTTGAGTTTTTTTATAATTTTATTTTGTTATGGAATATTCTGTTTCGGATAAGAGGAAAAATGTTTTTACCACCTTAATAATATCAAAAACATTCATAACTAGTAAAAGTGTTTTTTTTTTTCTTAGATACCATTACAAAAAAAATATTAGAATGATCTATCTTTTATTCCATTATACATTGTATAGCTTATTAGCCTTAAACGACCGCCTGGTTACTGTGGCAGTAGTCACTTCGGTGTGAGTTGCATACAGGTCTAACATTGCTTACTTCACTGTTGTTTATTATTCTTTATCTGTTCACACAATACGTACATCGCATTGCAAGTTAATTTCAATAGCGCCGTTTAGTAATTTAAATAAATGCACAACGCCATCTAGTTAAAATTCTAAACATTTGTACAAAATAAAAAACTTCCATTACACTCCGCAAGGGCGTTTAACAGCCTTGGAAACAAGGAAAGCAAAAACGTTTATGCAGGACCATTGCTTTTTGATATACTGATCAAGGACAATCATTTTACCAAAATATGAAACACATCCTTCATTCACTATGCAATTAGTTCAAAGATATTTATTGGAATAATATTACGTCCTGTCCAAAATCTATTAAAAGTAGTCTTTTATGACTGTCTGTCTGTATAGCTGTCTACTTTTTCATACCATCAAACGTACAAACAACAACAACAACATTAAAAAAATACTCAAAACTATTTTCTTATTTCACGCAATTTCAAACACAACGCTTATTTTCCGTTATTGTAAAGCAAAAACCACAGCAAACAATAACCACTGTCTCAGCTGAACAATTTTCATAAGAAATTACTATTTTGCAATCAAAACGGGAGCAAATTGTAGACTGTCAACCATCGCTGTCAAACATGATGGCGGCTGTCAAGCTGTTCAAAAGACAAGACGTTTTGAAATGTTCTCGTCTTTTTGCATTATTAACGGATGCTATTTTTCGGTTTTGAGATTGTTTTCTTTGTCATTTCTAGTTTATTAAAAATCTTTTGAAGATGACAAAGTGGGCAGATGTTCTTTTGTCAGGTTTGAAGTGGTGTTCCATTTGTGTTTCCATACATAATTAAGAGTTTTACCCACTGTGCGGATTATTTGATTTGGCTAAATGTGGTTTTATATTAATGTACAATGTCGGGTCTTATCAATCTGCCTGTCTGTCAATGATGCGCTTTGATAGGCAGTATTTATACCTATATGTCTATATCTATAATTATGTCGGGTTATAAATAAGGCAAAACTTAATAATTTATGTAAAAACATCAGTGGGTTTTGAAATCAACATCTATTGTACATTTAACTATGATGTCTAGAGTTGTTGACGAGAGTCAGCTCAAGGGCCATTAACCAAAGAAGAAGAAGAACTATGATGCTATAAATTCTACAGACAATTTTCTTTATCCGCCGATTTTCCCTTGTAACTTAAAGTTTATAAAACCTTTAACTGTTTTTCAAAAGCCCGTAACTCTCGCGATATACGAACGGGACATAATATTATACTCGGTAAATAAATCCACAAAGTTTTTAACGAGGAAAAACAACCATTTTCAAACACATTTCGCCTTATATTGCCATACGTGCCACATGTTACAAATACACCTCATACTTTTGTCACGTACTGCTAGCAAATTAGGTGGAATTGCAATAAATCTTTTATTCTGTGGCACGATGTGACGCGCTTGAAGGTGTAAATGTTGTCGAATACAATAAAATTGTTCTACGATTTCTTTTGAATGGTTGTTGGGTGTTGACAGAAGTTGTAAGCTTCGTTCAGACTTGTCTTAATCACACGGTCATACCACAGTGCACTGCACTGTGGTATGTGACAGTGTAATGTCCAGTGGCTTAAATGTCACCGGGCATTGGACAATGGGAATGGTGTCGCCAGCTGTCTATTGATTATTTCCCGGTCTTTCTTGTTCATCGTATGGTTGATCATGGTTGGTACCAGAGTTTCTAAACTTCTCATAGGCTTCAGAAATGGCTTTAAACAATTTTAACTACTTATTTTGCTATTAAGTGTCGTGGTGGCGCATTGGTTACGGACCCACTTTGCAAACGCGTGGGTGTGAGTTCGAACCTGGCATGTACCAATGTGACTTTTTCAATGTCATATGTACCTTCTTAGTTAATTAATCTAAGACACCACTGACTAACGGTGAAGGAAAACATCGTAAGGAAACCTGGACTTTAATTGTCTGAAATCGCCAACCCGCAGTGAGCTAGCGTGGTGATTAATGCTCAATCCTTCTCTGTATGAGAAGAGGCCTTTGCCCTATATTTGGACAGTTACAGGCTGATTTATTTTTATATTTATTTTTTATTATTTTGCTATTCATATAATTACATTTTTCAACAATTATTTACACATATTTAAAAATATCTCAGGTGCGTTGATTTCTCCTCGATCGTTTTAGCAAGGGATAATTCATGATGGGACACATGATTTCGAAAAGTGAGACGTACGTGCCTGGATTTTGAACCTTTGACTTGGCAATCCAACGGTCGTACCACCAGGCTATATTTGCTATTGCCTAGTAAGAATGTTAGTGTGATGTAATAAAATCTTAAAATTAATTAGGTAGGTAAAGTCGAGAACATATTTGTGAGCAGACCGATTACCTTACAACATAACATTTTCATGTGATAAGCAGAATTTCCTACAAGCTTACAATGACATTACTTAGACACCAAAAAATAAATTCAGCTGTCATTTTTCACAGGTGTTTCACCAGTTATGTTATAGGCTTTAAATAACAATAGAAGTTAGCCTATATGAGATTATATAATGCTCTAAAAAATTCTAAGTAGAAAACCACAATACCACTTCATGCAAACTGGCTGTCGAATCTGGGAAATCACATGAATTCGTATTCACAACCGTTAAACAAACGAGGCATTTGTCATTCATTTTACGAGAGTTTTACAACTGAACTAAAATAATTATTTTAACGTTCGACCGTTAATGGCGAAATGTAGGTGTAATATAGCTCTGTCTTACTCTTCAGGGAAAGGACGTGTTATGTTAAGCTGGCTATCCACGAGCTCGCATGACACACCGCATGGGGCTATCCGTAGTGATGCAAGCGTCTTGCGCTGTGGGTCCATACGCGTCAGATCCGCCTCGAGTAACATTTTTTTTAAACCTCAATTTAGAACTCTGAAGGGGAAATTATTAATCGTGGTGAATCGCCTAGTGTTGGTCAGAGGTTTCAGGTTCGAATCCAAGGCCATTACGTAAGTTATGTTAGACGACAACACGTTTACCATGAGTAAAAAAAAAACAGCTCACGCTTTCTTTCACAAGGAAATTCAAAATAACTAAATTAAAGCTTTTCTGAAAAACATAGTCATGATTGTGTGCTGTGCGCGGTTGTCCGTGGTCGTCGGCTATGCGTAGTTTAATATTCTAGAAGGTTCTAACAGGAGTAAAACACCGTCTTGTCGCCACAGTTAAACACGTTAGCTGCTGCTGTCCAACCAACTGACACAACCCTTATTAGTGCATGGTAGCGTATAATCCCACACCATGGGAAACTACCTTTATTTAGTTTAAGTGTTCATTAGTATTTCACCCGTGAAAAGTAATAGTGTAGCAGATAATTTAATGGTTTCAGTTGAAAGACTCTAAATTATCATGTGAACGGCTATCTGTATTCAGGTAACGTAAAACTTAACTGGATGTCAATTTATTTTTATGGCTCTGTGGAAAAACAATAGAAACTTCGTAAAAAAAACTGTAATAAAATAAATTAACTTTTTTAAAAATCTTTATTTAGTTACGAGGGAGTTACTGTGTGCGATGTAGCATGGCTGTTGTTATCGCTATCTGCGCTTCTTAGCTGTGCTTCATATGCTGTAGCTGTCAGTGTCTATTTTGTTACATCCTAACGTCATATATTGACACTGGCGGCTACAACTTACAACTCAGCAAACAAGCGCAAACAGCGATTATAACTGCTGTCACCTACACCATGCTACACCGCACATTGTATACTTCATTTATTTTATAAATATTTAATAAGAAATTTGAAAAAACAACTGATACGGATGGGATTTAAACCCACGATCTTCGGCGTACCGTGCCGACGCTCTAACCGCTGAGCCACCGTATCCCATCAGAATCAGTCGAAATTTCAAGTCTCTTTATACGCCTAGGGCGTCTATTTATTTTATTTTTATTTATTTTATTCTTTGTACAAAACTGTGTACAAGGTGGACTTAATGCCTTAGGAATTTTCTCCCAGTCGACCTTAGGGTGATGCAGAGATAAAAACATGATTCATTCTCAATTTCCCTAAGAATATCTGTCAAAATCTTTATCCACAACGAAATTAAGCTTACCTCCGTCTTGGAAAATCCAAAACTGATTTTATTTATAACTTTCAGTACCTTAATTAAGAATTTATGAAAGTTGTAGCCTTAGTTCGTTAAAATTCGTCTCTTGCGCTGTGATTGTTCATTAAAGTAATTGAAGTCGGAACTATCCTGTATTTACTTGTAGGAACAGTTTAACGCCTTCACTGACTCGACATGAATAGTAATTTATGGTACTGGAATTTTCTGTTTTGTGCCTTTAACTAAACTTATTTATGTTGATTTGCTTTTACCCGGCTTTTGCGTGGAGGTCGAACTAGAACAAAAAGTAATAATGTCCTCCTGATCGAATCAAATCTCAAGACAGATTAGCAAACTACGCAGGAAATATTTTAGTGTACCTACACTTGTAGGTACACTAAAATATTTACTACACTAGGTACACTAGAATAGAGAGTGCACCTGTGTTTGCATACACACTTGTGTATACAAACACAGGTGCACTCTCTATTCCCTCATTCTCATAGTTCGATGGGACGACAATCTGGCAAGACTGGAGATAGATCAGAAAAAACGAAAAATAGACGCCAGAATGTATGTGCTTTATAAATATAAAACAATGTTTTTCTGAAAATTTGAATAAAAAATGTAATAATTATCATTATTATCCACTTAAAGTTACGAATAGATTGAATTACATTGCTTAAACTATACCCCTGTTATCATTTGAAAATATAGTATAAAACCTTTATTTTAAAAAATGTTAAAGATTTTCAAAAGTAATCGTTGATCAACATGATTGTATATTTATGTATGATTTTTACATGTTTTGCTTTTTAATGAAATTATATTATTTAAATAAGAAACTCGCAAAAACAACTGGCTCCCCTTGAACCCGTATCCCTATATGGCGTTAGAAAGAGATTCGTAATTTCAACTAAAGCGGGCAGGACTCGGTAGCTTAGTTGGTGAAGCGATGGCACGGCACGCCAGGGATCGCGGGTTCAAGTCCCGCAGTCAGTTATTTTTGCGAGTTTCTTATTAAATAATTTCATTTAACATGATTGCAATCATACTTATCAGTCTGCCAAAGTCTCTAAAGCTATAAAGGTAAAATACTCCACACAAAAACCATTGAAAACCCAACAAAACTCAATTGGACATCTTAACCGAGCATTTTCGGTGTCTGACGACTTCCAGCTCTTGCCCAGTTTAACCCACTTAGCTTGCTAGTTGGCTAATTCAATAACCGACTCAGAAACGAACCGAATTAAGCGAGGAGTTAATTTTTAAAATGGCTTAAGGTTTTTGTCGTATAGAGAAGCTGCAGTTGGATAAAAATTTAATGAATTTTAGATAGATATTTTGATGGTAGTGTTTCATTTGTTTTTGTGGATTAATGTCAAGAAAAAACTGCAATATTTTAATGGTGTTAGAGTTCTTTTTTGTTTAAAAAATTATTAAAATAAAACCACAGTTCAGAATTGGCATGTTTTATTACACAGATTGATTATGGCTCTTAAGTATTAATCATATTGTTTAAAGGTAGTTTATTAATGTTTAAAAATCCATGGCAATTTTATGTTGTGAAAATATGTCTACAGTAAAATTATTAAACAATCAATTATGATAAATTAATAATAATAAAATTATTGATAAAACAACTGCAGTATTTATCTAAAATCACAAGCAATTCAAATTTTTTATTTAGTTATTAAAAACAATATATTTTAGTCTATGTATATTTAACTATAAACACCTTCTCAAAACATTAGCAAAAGCTGAAGCCACAAAACGTACTCACCCAACTTCGTTACAAGTAATGCCATCTAGCGGTCCGCGCTACAACCTCTTCAAAGAACGCCCAAACAAGGTTAGGTCGCGACGCTCCCAATTGGATAGCGCTGCTGGTTTAATTACTGTGTACACTCCAACTTTTGAGGAGCGATGTGACTTTGGACGGGGGTTCTATCTGATGTTCAGTCTCTCAGTGTTTGAAAGTTTGTATAAGTTGAAAGAACAGGAAAGCCCCAGTTGTTGTTAAGTATTTGCTATAAAACATGAGTTAAGTATTTAAGAGAACGTTTTTATTTTGAAGCAGTTTGCAAATATAATTTTCAACACCTGCGATTTCTATAAAACGCTGCGTTTTTCAATTACTGTTAATATAAAATAGAAATTAAAATTCAAGTGATATTGTTTCAAGGTGTTTTGCGCCACTATTGACATATCTTGCAAGATGGCTGTGTCCAACGCACCGGATAATAAATTATGTATTTGTTAGCCTTTTCACTATTTTTGGTGGTAATTTATTTACAAACACATTTGTTTAAACTGCTGACTAAGTGCCCAGTTCGATATTAATGGCGAAAAAACCATGGATTTCTTCTGCCGACTAATAAAATGCATCTAGAGATACGATTAATTAATGCGTAATTAATTTTAAATGGTTAAGAATAAACTTTTTGTTTCTACAAATTTAATTGCGGGCACATAAAAGATATAATGACACTATGATATTATAATTAAAATAAAGCAATAATCTCCAAATTAAATATTTTATAGTTTTAATCTAAATTATAACTGCAACACAAATTTCTTGGAAATTGTAATGAAGACAGACTAGCTGATCGCTAATTATCAAACAAAACAAATGCAAATCTATCTTAAACAACGTCACATAATCCTGTTGCAGCCGCTTTAGCCCGGTTATAACCGGTTCACGCCGCTCTCAACCGGATATAACCGCTACAGCAAAGATTACAGGGTGCTTTACCAACGCGAGGGCTTATTAAGCATCTAGAGTCGAAAATGTAAATTAGCAGCGAAATTGCGAAGAGATGTTCGACTTAATGGCATTCATTCGCGTTCTTGAGTGTGTTAAGTTCAGTCTGCAATCAGCTCGTGTGAAATGTCTTTACGTTTTGCTAATGGCTGCCAGTTCTGTCAGCGCTTAAGTCTACGTTTCTAGTAAAATGTTCTTATAATTAAAGCATTTGTGCGGAATGTATTGTTATTGCGAGCTAGGTATAGATAAAACACACGATGTGCCTTAGACCGTTTCCGTAATGATCAAAATTCCTTCTCTGTCATGGTAACCGGTCTGTTTTTGTAAAAGGAGGTGCGCAAGCCTTAAAAGAAACCTAATCCTTTACGACAACACCACTCATCATCAGGTAGGGTTATAAAATAACTGACTTCGCAAGCAGCTGCGCTTTCAATTTCTAAACCAATATTTTCTTAATTTTTTTGTGAATTATTTTTGCATGTTAGCAAAAATTTTAATGTAATTATTTAATAAGAAAATATTGAAAAACCCACTAATACGGATGGGTTTCTAACCAAACCCACGATCTGGTGCCGACCGCGACGCTCTAACCGCTGAGCCACCGTATCCCATTGCAATCAGTTGAAATTTCAAACTTCTTTCTTCGCCTAGGGCGTGTGGTAATATCTATTGGATTACATTACGTATCCGACTCAATATTTTCTTCCCTAGGTAGGATAAAAAGCCATGAATTATTCTCTCAAAATTCGTCTCCAAAGACCTGACAACAAAACCTATGCCAACACCACAAACCCTGAACTTATTTTTGAGCCAAAAGCGTCGACAGCAATCGAATTAGCACCGAGTTTGTGTACCCTAGACGTTATACCACGGCCGCGTTACACGCTCTTTAGCAAACTTTGTAATGCTATTACCAACTTGCCACCAGCACTTTCATGTCGGATCGGTAATGGAACCTTCGGAATACAATCTCGTTGGAGTCCGAGACTTCTGAACAGTATTCTGGATAATGGACGCGAGTTTACAGTTTGTTGTTGACATTAAAGTTTTTAAAATAACAACAACTATATTGTAGTCTTTATATATCTATGACGTAAAAGTTAACTTTAAAAATTGCTTAAAAAAGTTTTCATCTTTTTTATGGTTGATGAAAATCCGAGTATCAGAAACCTAAGTTAAAACCTAGGTTAACATGCTATCATAAATTATGCTTTAATGTACTGGTTTACTAACAGCGAGTTGCCACAAAACCTCTAAGTTACTAAAAATATTTTTATTTATGTAGAACATTAAAAAACATAATTTAAATGAGTCTAGTTACAAGTTTTAAAGGTAGCCTATCCACTAATAAGAAGAAACTAGCAAGAAACTCCATGGTTGTTCATCCAAAAAAAACCCTACACGACACACACGTTCATTGGATTTCTTTATAATTTTACTCAGACTTGACAGCAAAAATCATTGAAGATGAAATTCCAAAATTGGCGCGCCAACCCAATTTAAATTCTCGCGTAATCAGATTAAGGTACGCTGTAATACATCACGTAGCATATTTCTCGAATTCATTCATCAAATGAGAGCACAATCAATCTTGTGAGGACAATGACACTTCGTTATGTCATCATTGTTCGCATATCACAATTTGCTAGTTCAAAATGAAGGCTCATCTGCGCTGGAAATTTTAGCTGCGTATTATGGGTATGCATTCTGAATGGCTCGCTTTGCTGGTCAGTTACTTTGTGGTATATATACTACGCATGATGTAGTTGTAGTTACTGCTTTGTAATGGTCGATATAATCGTTTGAGTTGAGTGCATTGTCTAATACTAGTTGTTACCTTGTTTCGCAGACAGAAATTTCATCGAATTTAGTTTCGCAGAAAATGTTTCGCATAATATTTGGTTGTTGTATTTTTATTTTGAATATTATTGTTTCAACGACTATTCACTTAAATAAAACATTGTTCCATAGAAACGTGGTTTATCACATTTTAACTAATAAACCGACTTTGATAAAACTAGAAATAACACAATAAGTATCTTGCAAATTGCCTTGACTCTTACGTTTTATTTTCTTCATAAATAATGTACAATATGTACACACATACAATAAGGCAGAAAAGAGATACATACAAAAGTCCTATTGTTGTCTCTTGTCCTACGCCACTGTTTTGGGTGTTTCCGCCGACTCCACGGGACCTACCTACACCATTGGCGGATCGAGGAAGGTGAATAAGACACAAGGTGAACCCGGACCAGAGACACTTAGATGAAAACCGTGTGGTTTTTAGCACGTGCAAGTTGAACATAACTCCATCACTGGCATCACTTGATGGTGGAGTACTCATATGGGGTTTGCTACACTATAAAAAAAAGGTTAAAACCTTAAATTAATACACCTCAATGCAAAAATCTATACTCAATCAACGATAATAATAGTGATAAAACTAGATGTTCTATATTTTAGTTAATCGATCTCATTATAAAGCTAATGAAACCAACGAATACTAGCCATGATACCTAGAAGATTTCACTTGAACTCCTAGGAAAACATTAATTACTAGAAACTGTACAACTTTTAATGATCTCAGTTTATTAGTTAATACTTAGATTCTTAAATTTTTTGTATATTGGTTACTTCTTACTTTTTGTTTTTATATAAATTAATATAAATGTCTTTCTAAAGTTCTTTTTTTTTTTGTACAAAACTTTGGAACTTTAATGTTACCAAAACATAAATGCTTAATTTAAAAAATGTATATTATAAGTCTTTCTTTGGTTTTATTGCAACACGACACATCCCATCAAACTATGGGACTTAGGTAATATAAGGAACTTGTGTTAGCGCATAATATATTTGAGCACTTTAATATACCTATTCATCTTCGATGAGATAGGCCGCTGTTACTGTAATCCGGTTAAGAGGACATTAAAAATGCAATTTTCGCAGCAAATTGTTCAACATCACAAAAATTTAAATTACTTAAAATTCCCATCACATGAATAAAGAAGTCAAGACTTACAGAGATTCGAGCTGGTCCAACACCCGTGGGATGGTTAACCCCGACATATCTTTAGACTAGAGTCTGGGTAAATCGAAAAACTTTAAATGGGTCCAATTTCCAGGCCCCGTACCCCTCTCCTGCCCCGCGAGACGTGGAGCAATTAAAAGAATTGCCGCGCAACGATTCAGTCCAACAACTAGAATTGAAAACATACTGCTTGAGGAGACTGGACGTGAACGCTGTAGTAGTTAAACTTGTTGGTGCTTTTTTTTTTTACGCGTAGAAAACCCTGTAAGGGTGCCATCACCAGGGGCTGGTAAGGTTACGTCAGCTGGAAATATTTTCCAAGATAAATATTTTAACTCTGAAATTTTCACTTGTATTATAAATTGCAAATCTTTAATCTGACTACTCTCTTACACGCTATTTTTGTTTATAAAATTTTTAGATCTTATTAGTTTTACTAAATGACACTTTATATTATAATTTATATTACCAATAAATGTGTTTAGTGTTATCCAATAGGCTCGCCCCCTATTACATGGGACTTATAAAAAAAAAAGCCGGCGAAACGTGGGTGTACTGCACACCTCTGCCTACCCCCTCTGGGGAATACAGGCGTGAGTCTATAACATAAATGTGTTTATCTATTTAGGAAGCAGTGGAACACTGGCCTAAGTATCAAAAGCTTAAGTAAAAACTCTAAGACCACTAATTTTCTTACACACAAAAACTAACATCACTCTCAAAAACCCTATAAATTTTAATACCTTACCGTCATAACTCATCAGGCTATTGAACGTCTATTATTGCTTAGTTGAGGAGTAGTCATAAATCACAGCCGATAGGACTGTAACTCAAGCACCTTGTTTACTTGTAATCAGATACCTGCTCCAAGGTTAATGACGTGTACGTCTTCGGAGGACGTTTAATGTATTGGTTTGGGGTCGTAATTTAAGAAATATTAAAACTGACGACTAAACTAAACCCGATGTGTCAAGCAGGTCACACTGCTCGTGTTTGTTCTAATAATTGCGAAAGTTTAAAAGTAAATGAATAAGGAATATAATTAAATTAAGTAGGTAAAGAATTTATTCTTTCTAGCCAATCAGACCTAAAACAACTTAAAAAGTATAAAAACAATGGATTTTTATTCTTCAGATTATTTTCACAGTGATCAATTTGGCAAAATATGGCACGGTCAGCCGGACGACAAAATTAAGTGCAGTGCAATTTTAGCCTCTATTTGGTCTTAATTAGGGCGAAGACAATGGAAAGTAAAGCAACTAAACATTTAGCAAGCCGGTGTTAGAAACACAAAATTGGCATTGAGTCACTCAATAACTGCATGAAATATTTTTTTTCCATTTTACAAAACGCAGCGTGGTCGTTCAAAGTACGCTCCCATATATTTCACATCAAAGATATCCTCGATGCGGCGCTTGTGCTTCTACGTCGTTACACCAAGAATTAAGTCTTAATGGGCTTCTCGAAACACCTCCAATTACGAAAGAAAAAACAATCTATTTATTACGTTTAATTGATTGTGTTTTTAGTTCGAATAAGTACCTAATTCACAAATAAATGAATACTAACATATATTGGCTTTCATAGAAATCGATTTCAAAGAGAAAATAGGTCATTCTCGAAAACTCTGATCTGTCAACAAACGGCAAATATTTTTTTTTTTTTACTTTTGCGTGAAACTGAAAAAAGCAGAAACTAAAAACAAATTTGGTGTCTCCATCCAGATTATGGTAAGTCTGAAAGTCTGTAAAGGAGGCATCAGAGTGAGAGAGAGAACTTTCAACAATGCTTCCGTGACAGGACACGGAAACCTCCAGCTTCGAGTAGTCGGTAAGTAAATCCCGTATTCTCGCTCAGAAGTCCGTTAAAGAACACATTGTGGTTTTATCCCTTCAAATCGGGGTAGTAGGGTACCCAAATATGATTTTGCAAAAGAATTCCGACACGCTTCGTACTTCAATTTTTGGAACATGAATTATGGCAAAATGATTTTTTTTTCAATAATGTATTAAAGTTTGATTCCTTGCGGTCAAATATTTTTTTTTTAATACGGGCTAGTTTCTCGATTCTTCAATACCTATATCTTTTTACATTCAGGAAGAAATAGCAAGAAACTTTAAAAGATTCTTTTTTTTTTTTTTTTTTTTTTATTCTTTATTAATTATAGAGGGTTTTTTTTTAAAAAAAATGCCACCCTCATCGTGACACTCCCAAATACTCACCCTTACAAAAAAAATAATAAAAACAACTAAACTACCTTACTACTAATTCCTAAACTAACTATACTATATAATTTTTTCGTGTGTTTTTGGAGTCGTGATAGCCTAGTGGTGGTGACCGTTGACTGGCAAGTCAGAGGTCTCGGGTTCGAACCCAAGGCGCGCACCTCTGACTTTTCGTAAGTTATGTGCGTTTTATAAATTAATTATCACTCTCCGTGCCTCGGATAGCACGTTAAGCTGTTGGCCCCGGATGTCAATTGTAGATCTTTGACAGTCGTTACGGGTAGTCAGAAGTCCGAAATCTGACAACCAGTCTTACCAAGGGGTATCGTGTAACCCAGACCCCAGTATCTGGGTTGTGGAGGTCTGATAGGCAGTCGCTCCATGTAAAACACTGGTATTCAGCTGCATCCGGTAAGACTGGAAGCTGACCCCAACATAGTTGGGAAAAGGCTAGGCAGATGATGATAATTTTTTTGCATCGTCGGAATCAGGAGAGGCCAGGATACTGTTCACCATACCGACTTGACAGTTCCATCGGAAGAGTTTCTTGTTCAATGATTACAGCTGAGGAATACCTTTGGGATGTTCATGCCCACATGAATTTGTAAGTGCATTGGGATCTAGAGGAGTACACATTAGTAACTTTCATAGACCTTAAAGCTATTGAAATAAGTTCTATTTTTCAAAAACTGAGTACTGATATGCTGTCGATTGTACTAAGTTGTGCTGGTTTTATAGTTTCATTTGAAATTAGATCGTTATATTTCCTGGATAATCAAAAAGCTGTAGATCAGAAGATAACTCTCGAAGGGTTTGATAAAATGAACTTTTTGTTCTTTGCAAAGGTTGTTGATTTATTGCTACTATGATCGCAGGGATTGACTTCGTTGGATTGAGTTCTTGGTTGACAATGTACAATGTTTAGCTGAAAAAATATTACTAAATTATATTTATAATATATTTTTTAAAGCGCGTTATAGTACAAATAGAAAGGTACAAGACCATAATAGCTAAGAGGATTTGAATCAGCGATATTCTGAATATACTAGCTGCTAACGATGATACCGTGAGACGTAAATTTAAAAAAAAATAGGTTAATAAAATTACTGCTTTAAAAAAATTAGGCATTGAATTGAGAACCTCCCTTTGTAAGTCGGTTAAGACGCATCCAATCAATTTATTCCTTCGTTTAATAAACGGTTTTGTATAATAAAATCAACAACAAAGTATTATTTAGATACTTAGGTAAACAACTAAACAGTTGTTAATAAAATTGTCTGGCTGTTGCCCGGGGGTCGCAAAACAACAAAGCTATTTAAACTCGATAATATTAGCAGAGAGGTGAGGACATATTGTTGCATTTTTTACTTAAGACTTTGTCTTCAAAGGACTTACAATTGTCTCCCCACCAAATACACATGCGCCCATATTAAGCAAGTCTATCAATTTCTGTAATTTATAACAAATATAATCAATCCATTCATTTCTTAAACTAACGTCTAACTTAAATCTATATCTACTCATCTATAAACTAAACTAACTAACTAAGGAACATTACTTGTCGATCTTGTTGATGTGAACCTTTCACTGCTGTGAACATAATTATATTCTTATTTTGTATGTATTATTAGTTACTATAAATAATTTAGTGCCAAAGTGACTGGGGGTTCTACCCAGTAGATCGCTCTCAATCGACTTTTTCTTTCAACAAAAATCTCGAAATGCATGCATAAATCATGTAACTATAAAAAACTACCTACTATTATAAATATTTAATAAGAAATTTAAAAAAACAACTGATACGGATGGGATTCGAACCCACGATCTTCGGCGTTTTTTTTTTAATTTTTTTTTTTTAATTTCTTATTAAATATTTATATTTAATAAGCTAACATGTGCTAAAACATGTAAAAAATTTCACAAAAACTACCTACTATTGTTTGTTACAGTACGACCTTACCTTTTGATACAATGCTATGTGACCTAACCTTAATAAACGAACATAATAAGGGACTCGATCGGATATAAAGCTTCCTACTTAATGTTGTTTCATTCGCTATAAAAGAATTTGTTTTTAACACGTCCTTTAAATTCACAGCAGCGTTTAAGCCTGTAGTCTTAGCATCTTTTTTAATACAAAGTATTTCATTATCTGCCTAGCTTTTTCCCAACTATGTTGGGATCGGCTTCCAGTCTTACCGGTTGCAGCTGAATACAAGTGTTTTACATGGAGCGACTGCCTGTCAGACCTCCACAACCCAGATACTGGGTTACACGATACCCCTTAGTAAGACTGGTTGTCAGACTTTCAGGGTTCTGACTACCCGTAACGACTGTCAAAGATTTACAATTATCAGCCGAGGCTAACAGTTTAACGTGCTATCCGAGGCACGAAGAATGATAATTATTTTTTAAAACGCACATAACTTACAAAAAGTCAGAGGTGCGCGCTTTATGTTCGAACCCGAGACCTCTGACTTGCCAGTCAATGGTCACCACAACTAGGCACGACTCTTCTAAGTTCTTCTAAGTCTTTGAAGGTCTAGACTAACATTAAACCTATAAATCCTAACTTACTAATGAACACCATAAACAATCTAATTTAACAATTCAGACTTAACAAATCTCTTTCAAACCTACCCCCGGTATTAGCGTCGCACGAAGCAGGTACAGTCGAAGCAACAAAATGAGAATTTAATAACATTGTACAGTTAGGTCGTTACCTACGCCCCACTGACTTCATTTGCATAGAAATACGGATTTGAAACGACACGGCTAACGTGTAGCTGGGGAGGTTTAATAAAAAAATGTCGCTGATTTTTTTTCGTGACTGTACTTTCTTGGTGTTTAGTTTATGCTTTTTACGTGTGTATTGAAATAATTATCTTATTGTATGTCCCTAAAGATTATGCGAAGTAATGTGTTATTTGTGTTATAGTAACCTTGTACAGTGATATTTAACGTAAGAAAACTTGTTCCATCAACTGAAATTTTTGCTAAATCTTTGTCATGTTACTCCTTAACTAGTTTTTTTGCCATTTTTCGTCATTACATGCAGTGATTGACGAGCAATAACTATGTACCTACATATTTTAATATTAAATTATTTTATTTAACTAAATAAAATTACATTTAATTCCACTTTCAATTAATTATGTGAGTGATTGTATAATCCAAATAGTAGTATAGAGCCAAAAGCGTCTGAATTTATTTAATATAACACAAATTCACGCCAGTATTTCTAACAGGAGGTAGGCAGAGTGTAAACAGTACACCCACGTTTCGATGGCTATGTTATAATAGTCCCATGTAATAGGGCGCGAGCCTATTGACATTAACCAGGCACAATATTCCAAACTCCGTGCTGCTACTGATAATTCTTGATGAAAAAACCTATTAGCGCTGCCCAACCCGGGGATCGAACCCAAGACCTCGTGGTCAGCAGTTGCGCTTGCTATCACTAGGCAGTCTACATATACTTCTTTTTTTTATCGTGTGGTTGATAAACAATCTGGTGTCAGAGTTTAAACCGCCCGTAAGCCTCTTACATTGCTTTACACACCATTGAAAAATCTCCTAGGTGTGCTGGTTTCATCACGTTTTTTCCCTCACCGTTTTAGCAACTGACAATTAATTCATAATACGCACATAACTTACGAAATGTCAGGGGATCTTATTCAAGACCTCTGACTTGTCAGTTGACGGTCATACCACTAAGCTATCAGTGCTGTCTACATATACTATTATATATAATAACTACATACACTATTAATAACTATTAGATGGCATTCTTCACGCCCCACACTTCGGTAGTCAACAGTAATATAACCATGTAACAAGACCGCGATGTCGTGGTTCTATGATATATGGAGGTATTTGTAACATTAGATATTAGGAAGTTATATTAAACTATGTGCAATGTTTAGTGATATTGCTATTATATTAGTTGTTTCATATACGAGTGAACATTTGAATATTATTAAAATATACAATGTGTAGAAAGTACCATGTTGTTCTCATTAGTTACGTCATCAGAACCGATATTAAAAAATTAATTATAAAATTTTCATCATATTCGCTCGTAAAAATGGTATTTGTACTTCATGGCAGAAAAATCCTGTAACTGTCCCACACTGCAGGGTTAAGGCCTCTTCTCGTACAGAGAAGGACCGAGCATTAATCACCGCGCTAGCTCACTGAGTGTTGGCGATTTCCGACTAATAAGTTCAGGTTACCTCGCTATTTGTTCTTACACCATTAGTTAGCGATACTTTGATTAGCAAAGAAAGTACATATGACATTGAAAAAATCACATTGATACATGTCAGGTTTGAATCGACACCCACGTGCTTGCAAAACGGGTCTGTAATTATTGCGGCACCACAATAATTTAAATAAAATCGAACCAGAATGGAAGCTGGTGTCGCGGAACGATGTAAAAAAAATAGATGAATAATATGTTAAAAAGTATTAAATAATAAAATATTAAACTCAAATGTTATTATGAAGAAAATTTTAGCATAATATTCTATGCTAGCAAAAGACTAACAATTTATAATTATGCAGAAAACTACATAACAATAACAAAAGCTAATTTTCCTTCACTTTAACGCTAAATTAAAAGTAAACAACGTTGCTACAAGCTACGCGGCTACGAGCCTCTACGCGGCTACGAGGCTCTACGCGCTACGAAACATCTACGGTTTCACCAAGTAATGTTAATTAGGGGAAGTTCGACTGCTTGAAAGGACCATGGGGGATTTTGTATGGACCCCGTCCCCACCCCCCAACAGTCACGGGCTATATGTCAACATGTTTGTTAGGAGCCATAGAAAGGCAAGCCACCTGTTTTAAGAGCGAAATCAATGGAGATTTTTTTTTACAGGACAAAACGTTTAGGTACTTTTATGATTATTTTTCATAAAAAATCTGTTATTATGTACATTTTTGTACAAAAATATATTACTAATAGGATAAAAGTAATGTAAGAAAATAAGAAAGCTTATTTCAAACTACAAAAACCAATGTGTGTCTCCTCACGAGGGAACTCCTCAACGGTCAGTAGCTCGTACACGAAACTTTGCGTATACTTAGGTTTAAACATGATATTCACCATATGACCTGATGCTGCACCAAGAATTGGCTTCACACGCAGGATTTCTTCAACGCTTATTAGCACATTTACGAAACTCTGTAGGCAAATACTTAAGTTTACTTCGTTTATTGCCTGCGCTGCTACAGAACTTTAATTATTTTGAACAATTAAAACCTGAAATAATGAACATTGGCAAAAACAAGTGAATAACGCCAAAAACAAGTGAACATCGGCAAAAACAAGTGAATATCGGTAAAAAACAGTGTATTACCGATAAAAATATGTGGACATCTGCCCAAGTGAACGCCGAAAACCAAGTAAACGCCAAAAAAGGAGTGAACGTAGAAAAAATAAATGAACATAGGCAAAAACAAGTGCATATCGGCAAAAACAAGTAAACGCCGAAAAACCAAGTGAATGCCGAAAAAACAAGTGAAAGCCGAAAAAACAAGTGAACGCCGAAAAAACAAGTGAACGCTGAATAAATAAGTGAACATGGGCAAAAACAACTGAATATTGGTAAAAACAATTGAACCCCCAAAAAGGCAAATGAACGCCGAAAACCAAGTAAACGCCGAAAAAGGAGAGAACGTAGAAAAAATAAATGAACATAGGCAAAAACAAGTGCATATCGGCAAAAACAAGTAAACGCCGAAAAAACAAGTGAACACCGAAAAATTAAGTGAACATGGGCAAAAACAAGTAAATATCGGCAAAAATAAGTGGACATCTGCAAAAACAAGTGAACGCCGAAAAACCAGGTGAACTTCGAAAAATAAGTGAGCGCCGAAAAAACAAGTGAATTAGGGCAATTTTACGGGTTTACGAGTATTTAAGAAAATTACAAGATTTTACGGCGTCCATTTTTTTTTCGGCGTTAACTTGTTTCTGCCGATATTCACTTGTTTTTGCCCTAGTTCACTTATATTCTCGGCGTTCACTTATTTTTCGGCGTTCAGTTGGTTTTTCGGCGTTCACTTGGTTTTTTCGGCGTTCACTTGGTTTTTTCGGCGTTCACTTGGTTTTTCGGCGTTCACTTGTTTTTTCGGCGTTCACTTGTTTTTTCGGCGTTCACTAGTTTTTTCGGCGTTCACTTGTTTTTGCCGATATGCACTTGTTTTTACCGATGTTAATTTTTTCATACTTGTACGATCAAAATAATTAAAGTTCTAAATAGTACCACGGGCAATAAACGGTTTATTTATAATACTTTAATATTGATCATAAACTAATGATGCAACCAGGATCTTCTTCTCACAGAAAACTCCTTAATGGTCAATAACTTACAGAAGCCTTGCATAATTATGCTTACGCATATTTTGATAATAAAACGTAATATTCACCATATACATACATACATAGACTCACGCCTGTTTCCCAGAGGGGTAGGCAGAGACAACGGATTTCCACTTGCTACGATCCTTGCATACCTCTTTTGCCTCATTCACTCTCATCACGTTCTTCATACATGCTCGTCGGTTTAGGGTACTCCTGACCTGACCTTTCTCAAGGACATCCCCGACTTGGTCATAGAATGTTCGACTAGGTCTTCCCCTTCCAACTGTACCATTCACCCTTCCCATGTACACTTGTTTCGTTAGTCTTCACCATATGACCCGATGTAGAACTAAGAATCGTCTCCATCCGTAGGATCTCTTCAACGGTTTTTGGCAAATACAATAAACACAGTATATGTTTACTAATTAAACATGATATCCATCATGAACCCACGATACCGCCAGGATCGTCTTCTCACCTGAGAACTCCTCAACGGTCAATAGCTCGTACACAAAACCTTGCATATTCGTATGTTTATTTAGATGATTCACCATGACGTATGAATATGCAAAGTTTTTTTGGACGATCTATTGACCATTGGAAAATTCTTACATGTAAAGACGATTGAAGCTGCAGCATCTGGTCAGTGACTGTCATGTTTAATCAGCTAAATAAACGTAGGTATGCGGCGCAAAGTTTCGTGCACGAGCTACTAACCGTCGAAGAGTTACATGTAGAGACGATTCTAGCTGCATATCAGGTCATGGTGATTATCATGTTTAATCATCTAAAAATACGTAGGTACAATGCAAAGTTTCGTGTACGAGCTATAAACCGTTGAAGAGTTCCTATGTGTGGAGATGATTCTAGGTGCAGCATCAGGTCATGTCAATCATATAATTGTATTGTTAACAGAACTGAACGTGTAAGAAAAATTCTAGCTAAATCGTTTAGGAGGAATTAATAAAATAGCTAAAAATAGCTTGAAAAAATAGCACACAAAAGTGCGATTATTTCATAAACCCCATTCATTTCAAGATTGTCGCCATAATAAAAAAATATCAACATGTTATGATGCTTCGAATGAGATATGTTTCAAATCTGTTGGAGGGTGGGGACACTTTTACCCAAGGTCCTTTGTATGTTAGGAATTTATTGTATACAGGATGTTTTCGAACACATATTACATCCTTAATACTGCACGCTCATATGCTGTTTAGATTTAGCTTGTAAATGTGATAAATATAACAATTTAAAATACTGGCGACAGCCTCGGGATCTCATATTTCCATTGGTTTATTTTTGAGATCTTTTTTTATACGTTCATAATTAGGATTGTTAAGTTTTTCCTTAGCTGTCGCCCGAATGCAATTTTTTTATTTCAAAACAAGTTTCTATCTAGCTGAAATTTTTGCTGAAACTTTATGATGTTCCTTTTCAAAAGGTTTAGTTTGAGTTTTCATAACTATATTCACCGATTTTATATCTTCAATCAACTTCAACTTATGAGTGAGATAGCAGATTAACGCGATAAGGCGCCTTAAATTCTAATTATTATTCAGAATCACCCTGTATATACACATAACTGTATTGATGGCAAATGTTTTAGTGAAGTGTGTGTTCATTACATGTAAGTTTTCTGTAATATCGGGATTTTCTTTGTGTATCTAATTTGCAGATAATATGAGAATAAATATTGTCGTAATTTGAAATTAACTAGCTTTAAACCACGGCTTTGCCCGCATTGAAGTTGGACCACGTTCCAAAGTATTATTTTTGTTAATTCAGGACTTAGGCTATTTGTGCGCAATGTTTCATCAATGGTTCAGTGGAAATCCGTTCGATAGTTTATAAAAGAGAACACTTGTTTTTTTCTCTATCTTTTTTAAATTAAAAGAGTATTCATATAGATATAAGTGGACCGAAGACCTCGAGAACCACCTCCCGGCAGGGTGTGAACTTCTTCGGCCTAGGAAGTCTTTCAATCGACTCCAAACCTAAGTAGGCTGCTAAATAACGGTAACCTAATAAAAAAAAAACAGACAAAAAAATATACAGTGGAACAAATGACATCCTCCTTTATTGAAGTCGGTTTGAAATACAGTGGAATTACAACTATGTATTAGGTGACTTCTATTTTTTTAATACGCTCATGATTTCAAAAAGCAGTGTAACGAACGTACTTTGTGTTCAAACCTTTTATTTTGTCAGTTATTACTGCTATGTACTTCAGCTTATTTAAAAGTGTAACAGAAATGTAACTACATTCCCGCTACAAATTAAGCATACTAGTTGAAGTCAGACGTTACCGCATTGTCACCAAGTCGTGACGCGTCAGAGCGGTCAGTGTTGACGCGATGACAGCTCGAGTTGACGCGGACACGTGTAACGCTAGATGAGCTAAATGCTTACCGACACATGTTGATGACTGGAGTTTAAATTTATAAATCGAGATAGTCTGATTATTACACGATCATTCTTTTATTTTTTTATTTATAGTTTGTGCCGTGTGGTTTCCGGCCTGAGAATAGAACCACCCCTACTCAACCCGCGGGTGTCGTAAGAAGTGACATAGGGAAAAATCTGAAGGATGGGCAGCAGCATCCTACGGAGTAATAGCAACCATCTGCTACTGCGATAGCCAACCTGCTTGCCCAGCGGGCAAATACCTTCAAATGAGCGCACAAAATAAGTGATGCGTATGAGAAGAGGCCTACGTCCAGCAGTGGACTGATACAGGCTGTGAATGTATGTATGAATTTATGTATGTATTATTTATTTATTATTTTTTATATTATTTATGTATCAGTTTAGATTCATAGAAGTACGAATCACTTATTCTAGAAATATCAATATTCCTTTGACAGATTCAATTATCGAATCGATAGCGAATTTCGATCACCGAATGCGGCCAATTCTTTTTCAGTACGCGAGTCCGCTTGAACGGCAGTCTCTGATTTAATTATACATTCCGTTTTGGATATTCGCGCATTCGGCGCGAGTCGAAAAAAATTGACTAACACGTATTGGAAAATACCATAGTTCATGTTTTCAGAGATTTTGATTTTTGGCAATTTATTTTATTTTGATAAGTTCAACCATACTAAAATAACTTCATGATAAATCTACTTAAATAGATCAACTGTCATGGTTACTTTAATAAAAATCCAGCTTTATTAAGTCAGTCTGGTGTAGACAACCACATCTCACAATAGCTACACGTCTGCGCTTAATGCACTCGCACGCTGACGTAAACTTATTTGTCACAGTTATTATGAGTAAACTAGACTTTTTACGAAACATCTAGTATTGTTCTAATAGAAGAGTCGTGATAGCCTAGTGGTGGTGACCGTTGACTGGCAAGTCAGTGGTCTCGGGTTCGAACCCAAGGCGCGCACCTCTGACTTTTCGTAAGTTATGTGCGTTTTATAAATTAATTATCACTCTCCGTGCCTCGGATAGCACGTTAAGCTGTTGGCCCCGGCTGTCAATTGTAGATCTTTGACAATCGTTACGGGTAGTCAGAAGCCCGAAATTCTGACAACCAGTCTTACCAAGGGGTATCGTGTAACCCAGTATCTGGGTTGTGGAGGTCTGATAGGCAGTCGCTCCATGTAAAACACTGGTATCCAGCTGCATCCGGTAAGACTGGAAGCCGACCCCAACATAGTTGGGAAAAGGCTAGGCAGATGATGAGGCAGATGATGATCTAGTATTGTTCTTTGTGCAAGAACAATACTACACTGGCCGCCAAAACTAAGTAGTACACTTTTAAAATTGCAATTTCTCCTAAACTATAGAAGTTAGAGTATTAAAATAATAGAACGTTTAATAGCTAATTTTATCAGCTTTCTTTGAAGCTATAGTTTATTATACATTAATAACGTTATTATCTTAAAAAAAGAAAAAAACCAAAAATATAGCAATTGTTTACTTACTGGCAAAAAACTTAAACAACATTTATAAGTATGTTTTACACCTTATTTACATTTTAATACATGATATTGCCTCTTCGGCCTCTGGTGTCAGCTTCAAGCCGGTTTGACATACTGAATACTAGGTTTTGGAGGCGATATTGGAGAATATTCTCCCATTTTTCCAATAGGGCTTGTTTTAGGGTCCTGAGGGTGATAAGAGGTGGCTTGCTGCTTTTGACTATCCTCCTGAGTTCCTCTTAGGTATGCTCCATCGGGTTGAGATCAGGACTTCTTAATGGCCAAGTCATAAAGCTGATAACAACCTCATAAATGCATGTCTTGTACGATCCGAGCGATGTGTGGCGGGGCTTTATCCTGCATCAGCATCGATCCATCACTTTTATTAAATACTACTACATACTCATTTAAGGACCTCTTGAGCATATCTCTCTCCAGTCAGGGTGCCATTATCTATAGCCACTAACTCTGTGCGACCATCTGAAAAGTTGTCAGCCCATACGTGTACAGAGCTTTCATCGTATTGGGCTCTTTCTGTAAAGAAGGCTTAAATGTATTGCTCACCAGGTCACCTGTAGACTCTTCACCTTTAATTGGAAGTGAATAGTGAGAATTGAGACTCATCAGTGAACAAAAATCTTAGTCTTTTCTTAGTCACACCCCTGTATGTTTTACGTGCGTAGCGTAGTCTTACTACTCGATGCCCCCTGTGGAGTTTGGGGCAACCTGCTGGCCTTTTGGGTTTCAGGTTTGCTTTAGCAAGTCTTCTTCTCACTACACTATCACTGATGTAGTCTCTTCGCGTCTGAAGAACCTGTTGCCGAACTTTAACTGCATTGAGGTGGCGATTTCTCAACACAGTGGAAACAATATAGCGGTTTTCTCGAGTACTAGTGTACCTGCGTCTGCCATTACAAGATCTTTTCAGATGGTTTTCAGTTTCTTCGAACCTTTCCTTTACCTCTCGGACCGTTTTTAATGTTACACCCACCATTTTTACACTCCGACATACTGATGCCTAGTTTTAGAAAAGTTTCATGATTTTTGCACATCCTTAAGGTCAAAGAGGCATGAGAAATAAAGTTTAAGTGCTGTAGTTACCTAGGCTTTTGAATCCAAATTCATAGATCAAGAAATAAATGTAAAAAAAAAATCACAAAACAAAAAGTTAAAAGTAAGAAAGCAATTTGAAAAGGAGTGTTTTTGTTTTGTAAAGTTTTTTTTAGCCATTCCTTAATTTTTTTTATCAACTATGAACTTTATAAATAAAAAAAAGAATTCTTTTTCTAATCCTTTTTATTTCGAAAATATATCTTGTGTACTTTTAAAGTTATTGCAATTTTAAAAGTGTACTACTTAGTTTTGGCGGCCAGTGTATATGATGTTATAAAAAGTCTGTGGATTAAATTGTGTTCGACTGTAGTTATTCGGTTTATAATAGATAGGTATTGAGATTTTTTAAGCCTTTTTTACCGTCAGATAACTTTTAACGAAGGAATTATTACTTTTTTTTAAATATTTCTTCTATAGTAATATCAATATGCCACTCTTTTACTTAACATTAGAAGAATTTAATTAAAGTTAATTGTTTAAATACAAAACAATCTTTTACCAAACGTTTAAAATTAGTAGTAATTTTTAATAGTATTTCAATTAAAAGGCTATTCTCAAGTCTACATCGGAGCAATATTAAAACTAGTTTTAAACGGTAGTATCATTCAATTAAAAGTCTATTCTCAAGTCTTCGATATAGCAATATTAAAACTTTCCTAATTACACATAAAACCGCAACATACAAAAGAGTTTCAACACGACAAACATTTTAGTTGTTCATTAAAACTGTAAATTGTTACTATGTATTGTTTACGTTATACCTTACACGTACTATGTATTTATCTGTTATCTGTTACTATGTTACGTTAAACAAAATTTGGCACACGAAACAGAACAAGTTTTATGCCATAAATCGGGCACACCTCCGTGACACTACCATAAATTTCAAGATGTTAATATCCACTAATACAATGTACTATACTTTTACCATATAGTGTCGTTCGACTACGAGGTGGGTACACTGGGTACCATCTTTACTACACTTTCGTCTTACTATTTTGGAGAAAGATTTTTGGTAGTAATATTAATCTTTGAGTTGGATAGAATTTGATGACCGTTAATCCATTTTAGGAACCCAAAATAATATTTTTGGTGGCCGTTTAAATTATACCCTTTAATTTTGTATCTATATTTTTTTTTTTTATTTTTTTTTTTATTTTTTTTCTATCTATTTTTATTTTTTATTTTTTTTCCGGTGAGATGAGCGTCGTTAGCATTGGTTTGCAACTCATCTAGGAGATGGAAAACTCCGAAATCAAACCCAAAACGGGCTTTCCGTTAGTATTGGCGAGATGGGCGTCACTAGCATTGGTTTGCAACCTATCTAGGAGATGGAAAACTCTGAAATAAAACCCGGAACGGGGTCTCCGTTAGACGCAAGTAGGGTGCAACCTAAAATATGCGGCAGATTCCTGCAGCCAACCTAGCTCCACACGTATTGGTTCGCCTTTCCTGTGGAATAAGCTAGCAAGGCGTAGAGGGTAATGTAGGCTCTGGGCAATCCTGCGTTTCCTTAATCCCGTCCCAGGCGGTGCAATGTCTGTGGAGAGGTCACTCCACCCACGTCAGTGGTCAATAACACGGGAAGTGGCAGTTACCAGTGATAAGCCTGCACATATGGACGTAAGTGCGGGCGCTAGGGGTCACTTTCGACAGTGGGAGGGTCCATCGAAGGCCCATTGGTCGATTACCGCCCGCTTCAAGCTGGGCAGCCCCCGGTCAGTAAGGTATCGATCCGTCCCGGTGCTGGTTTGCTTCTTTTGGGTGTAGGGAGCACTAGCTTGAGGCTAGATGGCTGGCGCCGATATTCTGGACACCTGCTAATACAGTAAAGCAGTTAAAAATAACGCCCCACCGATCCATGCGCATTGCAACATGGAATGTCCGTACCATGAGGACAGGTCTCCCGGACATCTATGGAGGCTCACAATCACATTGCGCACAAGACCTGCGTAAAACTGCTGTAATCGATGCGGAGCTAAACAGGCTAAATATCTCGATCTGCGCTTTGCAGGAGACTAGATTACCCGATGAAGGCTCACTGCGCGAATCCTCATACACATTTTTCTGGAAAGGAAAAGATTCTACTGATGCCCGCGAGCATGGAGTTGGTTTTGCCGTTCGCAATGAGCTATTGTCTGCCATTGAGAATCCTCGTGGAATTTCGGAGCGTGTTATGGTCTTAAGGCTCAACAGTAATTGCGGCTTTGTCTCTCTTGTTTCCGCATACGCTCCGACATTACCATCGTCAGATGATTCCAAAAACCAATTTTACGACCAACTAGCTGATACAATAAAAAATATCAGCAAAGGCGATCGCCTTTATATCTTGGGCGACTTCAATGCTCGTGTAGGCCGAGATCATTCTGCATGGCCGAACTGCATTGGTTACCATGGAATTGGCAACATGAATGACAATGGCCAAAGGTTATTAGAATTTTGTTCTGCAAACTTGCTATGTGTAACCAATACATTTTTCAAAGGCAAGGAATCCCACAAGGTCTCCTGGAAACACCCACGATCCGGCCACTGGCATCAGCTGGATGTAGTACTTTCCAGAAAAAAGGATCTTCGCGAAATCCTCCACACACGCACCTTCCACAGTGCCGACTGTGATACCGACCACTCTTTGGTAGCAACACGTGTAGCTATCACCCACAAAAGGATTCATTCGTCCAGAATACCAGGTAGAAGAAAAATAAACCTTTCTAATACTAGGGTTGACGAAAATGTCTCCAAGTTTGAGTGCATAGTTCAAACCGAGCTTGCTGCATGGGACGCTAATACATCTATAAGCAATGAGTGGAATAATATGAAAAAGCTACTGACTGAGAGTGCAGGTGAAGTTTTTGGCTATTTCAAAACAAAATCTAAGGACTGGTTCACAGAAAATATCCAAGATTTGCAACCTTTGCTGGACTCTAAACGGAACGCTGCTCTTAAACACCGAATGGATCCCTGTCCACAGACCGACAGGGCCCTTCGAACACACAAAGCTGCTTTGCAACGGAGTGCACGGTACTTTGCCAACAAGTACTGGAGTGGTCTCGGCTACACTATCCAGGCGTGTGCAGACAGGGGAGACATCAGCGGTGTCTACGAAGGCATAAAACGGGCCCTCGGACCTATTGCAAAAAAGACAGCTCCTCTTAAGGACGCGGATGGTGCTATTATCAGAGATAGCCAACAGCAACTTAACCGCTGGGTCGAGCACTACACCGGTCTCTACGCTCGTCCGGTATGTATACAACCGGAGGCAGGACTAAGCATGCCTAAACTGGAAGTATGGACCGAGCTAGATGATCTACCATCTGTGGAGGAAGTTATCAAGGCCGTAAACCAACTTAAGAGTGGTAAGAGTCCCGGCGAAGACGGCACCCAAGCCGAAATTGTTAAGCTGCAGTGCGTGAGACCGCTCATACACAATCTGCTGTGTAAATGCTGGGAGGCGGGGGAAGTACCGCAAGATATGCGTGATGCTAATATCTTTACTCTGTACAAAGGGAAAGGTGACCGTGGCGATTGTAACTGCTACCGTGGCATTTCTCTTTTGAGCATTGTTGGTAAGCTTTTTGGTCGAGTCATACTATCCAGACTCCAAAAGCTTGCAGAGCGCGTATATCCGGAGGCCCAGTGCGGATTCCGTCCCCAGCGTTCCACAGTAGATATGATCTTTACACTCCGTCAGTTACAGGAGAAATGTAGAGAGCAGAAGACTCCCCTGTTTGTGGCGTTTGTTGATCTTAATAAAGCCTTCGATACGGTCAGCAGGGAGGGTTTGTACTCTGCGCTGGAGAGCATTGGGTGCCCGCCTAAAATCTTGAGTCTCGTCAAATCTTTTCACGAAGGCATGAAGGGTGCAGTAGTTTTCAACGGTAGTAAATCGGAGCCGTTTGACGTTCGCAGAGGTGTTCGCCAGGGCTGCGTCTTGGCTCCTACCCTGTTTGGAATTTATTTTTCGTTAATATTACATACAGCGTTTGGCGATGTCCAACAGGGTATCCACCTGCATACGAGGACCGACGGAAAGATGTTTAACATCCATTTACTCAACGCTAAGAAAAAACGTGAGGATCTTTTCGTCGACAGTCTTCTCTTTGCTGATGATGCAGCCTTTGTGGCTAATTCCGCACAGGAGCTCCAGTCTATGGTGGATAATTTCTCTCGGGCTTGTACTCAGTTTGCCATGTCTATAAACCCTAAAAAGACAGTTGTCCTAGCACAAGGCGCTGCTGCTCCAGCGATTTCACTTAATGGCACGCTGTTGGAGGTAGTTGATAAGTTTTGCTACTTAGGGTCCGTCGTGTCGAACAATCTGTCGTTTAATGCGGAGATCGACATTCGTATCGGCAAAGCGGCAACCATGTTCGGGAAGTTAAGTGCAAGAGTATGGAACAATAAACACTTAACATCGAAGACCAAGATGATAGTCTTTCAGGCCTCCATCTTAAGTATACTCTTGTACGGAGCCGAGACCTGGACGTCGTATGCAAAACAAGAGAGACGTCTTAACTCCTTCTACATGCGTTGCCTACGGAAAATCTTGGGTATAACATGGCAAGACAGGGTCACAAATGAGAGGGTTTTAGAAATCGCACAGCTGCCTAGTTTAACCGCCATTCTCAAACAGAGGCGTCTGCGTTGGCTAGGGCATGTGCACAGGATGGAACCTTCTCGAATACCAAGACGTGTTCTTCTTGGTGCGGTAGCGAATGCAAAAAGAGACGTCGGGAGGCCATTGCTACGTTTTAAAGACTGCGCCAAGCGGGACATGTCAGCTTTTGGAATTGACCACCGGGAATGGGAGAAACTCGCGGAACGACGTACAGAATGGCGCAAACGTGTCGCGGAGGGTCGCAAAGTTTGCGACGAAGCCTGGTTCGGAGCGCTCGCTGATAAGAGGCGCAAAAGACATCAATGTGAGTCGTTACCAACCACGACTAGTTTCTGTTGTCAAGCCTGTGGTAGGATATGTCGCTCTCGTATTGGTTTATTTAGCCACCAAAAACGCTGTCTCGCAGACATTACGCCATGAATCGTCTGCAATAGACGTAAAGGCCTTATATATATTTATTTTATTAATCTATAGTGTAGGTAATAAATCAATATCGTTTACCATCAAGTAGGTTCAAAAAATATTTTACGAGGACACGGACCGTGTGTTCCGAACTTTTAAGCAATATACATATTAAAAAAGCAGTCCAGCTTAAATTGTACTAAAGCCATAAAACTAAAAAAAAAGCAATAAAAAAACATAAAAGAACGTCAAACTTCTGACCTTTTGCACTTTATTTATAAAACATCAAATAAATTACAAACGATTCAATTAGCAGCAGTTGATACCTAACCCTTTAAAAATGTCGTAAAAGATAAATAAAACGATTGGCAATTAAAACGACAAAAGCCGAGCATCCACGACCGTTTCCGAGCTGCAAATTTTTTGCAACGCTGTAGATATAGAGAATTCACCGGGTACAGCTCTAGAACCACCATTTTTTATACAGAGACAAAGCGAACGTGATACCAATGCCTGTTTTTTTTCTATACCCTGTATTAAACTGTTAAAAAGCAACTGCTGGTCTTTTTGCTTTTACTTTTTCACACCTTTTTGTCCCATAGGCTAGGCGAAGCTCACTCCATTTTTTATGATCTCTATAGTTTAATTAAATGGCACACGTATTTTTTGTAGCCAACCCTGAGTTAATAAACAACTTTTGATTTTCGATGGTTGAGAAGGGTTTATTACAGTGTCTATTGACCTCGTTATAAAGGGTTGAAAAAAAAGGAGCAATTTAATTACAGATTCATTAAAAACATGCTTTGAGTAGTCAACAACATGTAATTAGATAAAAAATGTACCTACATGGGAAATAACACTTCTCTTTTTTGCCGGGAGTTATAAATATAAAATTGATATCTCTGTCTTAGTCTTTAACTATTTGTATATACAGGGTTATTTGTAAAACACCAGCATATAAGGGATCATTATACTCATTATTATGAACAACTTTTATTATGGGACCAACTCAGAAATCGCAAGAAAAAATCAGCTGTTCCATACATTTTGTTGAGTCATGTGAACATAAATGTATGCAACAGCTGATTTTTTTTTTAGGAAAGAGATTATTCCGGTTGAAAAGTTATTTCATTATAAAAATTGCCTATTTGTTATTGTTTTTAAATTTGTCATCAAACAACAAAACACGGAAGGAAAACAGACATCAAACTTAATAGGACCCCTCGACATTGACTGCCAAGCGCAATTTAATCACTATCAATTTCATACAAAAACACATTCCAACTCCCAGTAGACGTAATATTTATGCGTTCTTTTTACGCGAGCGCTCGCGAGTGTTCGGGAGTGAATTTGAAATTCAGATTTTTTCCCCGCTCCCCGCAAATCCGGGCTATTATTCAAATTTATTTTGGCTAGCCAAAGAGGAAACAGGACGAAACTGCCGATCAACATAGTTTTACTTGTATGCTCTACTAAATTAATTCTCATTGACTTTTTGATGGATTCATAACGTACAAATACATACAAAAAAATATACATACTTTATCTATACATACCTATAATAAAATCGTTACAAAGTAAAAACTGTACATTGAATATTTTTGGAAAAAAGTAAATGCTACATGTTCGATGAATGATACCTACTGAAGCCGAATATGTAGTTTTTAAAAACTTTGTCTGTCTGTTTGTCTGTCAGAGATTGGCGCGAAAACTACTGGACAAATTTAGTTAAAATTCGGCAAAAATATTTTGTTTAATACTAAGTCAGGTTTTAGGGTACAAATTATCACAATAATTATGGGGATGAGCGGTATTGTAATTAGTAGGATTACGGAAATCCACGCAGGCGTAGTCGCGGGCGGTAGCTAGTAAATAAATAAACCAGCCTGTAACTGACCTCATGCAGAGAAGGATCGAGCATTAATTTCCACGCTAGTTCTCTGCGTGTTGGCAATTTCAGATGAATACATTCCTCTCGATGTTTACAAAATAGTATTGACTTTGTTTTACAATATAGTATAGATTTTGTTTACAACATAGTATAGATTTTATTTACAAAATTTCATTGTTTTGAATATTCAAATAGTTATCAAACTTTCTTTGTATGCAACGCACTTATCGGTATGCCGGTCGCCCACCATCTCTAGGCCGGAGAGCCCGACATAACCGTCTCGCATCCCTGAGCAGGACGGTATACATAAGACGCATTTACCCTTCTGCAAAAAAAGGGGGGGAACCACCTCTTAAAGTTGAGGCTGATTGTGTGTTGTTAGAAAAAACCTATTCACAGTATTTCCAGAAACAAACCTTGACAACCACGAGACTAATGCACCTATGATAAAAGTTGAAAGTTTTAGTTTTACTGCCAAAAGTTAAATATTTTCCGAAAGCAAGATCCGATTTGTTTCATGTCACAGCGCTTAAGAGGAACGGCAACGTCGCAAACTATTATTGACCTAATTAGTCAGTGTTTCAATGAAGCGGTGCAACGTTGCCATTACTATACTTTGCCTGTTTTGTTTTGCAGTGTGTGAATAGTACAAGCTATATTGGATCTTTGGTGTTAAATTGCACAATATCTTACAACCTATATATATTATACATTATCTAATGTTATCTAACATAGTTTTTGTTATCAAACTCCTTCAAAAGGATTCAAAAGGAAAGAATAGGAGGGGCTAAGAATATGTCGTAGGCTGATTTTCACCCTTCTACACATACTCACTCTTTAGTATAACCTATACTTGTATAATAATCTATCACACTCATATTATTATACTAGTGTAATCGATATAAATAAAATAGGTAATTAATTGCCAAAGTTTGTCCGCGCATCACTTCAAAGCGGCCAGGCAGGGCCGGACCAATTATAACGAACTTTTTGTGAGTATTTTCAGGGTCCCTGAATAGTTATATTCATAATTGGATTCGGTTAGTAGTGCCGCGATCAATTGAAATTAGAACCATGCAAGCGAAGCCACGTGAGAGTTGGTTAATATATTTTTTTTATTTATATTTTATAGACTCACGCCTGCATTCCCCAGAGGGGGTAGGCAGAGGTGTGTAGTACACCCACATTTCGCCGGCAGTGTAATAAGTCCCATGTAATAGGGGGCGAGCCTATTGCCATTAACCGGGCACAATTCCAGACTCCGTGCTGCTACTGAGAATTTCCTAATGGAAAAACCCAATAACACTTTGCCCGACCCGGGGATCGAACCCAGGACCTCGTGCTCAGCAGTCGCACTTGCTACCACTAGACCAACGAGGCAGTCAATATAATATATTATAATATAATAATATAATATATTATATAATAATATAATATATTATATAATAATATAATATATTATATAAAAATATTAATATAAGTAATCATCATAAATTAAACCCATACAGCCGGCCAAAATTCTCCTACTGTTTAAAGATATACTGCAGCTATAAATAAGGTCGAATTCGGTTTATTCTCATATGTACACCCGGCAAATTAAGTCGGACGGAATAAAAAACATAAATGTTTATTAAAGTGCTGAAACCTGGCATCAGGACTGTAATTTCGGATTTAATGCTACGCCACTGACCGGAGCTTGCGTGAATAAAAAAAGGATTTGTGAGATGGAGTTAGGAAGATGGGTTCTTTACACATAATTATTAAATTATAGGTACAATTACTTAATTAAGAAAGAGTGGTATATTTTGCTTTTTACTGCAATAAAAATCTTTAATCGTAACTCAGTATTTTATATAATCAACCAAACTTACTTGTACTTAAGTGAAGTTCGATGAAATAATAAATGTGATTTTCCCCGTGAGTTTTGCGTCGAAATTAAAAAAAAAGATTGTTGAAATATTTTGGAATCTAACTTTCATAAGCTCCATTTTTATCTACAGATAGGTACCTTGTGAAGCAGACTAGCAAATTATTTATTTACTTATTCCATAAAAGTTATATTATGGTAAGTTTAAACAATAAAAAAAAAATGACCAATTTGAATCTTCTCCTTTTTTGAAGTCAGATAGTTATTGATAAAGTTTTAAGTTCTCAAAACAGTTTTAAATGGATTGTGCTTGTGTGATTGACTAGCATAGTGTTGTGGTAATCAAGATGTCTGATGAATGCAGCTTTATTGCGTTCAAAATTACTTTGAATTTCGAAAACAAAATTTTTAAAAAATCTTTCTATTTTAAAACGTTCGGGCTTTTAGATTTAACGCACAGAACACCAAAAGTAATCAGAATTCCACACAACGATTTTAAATCAGACTGAAATACGACGCCCAACGTATTTTAAATATCCATTTGTTAAAAAAAGCTGAGGAAGTAATTTAAAATTTGGAGGAAATCTGTATTGGATTTTCGAATCTGAAAATATCATTGATAAAATAATATAATTGACTCGGTGTTCTGTGTGCAATTAAATAAATTAATTAACAGTTTTTCGATTTCCGGGTTTCGATTCTTGTTTGTGTTTATTTTTTCTGTTTTTAATGTTGGGTTTGGAAATTAAATAACTTTTTTGTAATGTATTTACCAAACCCACGTTATGAGGGTTAAAAAAAATAACGAAGTACTTGGACAGGTTGGCTAGCTCTTGTGCTTCGCTTGGTTCGTCTTGGCGGGGGCACTACCACGCTCCCAGATTTATTTGTTCTTGAAGTTAAAGTTTTAAAAAAATGCTTAGAACAGGTTACAGGCTTACAATAAGTAAAAAGAAATAAGATAAGGTTAGTTTTTTTTAATATTTAAAAGCTTTTATTTAACTTGTAAGTTTTTATTTTAGTACGTTTAGGTCAAATCACTAAATCAAACCGAAAAAAAAACTAAATAAATATTGATTCATCTATTTAGAACCTATTGTTAAACTCCCAAACAATCCTTTGAAGCCTGAAAAGCATTACTTCGAAAGAAAACACCTTGTTCAGAACAAGAGACATTAATATTTATAGATATTTACAAGGGGTATATGTTTCTTCGGAGAATCTTAACATCGCCGTTCAGCCTTAAAGAAAAAATGCACGACGCCATCAATCGAGGCTGAGATAAAACAATTATGGAAAGGAGTGCTAACACCTATAATGCAACAGACAGACACGCGTTAAACTTAAACCACCCCTCTGTTTTCATCAGGAGTTAAAAATAAAACATTTTTCTTCACCATTTTGATTAATGTCTGTAGCCTTGTCAGTTTTTATTACAAAAACTGTCGCACAGTACTAATGTCCTGCTTATTACCTTTCGGTCACGTTCGTCGTACATCCCTTCCACTGGGTCACGTGACTCTATTGACAGTGGAAAAAACCGTAATCAGACGATTTTCTGGGAAATTGGGCGGAAAATTCAATATTTTTTTACGTTTCTACTTTTATTTATTACGTAGCCGTCGTCGGTCAAGTTGTCAATTTCAAAACGTGGCTTGCAACGTGAGGTTTTCGGTGAATTTGTAGGTTGTGCAAAAATGTTTTAATTACTTAAGTTTTTTTTTTCATCAAGTAGGTAGGTACCTATTCTCAATAGAAAGACCAAAAAATAATACCGCTCATCAATACTAAAAAGCTTTTGAAAGCTTATCTTAAAAAAAACAATCCATTATTTCTAGCGTTTTAGTATTTTGAAGTTTTTAGTTTTTATGTAAAAAAAAATTTATTTATCAATTTTGAATGGCACATTAAGGGGTCAATCTGCCACGTTTTCAGAATTCGGTTATGAACATACATGCAAACAAAGCAAAAATAAATAAGGGCATATAAAAAGTAGTTTAATCGACCCACGTATTATCACAGTGTAATTGGTGAATAAACACATCATCGAATTGGTATTTTTAAACGATTTTTAGCTTGACCTGTTTATTATTTGGTTCAAATTTAGTAATCGATATTTCACCCCCTTCCTGTTCACAGATTGATCTGATGTTTGGTACACAGCTTTAGATTTGATGACAAAACCGTTTAACGTAAAAAAAATTTTTTTTATCTATAATTATTTTAATTTACGTCCAATCCTCAGTTCCCTATAGTACGAGACTAACGCAAAAATCCCGCATTTGAACTCTACTATTAATTAACGACACTACTCAAGAACTCACATTACCTTCGCAGACCATTCCATTCAGTCCATTCAACCAAAAGAAAATTCCTTATCATTCAACACCTCAGCTCACGTTACATACCTATAAGTTAAGATAATTCCCATCACAATAAGACCATCATTACGGCTCCCGTGATCATGTATATCTGTCACTTTCGCTCCGTTTAACGTCAATAAAAGAATGAAGTTACTTTGTTGAGTAGCTGTAAATCTTGGGGAGGGGGACTTTTAGAATGGACGATTTTACGATAAAAAGTCGGAAGATACGACACGACTTTCTAACTGTCGGTCACGTAAAGCAAAAGCTTGCGAATCTCAGATAGATGTGGATTTAAATACGTGTACTTTAAACACACTGTTGCTTTAAAGACTTGAAAAATTTAAGGAGCTAATAAGTCTAATGGAACTGAACAACTTTCCTCGAGGAATATAGGTCGAAATATGAAAATCGAAAATTAATTACAATTAAAATTATGAAAATACTGATACATAAATGGTCACGTGGCTCACTTTTGTATGAGAAGTTATATTTTCATTTTCAGATTTTGCCACATGTAGCTTGGGGAAAGTTGTTCAGTTTTATGGACCTTATTATCTCCTAAAATTTGACAGGTCTTTAAAGCAACAACCTTTTATATAAGATGATCTATGTGCTACATGCCTTTATACAGTAAGGCGAAATTCACATGACAACTAAATTGACCATGGTTCTAGATTTTTACTACTAGTGACATTATATTTTGTGGGCTAAAAGCGTAATAGTAAAAATGTTAGAAAGCAAAGACAAAGGTAAAAAGTTGTGAGCGTATTAAGTACAGCTTTGCTTAAAATGAATGAACTTGATTGAACATTGGAATACGAATCAGCAAAAAAGTTATATGTAACAAATCTGTCATAAATTAATGAATTTTCAAGGTATACTGCTTACTAGTACGCTATGCATGTTGACTTAGCTTCGACTCATAATATGAAAAGTGTGTGAAAACATCCACTATAATCCAGGAACATGCAACTATGCCACAGTGTCACAGAATCACGCGTGGCATGCTTGACTATAATATATTGTTCACGGATCTTAATGGAGTGTACGATTATTATACAAGCGGCAGACAAACGCGTAGCTGCATGGCGGAGGTTAAACGGGACTTTAACTGACGTATTTTAGCGGCGATGTTGTGCTGTTGCAGTAGGAACGTCGACATTCATAGCCTGAAAACGGATGCGAGCAGCTACAGTGCCCAGCTTGCTAATGCACAGCAAACGCAACATTGGAACATCCATGGTCGTATGTAATGATTTTAATAAATATAGCGAGCGTCACGTGTTCAAACCCCACGCAAGACTATCTCTTTTCCAATTTTCTCTTTAACAAAATAGTCGGCCCCAAATCACATTATCGTATCGTACTCTCCCCGCGAGGTCTAAATAAGGGTCCTTACCGCTGACTCGACGGCCAGACGCGTGTACTTTACGACAGACCCACAAAATATCGTCGCGTTTATTTGAATCGCAATGATATCATCCCCAATAGAGGGTACTTTAGACCCTTATAATATTTTGTGTTTTTACTCACACTTTTTGTTAGCTTTATAGGCTTGTTTAAGCTAGTGAGGTTAAGCTCTGTTTAGATGAAAGTTGTCTATGTCTGTTATATTATAATGCATGTTTAAAAAAATTTATTTAAACTTTTGTAGTACCTACCTAAGTAAGTTGTAGTGATGGCGCATTGAGTACGGACTTTCTTTGTAAGCAAGTAGGTGTGGATTCAAACCTGGCGTGTAACGATGTGATTTTTTAATGTCAAATGTACTTTCCTAGTTAATTTAAGATACCACTGACTAACGGTGAAGGAAAACATCGTAAGGAAACCTAGACTTTAATTGTAATCGTCAACAAGCAGTGAGCTAGCGTGGTGATTAATGCTCGATTCTTTTCTATATAGAAGTCTTTGTTCTGCAGTGGGACAGAGGCTGGTTTATTTTTTTATGTCTTCTTCTATCTGTAAACTTCCAGCCTCAGTTCAGTTTAGCTGCTGTAACAAACTTCAATAAGGAAAACCATGAAAACAATTTTTATGTTGATCTAAACGTCCAGTAAACAAATTAGTCTTATGTCTAAACAAATTACTTAATCGTATAGTCTGCCCTTAGCCTTAGCTGTTAAAATGATAACTAGGCACAGCCCACAGCCTAAGGCAGTTAGTCACAGCGTATCATAAAATGTAATTTGTTTTAATAAATAACTTACTCTTTGTGTAACGTCTGGTTTATGATTCGTATATATCTACAATCGCTAACAAATAGAAAACGAAAGAAATGTATAGGATGACATTACCTTTGATCGATATGTCACGTGACATTTTCACGTTTTCTATTTGTTAGCGATTGTAGATAGTCAACTTGGCTAAGCCTTCAGAAGCATTGCAGATACGTTGCCGGCCTTTGATAGTATTGGGCCTCTGATTCTCTTCACTGACCACGCTTTACCTTCTAAATAAACTCAAAAATTAAACTGAATTTGTATGAAATTTTCTGTTAGATAAAGTATCAGAAACGTACTAGTAACCTGTGAAACAGGTTAAAAAAATACTTTTAATTATAACCACAATTAACCACAGTTAACCACAAGCTATTACTTCGTTAGACTAGACAAACAAAACAAGACCTAACTAACAAGACTTTTACATCTCCTAAACAAGTTAGCTGTTATCGAAGTTCATACATCATTAAAGTTTTCATTCAGGAGAGTACAGTTGCGCACAAAAATGGTAATTTGATGTTGTACACTCGCTTTGCGTTGTATAAGGACAAACTAAGAATATTTTGTATAAAACGGAACAGAAGATCGTTTTGAGCGCAGATGCTCGCTGTACTTGCTTCGGTGGATCGTGGCACTTGAGATTAAGTTGTATTTTATTTTTCTGAACTAAATTTAAGCTAGCTTTCTTACCGTGGTTCTTTTTTCGGATAAAAAGACTGACCCTATCCCATAAGCCAATAATTGGTAACAATTACTTATGAACAAGAAGAAAAAAGTACAATGTAAGAAAAAAAATAATATCATAAATATTTTTATAAAGTAATTTATGCATAGATACTATTTGAAAAGTGGAGTTCTACATTTATAATATTTGAATCCACGAACTACTGGCTACAACCCCCAGTAGTTTTATCATTAAGCTATTCGAGATACAAATTAATTATCACAATTGAAATCTTCGAACTGTACATACGGTTTTGAATTTCGAATTCGAAAAAAAACCATTTTTTTACAGTGCCAAGACTATCTCCCCGCACTACAACGATGTATCCCAGATGTACTACCACGGGCAGTGACGCGCCATAAACCGAGTAAATCGCTTGTCGACGGCTATTTGCATAAACATAAACCGTACCGGAGCCGTGCTGGTGCCGTGTTGGAATCGTGTCGAAACAAAATGTAAACTGTGATACAACTATGGGCAAAAATGTTGTTTTAAAGACGAAGAAGATTGAAAAACCTTTTTAGTACTTAACGTATTTTCGATTTCAATTTTCTCATATTATTTATATTACACATTACAGCCTGCAATCATCATCATCATCAGCCTGTATTAGTCCACTGCTGAACGGTCACTCTCAAAGCACTTATTTAAGGAGGTATTTGCCTATAATCGCCACGCTGGGCAGGCGGGTTGGTGATCGCAGTAGGAGATGATGATTTCTGTTTCACAGAAAGATGCTGCTGCCCATCCTCCGGATCTTTCTCTTTATCGCTTTTTACGACACCCGCGGGACGAACAGGGGTGGTTCTATTCTTAGCCTGGAAACCACCATGACAATCTAAGGCCGGAAACCACACGGCAACTGCCTGCAATGCCATAGACAAATTTAAGGAAATTCAGAAAGAGATACGAGAAAGTTGAGTAATTTAAAAATTACCAATAGATTTTACCAAGACGTCTCCTAAGGGCAATGTAGAATGGGAACTTGAGTGCAAGCAATGATACGATAGCTTAGCTAACTAAACTATCGTATCATTGCTCTAACTATAATTAGAGCGCTGCCACGGTACGGTAAGTGTCGCGGGTTCAAGTCCTGCTCGTATCTTATCTCTTTTTCATTTCATTTTGTCTAATTTTTAAATTTTAATAATTGTTAGTTTGGTCGTCCTACTGCAAGTCTACTTTAGTTCTCTGCCTATCCCGATCCAGTATTATCAGAGATCAGGGGAACTAGTCCTTGGAAAATGAGTCCAATACATTCGCCAATGAACAAAATCATGTAAAAAAAAAGATGGCTTTAAAAAAAATCTAAATTTTATTACGTTAATATAAAACAGATATCCGTAAACATCATGAATCTTTTCTGTTTCCTTAAAAATTTCGAACTCATTAAAAATTTCGTTAATCAAAAAACGGGAACTGCAAAAAAAAACTGAAACGACGAACATAAAAATTAACAACTTTTTAAAAGGTCTTCAGAATTACTTTTCGAATAAACAAGTTAAAAGTCACGTAACGATCGTTATTTTTCGCCAACAAAAATTGAATTTCGATTAAATCACTACTAAACATTTTTAACTCTAGTATTATGCAAATGGAACGCTAAAAAGATTGGGGGAAAAATATCTGCGTTCCATTTCAAAAAACGTGTTTATTTTTAACATTTTTTATGTTAATTATATTTGAATGGGTACATTTTTCTCTGTTTTCACGGGTAGGCTACATTTTCCCGCTACAGAATTTGAAATTCAAATTAAGAACAAATCCTGTTCCACGGTTATTCAGATTTATATTCGGTTGAGGGCCAATGACGCAGAATTATGAGTACCATCTTTCATTTTACTTTAACGCAAATTTATTTGAAACACTTCTGTTTGTGATTGTACATTGGGGATGATTGTACTTTGTGATATTGGTTAATTAGATGTTTACATAATAATCATTTTGTTTGATTGGAATTGCCTTTTGAAAATGGAAATTGAATGCTTTTTTATAGGACTGTTTATTGTAAGGACCATTTTCCATGATGAGTCGGTTCCAATTATCGCTAAATTGTAAAGAACGATTATTGTTTCCTTTTATTTAATACAAACAAGTAATTAACACGTTAAATTGAATTTCGGATAATCTGTATATCGTCGGACCGAATTTAATCGTTATGAAGCGTGCGCTCATTAATACTTTTTCATATTTTTACTCAAGCTTTTATTAAAAAATAACTCCATATCGGAACTGTATTAATTCTTCTCCTGACCTTCTGAAACCTCATCATCCTCCTAGCCTTATTATTCCCAAACTTTGTTGGAGTCAGCTCTAATCTAACTAGATGCAGCTGAGTATCAATTTTCTACGATTTTTTAATACATCAGTTAATTATGCTTCTTAACCCTAAACCGTAAATAATTTTGAATCCAGAAAAAAAATAGTGCTGATTCTGACTCTTTAATTCATATTCATATTTCATACTTCTTTGTCCTGCTTTGACTATATCTAAACCAAGATTTAAATGGAATTTTTTAGATTTTTTGTATGTTTGTTAGTAATGAATAAACACAAAAACTACTTATAAAAATTAAAAATAATAATAATTAATAATAATAATAATTGATTTTATAAAATTATTTTATCAATACTAAACTACATTATTAACTATTACCAATCGCTTAAAGAAAATTACCATATCAAGTTACAAGGGTAATACAGAAACCTCACTGCGCAAGTCCAATTCCACTTAGACAATTTTACCCACCTTTCTGACGTCACAAATAAAAAACAATGGTAGTTTCTAAAAACTACCCACAGCCGCTTCCGTCTCCTTTGACGGATAATTGCTAGCAAGTCAACACGAGCAGAAAGCTCATTAAGTCACAAGGGACGGACGTGCCCCCCTCCTTCACCCCCCACCTCGTTGGAAGTGCGTTTACTAGAGTTGTGGCTGTATTTTGTTGTGTGGTGTATTAAATTTTAGTTGTTTCTTAAAAAACGTCATGACTAAGGTCCAACAGTGAACTCACATCGACAGGTAAAAACTCCATTTTGAAAAAAAACCAAAATGGCGACGGTCCGCTATGCCACAAAGGTTCAAACCCCTTTCGTTTAATGCGATGAGCAAGAAAATCAGCAGCATTTTTTATTTAAAGTAGTTTATTTAAACTACTTGGATAAAAGCCTATAGGCCAACGAAGTTTTGTGTTTTGTGGCGCTTGAGTTACAAACACGTACGTACGGGCCTACTCTATGGGAATTATAGTTCTAAACGTAAAAACGTTGATCTGCTTAAACACATATTGTGTCTCTTTCGGTCAGCGAGAGCACCGAAAGCCCATTCCCCCCTTTCATAATCCCACATTATAGGTCCGTAACGTGCAAGTGATACCCTTAGTGTTAAGTGTGTGTTAAGTTAACAGTGATAGTCAAAGGTCGTAAGTTCGAAACCCAGGCACCTCTGACTTTTTGAATTCATATGCGTATTAGAAATTAATTATTACTTGCTAAAATGTTGAAGGAAAAAAATGAGGAAACCAGCACACCTGAAAGATTTTTCAACGGTGTATAAAGCCATGTCAGAGGCCTACGGGTGGTTTAAACTCTACCGTAACTGCTTACCATCCTTAATAGAATAAAAAAACACATACAAATTGCAAAATAACTGAATAAAAAAATATAATAAAGTGATTGTCGATGTTAATAGCGTGGCGTCGCTTGATATAGCGGAGTGAGAAATATTACACCTTATTCGTTTCGCTTTAATTAAACTTTCAATGGCCGCGCTCCGAGTGAACTACGGTAAGTAGCTGCCAGGAAATATGTGGCAATTTAATTTTAATGCTCTTCGGGAGATGATTAAAAGTTTGGGTAAATATGTTGGGAAATAGGCTGCAGATTTTATGTTGCGTAGAATTTTATGAAATTTTTAGCGTACTGAAACACAGATGAGTTGTGTGTAAATTTATCTGTGTCTATGTAAATCTAGTTTAAATTTAAACGTAAATGGTAAATCGTAATCTAAATACCTTGTATCTTTTGTCTGTTGTCATGCAGATTGGTAGATACCTTTGATAATATTAAAACAATTAGAGTTAGTAGATTAGAGTAAGAGTAAGATAATATACTTACTACTTAATTTTTAACACAACATTTATTCAGAAAGAAGAAACCAAATTAATTGATTTCTGCCCAATACAAGGTGCAAAATAAGAAATAAAAAAACAGATAAGATAAATACGGAGATTTATAATGTTTTAGAAAGCAGGTTAAAGACGATGCACTATTCTTTTTGAGAGTCCTAGTAATTATTTAACATGGTAAAAACGTATTCCTGGTACATTGATTTTTTTTAGGTTTCATAAAAAATGTCATATAGGTATTTATGTACCTAATATTGTAAGTAAAACTATCTATATATACAAAACTAACTTGAAAATTAAACAAAGACTAATAAATTTAAATCTAAAATATCACTACCTACCATTTTGGCATTTTGGGCATTTTGGGCACGCATCCTACTGAATGCGTCCCCAAAATGCCTGCTTGCATTGCCTCGCTGAATTGCTTTAAAAAAGGAAATAGGATTTAAAGGTTATATGTGTATATGTGAAAAATTGTATTCAAATTGCAGAATCCAATGAAAAATTTCATTATCATCGAGAAGTTTCTTATTGTTTTAAATAGGTTTGACTGCCTAAACGCCTGTTAAAAAATTACTTTAAACTAGGTCTACTAGTTCCAGAACATTCTTAACAGCTTCCAGGTGACCAATACATACCACACAGCAGCTCCGCTGAAAGCAGTCACTGGAGAAATTGGAGCAGCTTTCAATAACTGAACAGATCAATTATAACTCTCAAATATTGTTTCGTCGATATGAAATACATACAGACGTGCAGATCTATTATGTATTTCGAGTATTTTTTTAATGTTCTCCTAGATATTTTGATTTTCTATTACACAAAGCAGTGTTTAATGCTTATAATTTTGAGATAAATAATCTCAATAACTGAATTTGAATGTCTTAATGTCCTCCTGACCGAATTTCGGTCATCGGAGTCTAGCCAACTAAGCAGAAGATATACCATACTCACCCTTACTGAAAAACAATGATTAAAATTGAATTGACATGTCACATCACTTGCGTCTATTGTCATCTCTATTCATTATTTTATAACTGACAGGGACAGGTTGTTAATCAGTGATTGAGAATGACAAATTGTTTAATTATAGGGTTATAGTGCCGTGTGGTTTCTGGCCTAAGAATAGAACCACCCCCACTCTTCCCGAGTGTCGTAAGAAGCGACAAGGATGGACAACAGCATCTTACTGTGTAATAGCAACCATCTGCTTCTGCGATCACCAACCCGCTTGCCCAGCGAGATTAAGAGCAAACATCTAATGGGCGCACAAAATAAGTGATGCGTATGAGATGAGACCTACATCCAGCAATGGACTGATTCAGGCTGTTTAGGTAGGGTTATATGCACAAGTGTCTCTTGGGTGCAAACTTCAGCCACTAAGCTATCACGAAACCCTATTATTAAACGAAAAACTGATCAGATCTGCAGGAGGTTTACTTTTGTTATTCGAGCCTCCCAAAAATACTGATTCCTTTATAAGACAGGAAACTATGGCTGCACTTTTGCACCAGTTGCAATAAATTCGTTCATACATTGAGATTCAAAGTAAGCCCCCAGATCCGATAACAACCTCCAACGTCGAATAAATGATAAAAAAATCAAATACCTTCATTAAAACTAATTAAAAAGACTTAACAGGTAGAACTTTTTCTTTTCCCTATTCAAACATGCTTTACAATTTCCGTACCATTTTATATTTTCTCTCTACAATTTTTCCGCATCCGGAAACATTATTATGAAATTACCGAAGACTTTCACTTAGCGCTGTTATCGTTTACTGAAAGAAAATTGTATGCAAACAAAAGTTAAGGGTGTGTTCATATTTTGCGTTCAAATGTAGCAGTTATGAGTTCCAATGATATGGTAAATAATAATAATCCTCCTGACTAAATTTCAGTTAACTCACAGCCGTCATTTTCAGCGGATGTAAGCCATCTACGCAAGAGATATTATAGTGCACAAGTGTGTGCACAAACATGTACCCAAAATCATTGTAAGCCATTATTTAAAAGAGCAACCATGGAGTTTCTTGCCAAATTCTTCTTCATATAGGGTAGGCTGCTCTTGGAACTGGCAACTAGAGTCACACTTATAATAATATTTGAATTATGACTATTCATAAGTGCCTAAAATGGTCTACATGAATAAAAATATTTTGATTTTGATAGGCGCCTATCTATACCCTCACTATTATAATCTGATGGAACGGCAATTAGAATCGAATTAAGTAGTTGTATCTTTTAATGGTATAGTGAACATTTTTTACTCCACCATTTTCTCTGATAAGCTTATTTCCTTCGATGTTTTACTAGAACTGATTTAGTCAATTCTGTGGCTGTCTTAAAATGCTTAAATTTTTGCCTTGCCATTCCAAATTTGCCAGATTATTACTGTTACCAAATTCGACAGTTTCAACGTCACATATGCACACAGCCTTAAAATCCACGTGAACCGAGAGGGTTAAACTCCCGGGTTGGATGCAAATTGTTCCCATGGGTCGTTCAGACCGCATTTAAAATAATACACTGTTCCCGAGGTGGGTATCCGTAGGCAGATGTTTTAAATAACTTTTAATGTGTCATTTGCATTCGGCGGTATGAAAGAGTTCGTTTTCATAATTTGTTTACGTTCGGGGATGAATGTTAAATAAGGTGGATTTGTATGTGGCTATTAACTTGTAACCGGTGTATCTATATATATAAAAATGAAACCCGTTTTCCGTTGTCACGACATAGCATGAAAACGGCTTGACCGATTTGGCTGATTTTGGTCTTGAATTATTTGTGGAGATCCAGGGAAGGTTTTAAGATGAGAAAAAGGGGTAGAGTAGGGTAGGGTAGCGGTATAGTAGGGTAGGGGTAGAGTAGGGTAGGTTAGGGTAGGGGTAGTGTAGGGTAGGGTAGGGGTAGGGTAGGGGTAGTGTAGGGTAGGGTAGGGATAGTGTAGGGTAGGGTAGGGGTAGTGTAGGGTAGGGTAGGGGTAGATTAGGGTAGGTTAGGGATAGGGTAATGGGTAAAGTAGGGTAGGGGTAGAGTAGGTTAGGGGTAGAGTAGGGTAGGGGAAGAGAAGGTTAGGGGTACGAAGTCGCGCGGGGCAGCTAGTTATTTATAAAGAGAGTGTGTTACCTACATGATATGATATGTGCTCACCTGTTTTACCGAAAAGGAATTATGGATCTATATTGATGTGTTATTGAACCGGCTTTGCGAACGTGGGCGTAGTGCAGTGGCGTTTGCAGTGATAGCCTTTTGATATAACCATTGAAGTGATAATTAATTTCTAATATGCGCATTCCAAAAAGTCAGATGTGCGTGCCTGGTTTTCGAACCCACGACCTTTGACTTGTCAGTCCAACGGTCATACCACTAGGCTATCACTGCTATATTCGCTTAAAATTATTAATATGACTAAAGGTGCTTAAAACCTGTGTCACCACTTTAAAAAAAGAAATGAAGACACGAGAAATCTAAAGTTAACCTAAGTTTTCTGCTTTTTTTAAAACTATTTTAATCTTTTATATAATTATGATAAAATTAATTATAATATACTTATACAAACTTCTTAAATACTTATAATAAAGTAATACATACACTTAAGTAAAAAAATAAATAAAATAAACTTATAAAGCGTCTCAAAACTCGTTCGCATCGCTGTCTCCGGGTAGCGTGCCCAGAAGACTGGCAGCATTGCCACATTGGATGGCAATGCTGATCCTTTGCCCAAGGAATAAGATAAAATAAGTTTTCTGTTCATGTAATTTAATATCATACATCTAAAAAGAGGAAGAAATAAAAAAAAATCGTATATTCGTCACATGAGCGAGACAAAGAATTTGTGATGCTTATTGCGCGGACTGCGGCCCGACGGATTAAAGAAATGGGCCTGAATACTAAGTGCTTAGCCATGCAAAGAATAAAATATAGGTGAAACATGTCCATTTTATTTCTTTTCTTTTATGGTAAGGTATATTGTAACTGTGGTAAAACTGTGGTAATACTATGGTCTTTCTTTCTTATATATACAACCTGGTGTCAGAGTTTAAACCGCCCATAGGCCTCTGACGTGATTTCACACACTATTGAAAAATCTCTCAAGTGTGCTGGTTTCATCGCGATGTTTTCCCTCACCGTTTTAGCAACTGATAATTAATTTATAATACGCACTTAACTTACGAAAAGTTAGAGGTGCGCGCCACCTCTGACTTGTCAGTCGACGGTCATACCACTAGGCTATCAGTTCATATAAACACAATATGTACTCAATAAATCTCGACAATAACTTCATCTCTAAAGGCACATAAATACAACTCACAAATGGAAGTTTAGTACCTATCTCCACCTCTACGTTATTGATCACCCAAACAGCAAAACGCCGCGGGCACTCACGTTCACATCGGCTACTGAAGAATAAACAGGATTATGTCGACACCTTAACTACCTTTTGTCTTTTATTGTTTTAGCTTAGGCCTGAAGCCTTGAGCCTATTGGCAAGTGGTATTGTTTTAGGCCATCTATATGGGTAAAAATAATATTATAGTACTTTCTTTATTACAGGAATTATGCAAAGAGAAATAGAAATAGAATAGAATAGAATATTTTTATTGTACACCATTGAAATTACATAAGGAGTCTTATCATTACGATTAGAGGTAAAATGGGCGGTGTTATCGCTAAAAGCGATATCTTCCAGACAACCTTTGGATGGACAAGAGAGATTTGAAAAATTAAGGGTAGTCTGAGATGCACATGCTATAAATATATACAAAATATAATACATATACCCATTACATAAATATACTTATATAACATAAACTAATACATATGTATAATTGTATACTCATTACATAAACTTAAATAGAGATAAAATAAATTAAATAAAGACGCGAGATTATCGACATATGAGACGTGAAATCTGCAATCACTATGCCAATATGGAGCCTTTATAAACATAAGAGTCTCTTATTTAATAATTATTAGAGTCTCTGCCATAGGTCCAGTAAACAATTTTACCAGACACGGTGCGTATAATGAGTAGTTATTTTTGTATGCACTCCTAAACCACTGGTAGCTTGACCTGTTCAGTCGAACCCTCTCAGGTTTCGACTCTCACGCACCTTAAACTTCACGGTGATTTTCCACTAACTTCTGAGTGAAAGTACGAGTTTGACTTGCGCATTGACCAGTGGAACAAGTTTAGCTAATAATAATAACTGGAGATTGCCTATTAGTTACATTTTGACCGTCTTTATTTTTTTATTTATTTTTATTGGTAACACTAAAGTTCATGAATAGCTACTCAACAAATAAACTTTTAAAATCTATTCACAAACAGAAGAAAAAATGGTACTAGACTATTTTGTGTTTGCTTTAAGGTATAAAAATGTTGCAATCAGTCGCCTATAATAGATTCAATAAGTTCCTTTATTTTTAATTGTCTCGGTATCGACATTATAGACTTTCTTTTTTTTTCATTTATGTCCCTTCCCTATTAAATCCGTAGGTTACCGGGTATAATACACGTGTAACGCGATGTCAGTATCGTTTTACCAGATAAAAGGCACAATATTCAAGCACGATAAAATATTATATCCCTATTTTTCCTATCTTTTATGTAGTGAAATTATTATTAAGTTTCTTATGTCAAGCTTAAGCGTACTTCAATTCCTAGAAAGTAGAATCTCGTCAAATGGAGCGGTTCAATCTTTGCTTGGCACATTTTATTTTCTTGTGGTTACGTGTGAAATAAAACCTGTGTGAAGACTGCGCCTTTAATGGCGGCCGCTGCTTACACCGTCGGTAACAGGGTTTCAATAGGTATAAGGTCCAAACAAAATAGCTTCTCAAATTTTGCAAAGCGTTCAGTACCAAAGATATCTAAACTATTTTGCTGTGTGAACTGAATGAAGAGTACACTTATAAACATCATCCGATAAATTTAAACATCAGACTATCAGCATCTACCTATATAATGTGCTTCTAAACTATCTGCCACGGTTGCAATGGGAGAAAATATTGGCTAAATAGATTACGATTACGATTCCGTGAAGAAATTTAGTACCCGGAACAGTAAAAAAAAAATTGGAGCATGGAGCAGAATTAGACCTATGCAATAAAACGCAAGCAAAAGAAAAGAAAATATGACGTTAGATAATACACAAGTTACTTCACTATTGTAATATAAATAACCAATATTATCTCCCATTGCAGCCGTGGCAGATAATTTAGAAGCACCTTATATATAACGTCATAAGTTCAAATAAGGAATCCATTTAATTTAAACAAGCTTCAAAATTATGTTGTAACGTACTTACGTTGTTTTACAGTAATAAATTAGTAGATTATAATGAAAAATAATAATCTCTCAAATTAATAAAATGTTTGTGTTTGATTTGTGTAGTGATACTGCGAAACCAATAATTATAATACCAATAATTATAATTTATCAAAAGCCAAATTGGTATACGCTAATTAATATTGACACACGTTTAATTTGATCAATTCGTAAGTATTTGTTTTTGACTGGTGCAATTAGTGAAATGGTTTAATCTATTTACGGGATATTAATTTAATTCAAAATGTATTATTATAATCTAAGTTTAATCTAGCAAAATAATTTTGTAGTTTGAGATTATTTTACATTGTCTTTATGATGTAAATTAATTATAAAGATGCACAATAAACTTAAGATGTTACACAACGGTGTGATACGCGGCCTTTGTGGCAACTTACAAGTGAGCTCTCACAGTCAGGAGTGTTTGCGAATGTCGTGCCGAGAGTCGTACGGGTAACAGGTTCCTTTCCGAGCGAAAACCTTTTTGAGACAAACGTCGGCGTTGATGCTACTTCAGTTTATGTGCAGAGTGTTTATAAGATGTATTGAAGTTTTTTGGGATTGATATTGTTGTACATTGTGGTTGTGGAGAGAAATGTAATGGACCTAAAGTTTTGTATTTTTAGAGATACCTATAATGTTCTTAGACATGTATGAATGATGATGCTTTGTTAGTGTATTGGTAACAATTGGATAAACAATTGCTATTTTCTCTTTAATAGAGTATTTAATCTTAAAAACATAATCCTAACTGATATTATAAATTCGAAAGTAAGTAAAGTTCGAAATCTGATTAATCAGATTAATTATCTGATAAGTGGGATTTCAAACCGCGACCTCTGTAAAAGCTATTTGTGATCCCGTCCGCATTATAGAAATTATCTTCCATGTTCAACCATCTCAGATGGTTAACATCCACTTCTTGTACAAAGTAATATTTACGACAGTTACTTAATTATCTGACACTAGTTGTTAATCAACCGTTCGACACGAAGAAAATTATTTTTTCTACGTTTTTTATTTCAATTGCAAAACAAACTTATACTATTGCTGAAAAAAATAATGTATCAAAAGAAAAATTACCCCGTTTATGTGTAGCAACATTGACAAATACAAGGGACGGCACACGCGCGGTGGTGTGAGTTATGCTCATAGATATAGATAGATAACTGGACTGAGCAATCGCTACAGTCGACCAATCTCTAGAAAGAGACAAAGCGCTAGCTGTTTCATTTCTGTAAGTTTTTAATACACAGTAGAAAGAAAAAACGTGTAGGTACTGATCACATCATCAAGAGACTTAAAAGTGCTTAAAATAAGATTTATTTTTCCAGGTGCTCAGGCGTACTCAGTACTACCTCCTCCAAATTATAATAACAGGCAAATTAGAGGATAATAACACATAATTATTACACAAACATTTTTGCCAAATGTCTTTTCTTTCTTTCTGTAGTCTTCTCGACAAACCGGTAAGAATGGAATTTCAGATCGGTTTGTCGTGAAGACTCAGTAATTACTCTTTTTGACCTTTGTTAACTTGTGCTGGGCCTGAAGTCTAAAATTAGTTTCATAATATCATGGCTAATCTATTCCCCAAATACGCTATAATCAAAACCCAAGTCCCACGAGATGGCGCTTTCTGAAGCTTTCTTTTTTTATAATGAAAAGGCATGTGTTTGACCACGAACCCACCTGATGATAAGCGGCGCTGTAGTCTACGATAGAGCACACTTGCCTATGCCTTTTTCTCGCAAGATTCCCGCTTCCTAAAACCTAGAGACTGCATCGTTGGTCTAGTAGTAGCATGCGCGACTGCTGAGCACGAGGTCCTGGGTTCGATCGGGCAAAGTTTTATTGAGTTTTTCCATTAGAAAATTCTCAGTAGCAGCACGGAGTCTGGAATTGTGCCCGGTTAATGGCAATATTACACGACTTATAACATACCCGGCGAAACGTGGGTGTACCGCACACCTCTGCCTACTCCTTTTGGGGAAAACAGGCGTGAGTCTATAAAAAAAAAAAAGAAAAAATGGATTGCGCAGTCCATTTTTCTATGTCTGTGACAACGTCCATCTCACACGCATCGAAACAGATAAGTGTACGTGAGTGAATTCTTTTTCTGGCGATGTATTGCGTGTTGGGCGGGTTTCCTGAATATTTGGGTCAAACCTAGTTTATTTTGTGATAGCAGAAAAGTAAAGATAGCTTAGTGGTTTGAGCGTTAGACTGTTGAGTAAAAGGTTCTAGGTTCAAAACTCAGACACGCACCTCTGACTTTTGACACGCTAGTAACCCTAGCACAAGTTTTCAAACTGAACTAAACAACAGCTGTTTTGGTGGAACGAAATTTTAATATACCTGCCTCGTTTTTACACGCCTAAAAGGATAGAGGCAGATACATAAGGTGTCTTTAAAACTGTCAGTATTCACGTGCTGTGTAAATTCGTACCAAGGGTACTGCGCTATTCATGAATTGTAACTTATTTCCCTACGCATGCGCAGAAAAATATGATAGAATCCGGCTTATGTAAATTTTAATCCAAGCTCTAAAACGTCGCCTTCAAAATGCCGTGCATAACATAACATAATAAAAAATAGTATCCATCGTACCGGTTTCATCAACGCACATATTACTAGCCATAAATCTCTCATAGTAGCTTCTAACTTGAGTAAGTATTTACTCTGACTAACCGGTATATATCACTGGGGCCGACCAATTTCTTGACCAAAAAATTTATAACGGTAGCAGCCCTTGATAAATGACGTAGGACAACGTCCGGAACTCGAATCACTTTGAAAGGGACCATAGGGTTGAGCTTACATGAATTTATGGATTGATTGATAAAAAAATGATGTATTTATTATACAAGCTTATTAATTTAATGCGAAATATAGGTTTTTTGTAACAAAAAAATAAATAGATTTTCATTTTTTTTGTATTCAAAATTTAATCAATGACTGTTGTTTTTGGTTGTATAATTATATCCTTAATTTCAGCTCTAGACCATTAAAACTTGAGTTTATGACCGGTCAATCCCGTAATTCATAGTTCTTGGTTCATTGTTTTACTTTTATATTTATTATTATCATTTTCTATTTAACTGTAGTACTGTCTCACTTTTCTTTCTTGCTTTCTCATTTAAATAATTATAACTTTTTATACCAGACGAGACGCCTCGAAATGTGTTCGAGTGTTGTTTAAGAATTTCTGTATAGTTACCCAAATAACAGCCTTACAGACTCATTTCAGCGTGAAATTGAGACGTCAGAAGGCATTTAAAGGGATTATCTGTTAGGTCTTTATACAGAACCATCCAATATTAATCGGCTTCTAGTATTCGAGGAAATGAAAATTAATTTTCATTGTGTTTTAGTTCTCGTATAAGGATTTATGCAATTCAGTTGTCAAGTCAGGGGTCACGAATTCAAATTTAATGCAGTATTGATATTTGATATTATCTGATTTAAGGTGTTAAATACCTTTCATCGATTAATAGTTTTGAATTTTGAAGATCAGTATACCACAGGTTAAGTATAACACGTCGTCAAAATTAGTCGAGCAACCTGTGGGAGTGGATGGATTCGAGTTATTTTTTATTGTTAGTAAATTATGTTCCATTTTTGAATTTACTTAGTAGGTAGAGCCTATTCGTAGCCTGTGAAACTGAGTCTTAATCTAGGAGTACTATTAATCAAAGCGTGCGGGCTACGATAGGATAGCTCAGTTGAATAGAGCATTGCCTAGGTTCGGCAAGTGTCGTAGATTCAAGCCCAGGTCAAATCTTGCTATTCCAATTCCTTAAAGGCTTCAGCAAGTTAACTTACACAAGCCTATGAATTTAAAAAAACTACCCTTAAAAAGTTTTTAAGGGTAGTTTTTTTAGTTTTTAATAAAAACATTCACCAAACCAATTCAAAGACCCTTTCTAAACTACTCGGGAACCGAATCTTGCGAACAGCTAGCGTTCGTATTAACAAGTTCAATATTTCCGATGGAATATGTAAATGGTGAATCTGTCTACGACACGCCCTTCACGGCGACACGGTTTTAATATGCCGGGTAAATCTGATTTTAAAAGGGATTTGGATACGATTTTTTTTAAACAAGATACGATAAATACTACTATTACTACTACTGTGGTTTTCGACCTAAGAATAAACCACCCCTTCTTGTCACGAAGCCAGCTTCAGCTTCAGCAAAGACACGGCTAAAGCTAGTAGGTAATAAATAAATCTTTGTAACTGTCCCACTGTAGGGCAAAGGCCTCGTCTTATAGAGAGAAGAATCGAGCATTAATAAATTTAAAATAAATCATTTTTGAAAAGAAATTAAATGAATAGAGGGTATTATTTAAAAGAAAAAAAAAACTGAATCGTTTTAATATTCAATCATGAAATATCAATAACTAATGAGTAATGACAGATCCTCAACAACATTAGTCAGAAGTTCAATGCCGCAAATAAATAACCTAAGTAATATATTTTGAGAAAAATTTAATCAGTAAACTGGCTATAACTCAGACATGATATATATGACCACTGAACAAAGTTTATCTCGTAATATACATATTAGTTCGGTACAAGGTAAAAGCTTTAGCGTTTTTTATATTTCTAAAATTTAGTGTTAATTTTTCTTTTCTATTTTTTTAAGACATCAAATCAGACATCAGTTTGACTGTGCTTACTTTTTTATGTATATTTTGGTTTAACTCCAACATTATGAAGACAAATCTGAATTATTATTTTTTAACTGCAGGGCCCACACTGGCTCTGGATCGTCACGAAGATCGCTAGCACGAAGTCTATATAGCAAGTAAAATCTCTGACAACTGATCTAACTTTAGAAAATCGTATCTTATTGAGTTGCGGGGGTCAGATAGGTAGTAGTTCCATTAAAATCTGATATTCAGCTGTATTTGATAAGATTAGAAACCGACACAACAAAATGGTAATAATAAGGCTAGGAGAATGACGATGATGATGGCGTTAGTAGGAACACTTTATTTATTTATTTACACTTAGTCGTTATGAGCCGTGTTTATACAAGTGTGAGAGGAGAGTACCAAGTTTAATTAAGGGAGGCAGAACGCGCTTCAAAATTAACAAAACTGAAATAATCAATAGAAATAAAAACTGATGCTCACAACTGTTTGGTTTCTACCATGATGATTTTTTGCTACTGATATCACTTATATCACAATATTATTTGCTCATTTCCATCAAAATTGTTGTTGATATTTTTCATCACATCACAATTTTATCATAGAGTTAATTTTACTTCACTTTGCAATTCAACCATCCCGTTTTTAACTTGAACCATGACCCAATCGCAGCGCTATGAGTGCTATCGATATTTGCATACAAATTGCCCCAACACCACTTCACTAGACTTGAGCGATCCCGCTCCGACTCCACGATTATAAATTGTGGATATTATGCATAGTGACGTCACTATTATCGACAATATCGACCTCGCCATGGTAACGAGATGGAGATTTATTGATGTGACCGATCAGATATATTTTTTGCTGGGACTAAATTAATGGTGCTAATGGATTTCAAAAGAGAGTGAAAATTTATTTTACAAATTTACAGAGTTACCTGGATATATTGCCTGTATGTTCTGAGTATATTTGTATAGTATGGTGTTAGTTTAAAGTATCTAATGTCCTCCAGGCCGAATCCTGGTCACAGCAAACAATTTCAATGAAGATTTGCCAACTACCCAATAGATATTGTCTTGTTTATTTTAATCCTACATAGCAACCTCTTACCTTAACATTGTAACATTTATATATCTACTATGGCAAAACATAGAGGACCATGTAAATCTGTAACATCACTATGTACCTATGTTTACAAATAAACGTTTTAATTTGATTTTTTGATTTGATATTATACTGATTATACTTATAGTGCACAAGTAAGTGCGCAAACACAGGTGGTTATTAAAGGTGGTTGTTATTAGGACTAAGGATATTAGTGGAGGTTATTACAGGAGGTTATTAAACAAAAAATTTGAATCGGACAAGGTTTTTTTTTTATTTCCTGTGAAATTGTTGCTAACAACAGTGGTCGATGTTCCACCACAACACCATGTTTTCAACCATCTAGTACCTACTCCGTACAAGGGGATGTAACTACCATCTGAGATGGTTGACTGTAGAAGAGAATTTTGATAACACGGGCAGGGTTACGAAGCTTAGTGGCAGAGTGACTGGGGGCTTTATCCATTATGTCACAGGTTCAAATCCCGTTCGATTTTTTTTTCTTCACAATTTCAAACTTCATAATCGTACCCGGTAGGTAGTCTGTCAAGTCCGCTAGTAGACATAAAATTTTACCAGCACAAAAATATAGTTCGAAACCAATATCGGTAGACCACACTATTGCCTCAAGCAGGGATCAAACCACTGAACGCAGAAAATTAATCGCTTGACCACCTATCTACCAACCATGTCAATATAAACATAGCGGCTATCGCTTCGTTACTCTACAAGTATGTTAATGTAGTACTATCTACTACACTGAAGCATCTGTAATCTTATGTTCAGACTCCTGGGGATAGCTTGCAGCGTGGAAGTAGTTTCCGAGTTTTGATGGATGAATGGATAGATATCCGATAGGCGTCTTGAGACCCCGCTAATTCAGCTTACCGATATTAGATCAAATTGCTTGCGTCGTATACGATGAATAATATATGAAACTAGCGTTTCGCTTGTGACTTTTTCCGCGTAGATTTCGGAAATTTTTATCCCTTATTTTGTACACTTTTAGGAGTGGTATTTTCAAAAAAATCACAAGTTTCAAGTTTCCAACGGTTTAAGCTGTGCTTTTCTGTGCTGTAACAATTTTAAACCTACTTTTATTGTACTAAAACTTGTTCTGATATAATTGATTTAATAAAAAGCCTTCTGTTTGAACTTTAGATCTAAGACTTGCCAGTCAGTGGTCAAACCTTTAAGGCTATCTCAACTTAAGCTAGTCTACTAATAGAAAATTATCTTGAATCAAATAATCTATTGACACGACACGTCATGTGGCTCTTAAGCTGAACAAAAAATACCTCTAAGAAATTTTTCCTCAACAATCGCTCAGTTGTCATATCTAATGATGGCCACCTCTCTTAATCTGGTAATGATAGAGCTGGTCTATAGAAACGTTAAATGATGAGGGAGTATCTAAATCACAGTAACAAATGCGAACATAACTCTTATATCAAGAAATGTCTTTATTATTAACTGTTGGAGACACGGTTCTGTCTGCTGGTAATAAAATATTTGGCACTAATTTCGCTAGCGGATATTCTTGTAAGAAATACTCTATTTTACAACCTCATAAATACATATCAATTAATATATCTGCATAACTTTTAATGGTTAGCGTTGACGTTACTTTTGTGAAGTGATAAAACAATTTTTGACCTTTAGTTTGATCGATCTTTTATATTTGTCAATTGATCTTTATCGCGATATCAAAATCTTCTCAGTTATATCGAACCGTGATCACTATCGCAACTTAACGAAAACGTAACAGCAAGTATTTTGAAAAATAACGAAATCGCCCCCCAAGACACTTAATATTTGTGTGGTAAATAGTACTACGTGTTTGCCTGTCTTTATCCTTTCAGGCGTGTAAGAAAGAGGCAGGTATATCATCGTATCATCAAAACTGTCGGTATTTTCTTGGTTTGCAAATTCGTACTATTAGTAGATACTTTTTGGAATTTGTTCTACTGTAACTTAAAAAAAAGCTGTATTTTATATTATTCTATTAATTAATTACACTTCATGCATTTTACTTTATTTAAATAAAATCTTAATCTTGAATAAATTAGAATTCTACGAAGATCATTGCATAGTTCAAGCAGTTCTAACTTTGAACATACAGACAGTTAGACAGCGTAACTTTGTTCGGCGTTCTCAAGACTGTCGTTAATAAAATCACGTCACGTCAAGCACGCTGCGTGAAGTATGGCGTGATACGCGGGATTATGATGTCATCGGTGGTGCTCAGTCGAGCGGTGTGCGACCGATAACGCAGGGACACACCGATAGGTAGGATGAAGAACATTTTGGGTGCTTGTGTACTTGTAAGATGGGAGCTAATATGGGAGTGTTAGTGGAGAAGCCATGAGCGGAGGTGCAACCAATCGGATGCTATAATAAATCATCTCTTGCAGATATATACAGGCCTTTGATGACGATGAGTGAAGAGCGGGCCTACAGGCAGGCACTGGACGGGGCTGCGAGGCGCGCTTGCGGTATCCGGCCCCGTCCGATACAGTGCGAGGAACACGCAGGGGGAAGACGTTTTTAGTGGGTGCGAGCCCCACATAACCGTACGTCCTCGGACGTGCGGTATGCGGAAGGCATTTTTTTCTCCCCTCGGCCACAAAAAAGGAAAGTCAGTGGAATCAAACTTAGCTAAATATTTGTTCTAGTTTTTTTTTTGTTTAAATAACAAATATTAATAACTTATCTCATATTATGTGATCATTTTAAATCTACTTATGATATGACAGTATTTGTAGAATTAGTTCAGTAGTTCTAGAAAACACTTTTTTTACTTACATTATAATACGATTGCTAGCTCCATGAAGTTTTTTGCAATTAAACGATGATTTATGCTAGAGTTTAATTTTTAAGCGTAAGGGACAGTCGAGTCTCTGAAGAAAAACTCACGCCGCACATTGTAGCATGAACTTTTCATATTAAATATACGCAACATTTTTACCCGAAGCCTCGTCCGTGCCTCGTTCGTGCCCCGGCTCGGTCCCAATACAGTCTAGCAACAATCATCCTATATCAGTTTTTTCAATCAGTAATTAAACTTATAATACAAACACGGCTTACCAAACTATCAAGCTATGTGTCAGATGAACATATGATATCAGTTAGATTGCTCTGTCTCCGAGGTGCCCCTAACTGAGTCATGAGTGTTTAACTTAGCGAAGTAGATTTATTTTATATTCAATGTAAGAAGGTAAGTTGAGAATGTAGAACTAGACCTTTTAAAAAGTAGTTATTTTCTGAAGATTTACCAAAATCAGCTTGGGTGTTGATTGCTACTAGTTCCAGAACTTTGTGCCATCATTAGTCGACTTATATGATACGCAGAGGTTCTTTCAAGGAACAAGGTGTCAGAGTTTAAAAAGCTTGTAGGCCTTTGACACGGCTTTACCCATCGTAGAAAAAAATCTCAGATACGCTAATTTCCTCACGGTGTTTTCCCTCACCGTTTTAGCAAGTGATAATTAATTCCTAAAATGCTCATGAGTCCGAAGCCTGACTGATTGATTCATCAACGCAGAGCCTCAACCACTGAAGCTAAAACATGTGGACAGTGTGTTTTTTTCGTGACATACTCGTAGGCATCCGCTAACGAATGTTTTTTTTTAATCAATCACGCTTTAAATAGTGAACAGATTTGGATGAAATTGATCTACAGGTAGACCATAACTTGGATCAGGACATAAGATACTTTTTATCCTGGTCCGCCTCGTAAAAAGCTTAATGAGATAATCTGAAATCCACCCGGACGAAGTTGCGGGCAAAGTGCTAGTAAAATATTATATTAAAAAAACTTGTATTGCAAAGCTATACACAAGTCCCTACATAACGTCGGGTTACAGCCACCTATCTGGCAGAGTGTACCAAATAAGTGTCTCCTGTACATACACTAACGCTCAAAGGGCATGCGAGTGGCGTCGACGGAAATTGCGTCCCTCTGTAATTAAAGCGAATACGGAACTGTTGTAGCAGTAAAAATTACGTTTAGTATTTGCTTTGAAGTAGTTTTGGTGTGGTTTAGTATTTGTTAGGTTTGGATCTAATCAAATTTTTAAAAAAGAACATACTGCACGTCACAACCTAAGTGGTAATCGCGAGATTATTAAGATTATTGCGATTAAAAATACGAACATTCAAAGGTCTGGCGAGGAATGCTGTGTGGTTTTTAAGCCGTGCGAGTCGGACATATCCCTATCACTGGCCCTTAGTGGTGGTGTATCCCAAGGGGCTTTCCACTTGATAAAAAAAGGAAATCTTAAGCTTTATAATCATCAACCCCTACATATAATTTTTAAGTTCACAAATGTTAAGATATAACACTGCAAATACCTGTAGACTACACAAAATATTTGTTCCGTAATAAAATCGAACCTATTATAAACATTTGAGATATTGAAGCTTACATAATAATGCAGCCGACTGAATACACACAACAGACCTTCGCTTAACATAACAAAACAATGAATAAATATACCTTCAGACGTAGGAAACGTTTCCTAAGCATGGTCAACAGAATGAAACATAATTACTTAATATAAAATTCAGTGAACTCAAATAAAGCCGTGATATGAAACAAAAGAATTGCCATCGACTGGCTGCAGAACGGTACCATTGTGCACAGCATTTGAACTGACTAGACGGGCGATTTTATACATCGAAAATTTATATTTTATCTGTGGAGCCTAGAATATTATGTCTTTTTTTTACACGCTTGGTAGCGAACCAGGAAGCCTGTGAAGATGAGACATTAATATCTATTCTGATTGGTAACAATACAATAATATCCTCCTGACTGAATTTCGGTCACAGCGGTCAAACTCAACGGAGATTAGCTACGCAGGAGATATTAGAGTGTACAAGTGTGAGTGTAGAGAAGGGTCAATAATTAGACAACAATATTATATAAGTGACTGTACCATTTTTCAATGGGAAGCTGGAACTTAATTAGTTATAATGGAGCCTTCGCCACTGGTACATATTTAATTTGCACTTGCAAATTGACGGCTTAAAGCATTAATCGTCCAGCTGATGGAGTTTAAGTCACAGATTTGACTTAACACGCCATCAGTCATCGCTCGCGCGAAGTCCAAATAGCGGTGAGTCATGCAACCCGTGCAGTTTTTAGGATATCCTTGTTAGCAAGGCGATATATTTATATATAAAAACTATTTTCTTTGTAAAAGGCCTAGTGTGGAAATTATAAAACAATGAAATTTTAACTGTAAAAGTTTAGTTTAGTTTAAGTTAAACAAATGTAAGCAAATTTTTTTAATAAACAAATTTTAGAAGTTCAACATTTTTATTTTAATATAAAAATTGGTTCAAAACCGCAATAAGAAAAAATATAATATAATATAAATAAGGTTTTATTTTTCTTATTTTATTTATTTATAAGGTAGTTACATATATGTTTACAATACCTATATTAATTAACAGAGGGCGTACCCGTAGCGTTCTTGTACACTTTAAAACTATTTTGTTGAATATTGTTATATTATATCTATATATATAAAAGAAAGTCGTGTTAGTTACTCCACTTATAACTCGAGATCTGCTAAACCGATTTGGCTGAAAATTGGTGGAGAGGTAGCTGAGAACCAGGAAAAGGACATAGGATACTTTTTTTTTTAAAGAACGGCTGGACCGATTTTCATGGTTTTTGATTTGTAGAGGTAGCGTAGGGTAGGGTAGGGGTAGAGTAGGGTATCGGTAGCGTAGGGTAGGGGTAGAGTAGGGTAGGGGTAGAGTAGGGTAGGGGTAGAGTAGGGTAGGGGTAGAGTAGGGTAGGGGTAGAGTAGGGTAGCGGTAGAGTAGGGTAGGGTAGGGGTTGAGTAGGATAGGGTAGGGGTAGAGTAGGGTAGGCTAGCGGTACAGTAGGGAAGGGGTAGGGTAGGGGTAGATTAGGGTAGGGGTAGGGTGGGGTAGGGTAGAGTAGGGTAGGGGTAGAGTAGGGTAGGGGTAGGGTAGAGTAGGGTAGGGGTAGAGTAGGGTAGGGGTAGGGTAGAGTAGGGTGGGCGTTGAAGTAGAATAATCATGCGTACGAAGTCGCGCGGGGCAGCTAGTTAAGAAATAAAATAGCTAGCGTGGTGATTAATGCTCAATCCTTCTCTGTATGAGAAGAGGCCTTTGCCCTACATTGGGACAGTAACAGGTTGATTTATTTATTTATTTTTTATTTATTAAAAAAATACTTTTCCATCAATAGATTCATACAATAAGCTAATGAAAAACATTTGGATCACGGATATATACTATTATTACTACTTTTCCGACAAATAGTCGTCCGTCTACCAAAGCAACAATGTCTAGTTATTTTTAACGTGCCACTGTAAAAAGTAGAAATTTAATTTTCCCTTTGCTGAAGAAAACAAGAGTATTTAATGCAACCGAGCAGCATTTTTGCTCTTTTATTGTTAGTTGTGAAAAATATTCCTTTTACAGAGCAATATTGAATTTGGTTGCATTTCTTTTCTTAGTTTGTAAGGAATTAAATGGTTGATTGGGAAATAGAGTAGCTTATATTTATGACTAGCTTTTACTCGTATTTTGGTTTGCATGAAGTTAAGACTTTCCATAGACCATAGTATTGGTAGAAGTCAGAAACGCTCTTAAGATTTAGAGAGGTCGATATGGCGTAAATACAATTTAATTACTTTATTTTCAAATTAATGACTTTCTGACAAAATGAGGGCCAAGTGGCCAACGTATGGTTCATGAACAACCTAGTGTCAGAGTTTAAACCGGCCGTAGGCCTCTGACATGGCTTTACTCACCGTTAAAAAATCTTTCAGGTGTGCTAGTTTCCTCGCGATGTTTTACCAGATCGTTTTAGCAAGTGATCAAAAATTAAAATTAATAAGCATATGAATCCGCAAAACCTGCCTGCCTGGGTTTCAAACCTACACGACCTTTAACTTAGTCATACCACTAGGTTATCATTGCTTTCAAATTGAATACTTATTTACATAAGTTTCTATAAATATTTTGAAATTTATTATTACCATAAAAGTTCCAAATTTCGATTTTGATTGATTTCGTTCGAACAGAAAAAAATGATTACAAACGGGGTTCAAAACTGGGACCACTGAGTAAACCCGCTAGTCGCTAAGCCACTAAGTATTCTTAACCCCTCCGTTAAACCCTATTTCTCGGAGCTTATTCCGAGCATGAGAAGATATTGTTTTAGTGTTTGGAAGGATCATTTCGAGGTTGTTACTGCGGCGAAAGGATTGTGGTATAGGACTATCCAAGGGGGGTTATATCAGAGTCCTTGGTTCGATAGTGCTAGACTTCCCAGAGAAATTTTAGTATCTGCTTTCAGGACTAGATCTGGCCATGTTCCTTCCAATAAATTTCTTCATTTAGTAGGTATTAGAACATCTCCTTTTTGTAATGTATGTAATTCTGAGATTGATGATATTTATCATATTTTAATTGAGTGTCAATTGTATTTAACACATAGAATAATTTTATGTAATTCAATTGGTTTAGATATTTATAATGGCAAAATTAATTGTTTTCTGAGTCAACCACTTTGAACCAAATCTATAGCAATTTATAAATTTATAAAATCTGTTTTTTATAGTCTTTAATTATTGATAATATTGAAGTAAGAATTTGTATTGTGATGGTTTTTTGTGAGTGCTCCTATGAGGCTGGCATATCCACTTTGTGGACAAAAGCCTCAATAAATAAATAGATTGAAAAAAAAAAAAACCCCTCCGTATTATCGAAATTCTCTTCATCCATTATTTTCGGGTTCAAATAGATTTTTAATTTTCTAAAAAATTTCAAACTTTAATGTTTGCATAGTACCTACGCATAAAATACTTTATAGAATAAATTTATATACAACGTTGATAAAATCCCGAAATATTCTTGCAAACCTACGCATGCATAAACAGACCAGAACATTTTAAATATTCAACAATTTAGAACACAACGGAATTTAACCTTTCAAATAACATTCCAAAGGCGCTTCTTTCTAAAGACAAAGACATCAATCTCACAAAAATTCCATCCTATGTTATACAGCCATAAACGCACCAACATAATTACCTGAGGGGGGTTAACGTTACCATTTTTAACCCTCTCACAATCCAACGGCGGGCAACCGTCTAAATTTGCATACAGAGAGGCGGGAATGACTCAAAAATGGCGCGGTAATTGCCGCCCAGCGGTGGGGGAAGACAACGTGGAGAGAAGAAGGTTTGAATATGGCGTTTCAATACGTTTTCTTCGTATAGCGCGTTATAATATTTAATCAATTTTGGTAATCTAGTATAAACAAATTTCAAGATCATAATTCTGTAAGATATAAAAGATAATAGGTACCGTAAAAATGAGATTTTTTTTATACATGTTTAAAAACATATTTTTTTCTCATTTATTAAGGTTTTGTACCCAAAAGCTGCCAACGTGTCCTCATTACTAAGGCTCTGTCGTCTGTCCTAGAAATGTATCTTTTGAACCGTAATAGGCAGACAATTAATGCCCAGAATGCCTGACTAGTTTTGGACTTAAACGGAGTCCATTTTCAAGAGCGAGTGTAGTCGCGGCGGCCGGCGTCGCAGACCTCACTCAGAAAGAGTGAGGAGTGAGTGACTCTTGAAAATGGACTCCATTTGAGTCCGAATCTAGTTGGGCATTCCCGAAATCAACCCACGAGTAAAGCCGTTAGTATTTCATAATATTGTCTATGTAACCTAAAAGTATTATTTTCTACCTTCATGCTTCGTAATCTCAGTGCGGCTCGACACGGATATAAGTCAATTTAGCCGGGCGTTATACTAGCCCGGTGTAACTGCGGATATTAATACTTTTTTTGATGTCAAATGTCGAAATGAGATCGTCTTTCAAGTTTTGATGGGTAATATGTGTATGGTGTTTCATATTTATTATCTTGGCTTATATGTTTGGGAGTTTTTTTTACACACATATAAGGATTTATATTAAAAATGTGGAAGTTTAATTTTCGCTCAATCGGAAATCGGGAAGTGGGTCAAATTTAATATGCAAGACTTCATTACAGTCAACGGGACAGGTGAAAATAAATAAAAAATTGTAACAAAAAAAGCTTGTAATATGAAAAACAACACACAAACGGACTATATGCGTAAAAATAAATAAGTAAAACTTATTAAAACACGTTGCTTTCAATGTAAGTAACCCAACAAGTAGTGACTATCCTATTTGTTTAAACAACACCAAGAAACTGCGGTAACCATCAAAATTCCTCTCCTATCATCTCAAACTCCATATAGAGCGAACATCGAAGATATAACCAATTTACCTTGACCTCCCAACACTGGAACAAATATCCCGAATTACACAAGCTTTGTTTTAAACGCAAAGACAATTTGGGGTCAAGGGAGACGCGGTAGGTCTTTGAATTCTGGTCGTTGAAGCCCCATGGGAAATATTGTATGCATGTACTCCAACAGACCTTGATCTTGTATTAGTGTAGGTAATTTATATTTGTATTTTAGTTTAATAGAATAGTTGGGAGCCATGTTCTTTCAAAAGTGAGATGCCAGCGGTGCCTGAGCGAAGCGCAGAGCCTGGAAAAGCGCAGAAATGGATAGACTAGGACCATTTTTTTGGGTCATGCTTGAGAGCAGAGAGATCTTACAAAAAGTCAGAGATATGACTTGGGTTTGAACCTGAAACCTCTGACAAGCCAGTCAACGATCATACCACTAGGCTAGCACATAACATATACATATTCAAGATATTTATTATAAAATGTTTTTAGGAAGATGGCTGATGCATGCGTCGCGTCATACTCGTGAACGGGTGCCGTCTGTTGGGACTGGTCAGCTCATAGCTGTTACGGTAATTTTTATCAAAACCATAAATATATTTAAGGTGTACTTGTGTTTAGTCGACTGACATTGTTCTCACATAAGACCTCAGAACAATGTTACCTAAAATATTGTAAGCCATTATATTTAAAAGAGCAACCATGGTGTTTCTTGCCAGATTCTTCTCCATGAAGGGTAGGCTGCCCTTGGAACTGGCAACTAGAGTCACTCTTAAAATAAACAATATTAGAATTATGTCTACATGAATAAAAATATTTTGATTTTGATTTTGGACATAAACGGGACATATTTTTGTGAATTTTTTACATGTTATAGCACATGATAGCTTATTAAATATAATTATTTAATAAGAAAATTTGAAAAAACAATTGATACGGATGGGATTCGAACCCACGATCTTCGACATACCGTGTCGACGCTCTAACCGCTGAGCCACCGTATCCCATCGGCATCAATCGAAATTTCAAATCTCTTTTACACGCCTAAGGCGTGTGGCGACATCTATCGAAATACATTACGTATCCCGACCCAGTGCTCTAAACTTTGCAGTTTTAGTAGACACCGATGCGATATCACCAATTTTCTTAATATTTTTGTGAATTTTTTACATGTTATAGCACATGATAGCTTATTAAATATAATTATTTAATAAGAAAATTTGAAAAAACAACTGATACGGATGGGATTCGAACCCACGATCTTCGACATACCGTGTCGACGCTCTAACCGCTGAGCCACCGTATCCCATCGGCATCAATCGAAATTTCAAATCTCTTTTACACGCCTAAGGCGTGTGGCGACATCTATCGAAATACATTACGTATCCCGACCCAGTGCTCTAAACTTTGCAGTTTTAGTAGACACCGATGCGATATCACTAATTTTCTTAATATTATTGTGAATTTTTTACATGTTATAATCGTAATGTATTTCGATAGATGTCGCCACACGCCTTAGGCGTGTAAAAGAGATTTGAAATTTCGATTGATGCCGATGGGATACGGTGGCTCAGCGGTTAGAGCGTCGACACGGTATGTCGAAGATCGTGGGTTCGAATCCCATCCGTATCAATTGTTTTTTCAAATTTTCTTATTAAATAATTATATTTAATAAGCTATCATGTGCTATAACATGTAAAAAATTCACAAAAATATTAAGAAAATTGGTGATATCGCATCGGTGTCTACTAAAACTGCAAAGTTTAGAGCACTGGGTCGGGATACGTAATGTATTTCGATAGATGTCGCCACACGCCTTAGGCGTGTAAAAGAGATTTGAAATTTCGATTGATGCCGATGGGATACGGTGGCTCAGCGGTTAGAGCGTCGACACGGTATGTCGAAGATCGTGGGTTCGAATCCCATCCGTATCAATTGTTTTTCAAATTTTCTTATTAAATAATTATATTTAATAAGCTATCATGTGCTACAACATGTAAAAAATTCACAAAAATATTAAGAAAATTGGTGATATCGCATCGGTGTCTCCTAAAACTGCAAAGTTTAGAGCACTGGGTCGGGATACGTAATGTATTTCGATAGATGTCGCCACACGCCTTAGGCGTGTAAAAGAGATTTGAAATTTCGATTGATGCCGATGGGATACGGTGGCTCAGCGGTTAGAGCGTCGACACGGTATGTCGAAGATCGTGGGTTCGAATCCCATCCGTATCAGTTGTTTTTTCAAATTTTCTTATTAAATAATTATATTTAATAAGCTATCATGTGCTATAACATGTAAAAAATTCACAAAAATATTAAGAAAATTGGTGATATCGCATCGGTGTCTACTAAAACTGCAAAGTTTAGAGCACTGGGTCGGGATACGTAATGTATTTCGATAGATGTCGCCACACGCCTTAGGCGTGTAAAAGAGATTTGAAATTTCGATTGATGCCGATGGGATACGGTGGCTCAGCGGTTAGAGCGTCGACACGGTATGTCGAAGATCGTGGGTTCGAATCCCATCCGTATCAATTGTTTTTTCAAATTTTCTTATTAAATAATTATATTTAATAAGCTATCATGTGCTATAACATGTAAAAAATTCACAAAAATATTAAGAAAATTGGTGATATCGCATCGGTGTCTACTAAAACTGCAAAGTTTAGAGCACTGGGTCGGGATACGTAATGTATTTCGATAGATGTCGCCACACGCCTTAGGCGTGTAAAAGAGATTTGAAATTTCGATTGATGCCGATGGGATACGGTGGCTCAGCGGTTAGAGCGTCGACACGGTATGTCGAAGATCGTGGGTTCGAATCCCATCCGTATCAATTGTTTTTCAAATTTTCTTATTAAATAATTATATTTAATAAGCTATCATGTGCTACAACATGTAAAAAATTCACAAAAATATTAAGAAAATTGGTGATATCGCATCGGTGTCTCCTAAAACTGCAAAGTTTAGAGCACTGGGTCGGGATACGTAATGTATTTCGATAGATGTCGCCACACGCCTTAGGCGTGTAAAAGAGATTTGAAATTTCGATTGATGCCGATGGGATACGGTGGCTCAGCGGTTAGAGCGTCGACACGGTATGTCGAAGATCGTGGGTTCGAATCCCATCCGTATCAATTGTTTTTTCAAATTTTCTTATTAAATAATTATATAAACGGGACACCTTCAACCAATCATTCGGGACTCATCGAGACTTTAGTTTGAGGCCTTTTAGGTCTGACTAGAAATTCTGTTAATCAATCTAAGCTCTCTACTGAAACTGAGAGAAACCATGTAGGGAAAAGAAAATCTCGTCGAGCCATAAAATTCAATAGTAAAACTACAATTTCAAACCTAAGATAAACGAAGCTATAATTTGTTGAACTAAGATTTATCTGGAGGAACTGCAACAGTAACAGGTGCTAGGTAATTATACGACCCCTATTAAACCTTCTGGTTACTAATTAACGCTAAGTGAACACAAAATTCACAGAATATTAATTTTTGATAATGCTAAAATTAGATTAAATTTTAATGTATAGCAGCAAGTTTTATTTTTTATTATTTTTTAAAGACTCACGCCTGTATTCCCCAGAAGGGGTAGGCAGTGGTGTGCAGTACACCCACGTTTCGCCGGCTATGTTATAATTCCCATGTAATAGGGGGCGAGCCTATTGCCAATAACCGAGCACAATTCCAGACTCCGTGCTGCTACTGAGAATTTCCTAATGGAAAAACCCAGTAACACTTTGCCCGACCCAGGGATCAAACCCGGACCTCGTGCTCAGAAGTCACGCTTGCAACCACTAGACCAACGAAGCAGTCGACCAAGTTTAAGACCTCGCATTTATAAGTTAACACCAATGCTCACTCGCAGGCAAAGGTATCCTCTACAATTTTCCAATCGAGCCACTTACATACAATTTTATTCTTAAGGAATTTATATAAGTCACCCCACTTTCTTGTTTAACCGTATACCATACCGTAAACAATATAGAGATAAAAATAATAAATAAATAAACTAGCCTGTAACTGTTCCACTGCGGGGCAAAAGCCTCTTCTCATACAGATAGGGATCGAGCATTAATCACTACGACAGCTCACTGCGTGTTGGCGATTTCAAACTATTATGTCGAGGTTTCCTTTACGATGTTTTCTTTCATTATTAGTTTGTGGTGTTTCAAACTAAGAAAGTCATAATGTATGTTATATTATGATTTTCTTCTTTATTTATCGTTTGGTTGATGCACAACCGGATGTCAGAGTTTAAATCGCCCGTAGGCCTCGGAGGCTTTACACACCGTTGAAAAAACTCTCAAGTGTGCCGGTTTCGCAAGCGATAATTAATTTCTAAAACGCACATGAAGCCGAAAAGTCAGAGATGAGTGCCTAGGTTTTGAAACTACGAACGACCTTTAACTTGGTAGTCCAATAATCATACCTCTAGGCTATCCCTGCTTATTATTATTTTAAAAAAATCACCACAATATACCCAATATTGCCAGATTTGAACCTACACCCACGTAATTGCAAATCGGATCAGAACTAATACGACACCACGACCTTAAAACGCCACATGACCAGAAAAAAATAACTGTTGCTATATTATTAACAGTTATACCAAAAGTATCAAATAAAAGTGTAAAATGCTCAATTTACAATGTGCTGGTATGCGCCGCTCGTAATTACGTGCCCCGGGGCACAGCCCGCATGAAAGGGCCTTAATTTTCTCGACAATTATACTAAAGATGCGCACAAAATCTAAGGAGTGGTGCTTGTGTTTTTTAAACCACAAGTGGTAAGCGATAAGCTTCAAGTTACAATAACGTGGTTACAGGTGACATATTTGGAGTAGTGATAGTGATTTGCCTTCGACAGTTGGTAGCGCGGATTCGATTACATACGGAGAAAATATTTGTGTAATCGATGGATATTTGTTTTAGTCTGGGTGTTTAGGCATTGTTAAATTATATGTTAGACACTGATAAAGGAAAATCCTAGTACTTACTTAGTAATTTACTTACTTACTAGGTACTATCATAATTTAAAGCACCATACAAAATTGTATTACAATCGAATAAATGAGGTACAGGAACGCGTAGAAGACGAACGGACGAAGTAAACTTGTTTTATTTTTGTGAGAACCAATTATACCTCATAAATATTCACCAAAATTTCATCGTAATCAGATGAACAATACAATAAGAATGTTAATTATTATAACTACAATAATAAAAAACTTAAAAAACCCTGTTAAATAAAAGAAAAACCCAATTTTTTTTTTCTAACAGTATTTTCGATTAGCTTACCTTTCAAATAAAAATTCTTAATGAAAATCGGTTCATTTGTTTAAGAGCTACAATGCCACAGACAGACACACAGACACGTCAAACTTATAACACTCCTTTTTTTGCGTCGGGAGTTTAAAAGATGAACAAATGACAAATAAATAACTGAGTGCCAGAGTACTGAGTACAAAAATCTAGAACTTTTAATTTTTTTTATTAGATTAAACTGATTCCATCGCTTAAGCTAGTAACTTGAACCAGTAGCTAGTGTAGCTCTAATTAAATTATCTAAATTCGCGAGCATCTCACTTACAACAGCCACATGCATTTTATGAGGTTAATTCCCACAATTTAGTAGCGTGACAATTATTTCAAGATGTTTCTGATGCAGGCAAACATTTGCTAAGTTTATTTTTAGGATTTCGTAGGGTTCCGTAGAGCCAAAAAACTACAAAATCGTCAAAATTACGTAATAAACATATTTTATGTAATATTTTTAACAAGTTTTGATCTTATAGTTGCAGTAAAAACTACACGAAATATTACTGTAATCAATTAAGTATTTTTATTCTTAACAAAATGTCTCATCAACTGAACCATATAAATTGCTTGGCACTACTACTGCCCCCTACAATATCATACGCCTTATAAACAAAACAAAATCAGATGTTTTATTATGAAACCTGATCTGACTTGATGATCAGATAACACAAAACAAATTAAAAGGCATTCTCGTTTTACAAAAAAAATAAAAAACAAAAACAAATAATTTAAAAATATTTAACAAAACATAGCTACAATTTCCTATACAAAGCGAGCGCAACACTAACGCCATCTCTCGCAACCACTTGGAACTTAATCAAGGATTATATTTCGTGTAACCATGTAAAGGTTTTTGACAGCGCCACTGCGGTAATAATTGGAACTAAATGTTTTGTGCTTCTGACAAAAGAGGTTTGTACCATCGAGTAGTTAACTTTGTATTTGCTTTGTACGCCTCGATTGGAGATGAAATTCTACTGCTATGGAAATCTATGTATTTGAAATTGAACTGTGGTAAATGTGGGTAGTTTGAATTCAATAAAAGCCGTAATGGATATTTGTGAAATGAAAATGTATTTTCATCAAATAAAATGTATAAATGCTAATGTAATCTATTTTAATGGAATGAATACCATAGATAGATGGAATTTATTTTACATTATGAAGGTTAGTTCTTATTAATAATTAATTTATTGTATTAATTATTTTGTAATTTGATTAAATTTAATGTGATGTAGTTTTTTGTTATTATCGTACCATTTTACGAAATTTTAATCAGCTAATTGCGGGAGGCTTATGTTCAGCAGTGGACGTCTTATGGCTGAAATGATGATGATGGTGATGATGAATCTGCTTAATATTTTACTTGTTTTACTATAAAAGTGATAGATTAGTGGTATGATTGTTGGAATAGCAAGTCATAGGTACAAGTTTGAACTCTGACACAGAAAAAAACGACAATTGTACTTCGTCTATTTAAAAAAAAAAAATTTAGTGTATAATAAATGTGTGTGTAATAAATAAACATCAAACTGATATTTTCCGTAAGTAGCGTTAAATTGACCTATTGGCTAAAGGCTCCAGTTGCTGTACCAAAGTCTGAGGTATTCATGACACCTTTTAGTACAAGGGGTGATAGTCTAGTCATCTAGTGGAATGACCGTTGACTGACAAGTCGGAAGTCTTAAGTTCGAACCCAGGGCGGTCCCGATTTGTTCCAGTCATTTCTCGGAATTCTGATGCAGTTCAGAGAGGAATGGTAGCCTTGACTGCAGATATGCCTCTGGCTTTTCGTAAGTTATGTGCGTATTATTAATGAATTATCACATACTCCGTGCCTTGGAAAGCACGAAAAGCCGTTGGACCTGTGCCTGATCTCTACCCGGTCGTGTTGGATTGCCGTCTCATTGGACCATGAGAGTGAAGAAATAGATAGTGCACCAGCTGTGTTTGCACACACTTGTGCACTACAATATCTCGTGTAGTTGGCAAATTGCTGTTGAGATTGGCCGCTGTGACCGAAATTCGGTCAGGAGGATATTATTATCTGTCTAAAATGGTTAAATACACATAAAACTTTTGATAACAAGAGGCAAGAGAACGATACCAAATAACCCAGTTGTCAAATGTTATAAAATTAATTAAGATTTAGAATAATGAATGTAATAAATACCGCCATAATAATTTTACTCGTAAAGCGAATTTATTTTTCCATAAACTATGCAAGCATGCACTCAAGCTCAGAGCTTAGTTTTATTTTATTTTATGTACAAATGAGTAGTTTACAATTGGCCATAAGCCTTTGAAAAGCAAATAGCAAGTTTAATGAAGTTGTTTCCTTTGAATTTTATGGCTAGAGCATAATATAATATACAATAGAGGTGCTATGGAGTACAATAGAGGCATTGCCCGTCGTAGCTCTTTGATATAAAGGTGTATATTAAGCCGTGTTCACACTAGAGTTGCTACATGAGGCCAGTTTGGCAACCGCAAAAGTAAGTTTGTTTTTCTTAAACATTCTGAGAAAAACAAAGTTATTTTTGCAGTTACTGGGCTGGTAGGGACATGGCTTTATGAAGCAGAGCTAGTTGCGGTCAGTAAGTAGATGATAGAAGCAAATGATAAAATTTGTTGTATTTTCATTTCGGGTGTCTGAATCGTTAAAAAGCAATAGTTAAGTCAGACTTCTAATTAGTTATAAAAAAATACATCGAATTGAGAACGTTCTCCTTTTTAAAAGTCGGTTAATAAAACATATTATTTCAATAAAAGATTCACATTGATTGAGTCGTGATAGCCTAGTGGTGGTGACCATTGACTGGCAAGTCAGAGGTCTCGGGTTCGAACCCAAGGCGCGCACCTCTGACTTTTCGTAAGTTATATATGTGTGTGTGTGTGTTTTATAAATTCAGTCGCTCCATGTAAAACACTGGTATTCAGCTGCATCCGGTAAGACTGGAAGCCGACCCCAACATAGTTGGGAAAAGGCTAGGCAGATGATGAAAAGATTCACATTGATTCTATTTAATTTACTTAATAATAGGTACATAATTTAATTTTTAACCAATATTCTTAAGAATAGATTTGTAGCGCTAAGTCAAGCTACGCAGCTACGAGAGCGCTACGGAGCTACGAAACTACGCTGTATTGACGATGATGTAGAAAGTAGCGTTTCAATTGAATGATTGATGTTGCCTATAGTACTACCAATTGTATACTACTGCATTGCGTACTACCGCGTACTACCGAACACCTTGGTAATATGACGGGGATATTTTTGCTCGTCATATAACTACAGAGATCGAACATTTTTATCGTTGAAATTTCTGAAAAAAACTACTATTTTTTTTATTATCACAAAAGAAAAATGAAAGAAGATTTTCTTTATGAATTAGTTTTTCGCTTGTTTCAAATAGTTTATCTCCCAGGCAGGCAAAAATTTTAATTTAAATGGAAGTTCCTTTCATATCAAAATTCTGCGTATTTAACACAGACATAATATTAAACTAGACAAAGCAAGATTTATTATTTTAAATTCGTTTAAGTTAACAAAAACCTTTATTGTCCTATTTGAAAAACATTATGTTAGTTACAAGCTTTTATTTAACTTGCAATGTATGTATTGTGGGTATGTTTTGGTCAAATGCAAGTTGAATTAGAAACACTCCATCTTATTTCAAGGAGTTATTTCTTAGAATAAGATGAAGTTAGTTATAGTTGATGAACAACCTGGTGTCAGAGTTTAAACCGTCCGTAGGCCTCTGATATGGCTTTACACACCATTAAAAAATATCAGGTGTGCTGGTTTCATCACGATGTTTTCCCTCACCGTAATTACTCGACCTCGACCGATAATTAATTTATACATACGCATATAACTTACGAAAAGTTTGAGGTGGCGCTTTGGTATCGAACTCACGACCTCTGGCTTGTCAGGTGACAGTCATACCACTAGGCTATCAGTGCTATAAATGATTACTTATCTAGTTCCATTCACATCTGTGGTACTCACTTAATATTCGAGCGCTTTCATTCATCCACGAAAGCGCTTTACAGAGCGTGAAACCGTTTGTTAGACATTTATATGATAATGTGTAAAAAAAATACACAATAGGTAGTCTACCTGAGCTTGGAGACCAGGGACTTACGTTGGGTACGCTTTAAAATTAATTATGCTCAAAAACGAGGTATTGTTTGTCGGTCTTTATTATTTTTTCGGTGTTATTCATTGTTAGAATTAAATAAATAATTTGAAGGCAACTATAATTTTATAAAAACAACGAGTTGTAATAGCTTAATGGTATGGATGTTCATTGACATGTCAGAGGTCTCAAGTTCGAACCCAACTTCGACTTTTTGTATTACGCTAGCTTACTTCGTGCCTCAGAAAGCACGTAAACCCGTTGGTCCTGCGCCTGATGTCTCTCCAGTTGTGTCAGATTGCTATCTCCTCGGACTATAAGAGGCAGGGAATAGAGAGTGCACCTGTGTTGGCGCACACACTTGTGCACTAAATGGCCGCTGTAGTCGAAATTCGGTCAGGAGTGGTCAAGAGGGATTAAAATTCTCTTTAAGTTTTTTTTTGTAAAAAGAAAAATTAATAGGTTTACAAGAAGATTTAAACCATCTTCTGGTTAGATATACTAAATGCGTTGCCTACTGAGGTTAAGGCGCAGGTTTTAATCCTACTCAGAGTAATTTTTTTCGCTTCGTATTACAGCCATTCATGAATTAATTATTCTTTAACTGAAACTTAAGTGAAAAAAAAAACAACCGAACGAGACTAAACTGAAAATCTAATTATCTTGAGCTAAATTACAATTTACAGAAACTTGAAAAAAAAAACATTTTTATGCCCGATTGGTTCTTATGCAAGATATCAATTTGACACAATAGAAATTTCACGTTTTCGTATTCGATCGGCATTTGTTCTTAAGAGTTCACCTTGAAATAGTTATCTTCTTATCTTATGGTTGATGAATATGGCTTTACACACCATTGAAAAATCTCACAGGTGTGCTGATTTCATCACGATGTTTTCCGTCACCGTTTTAGCAACTGATAATTAATTTATAGTACGCACATAACTTATGAAAATTCAGAGGTGCGCCTTGAGATCGAGCTCAAGACCTCTGACTTGTCAGTCGACGGTCATACCACTGGGCTATCAATACTATTCCCGAAATAGTATCAATAACGTTTTAACATCTAAACCCTTTAAAAAGAATTCGTATTCCATTCAAAGCATACATCACAAAGTCTAAAAAAGGCGTAAAAAAATCCACACAAGTCGACACTCGCCTATCTAGAATACCTATCTGTTTCGGCACGTGACCTCGCGATCTGAAACACATACAGCTAGAAAGCGATGCTACTAAATATTCCGCGGGCGTCCAACCGAGAACGTCTTTTTCAGCGTTTCAGGCATTGCCGTGAATTTTCAGCTGAAGTGCTGGGATTTGCATCATAAAGAACGAACTGTTTATCTGTCTACAGCCTCCGACACTTCTCCCTTGTTTGTGCAGTTTTTCATGAAAAGGCAACATTAAATGTATGTGGAATAAACTGGGGTGCGCGATTTGATGTTGGCTCTAAGAATGCTTCATGTCGCTCACTCGAACGAGTCGTATGTTCTATTTTTAGCTCAAGTTAACTGTATAGATCTTTTAAATTTATTTATCTGTATATAAAAAAAATATGTGTATGATTGTGTCTGTTAGATTGTCTATCGTTCAAAGACTTAACAAGCAAAAACATCGTGTAATTCTAGTCTTATACGACTTTGTGTTATATAAGAGTTATATAGCGGCATTTAGTTAACATGAAGACATTTACACACGCTATAGTCAGTCACGTGATAGGCTAACTTCTTAATGACTATAATATTGTCGTTTATAAAACTTTTACATTTTATAAACGTTTACTAGACCACTATAAAACACAATTTATAAGTTGGAGATGCAACAGATCGACATGATTGTTAAATTTGCAGGTCTAAATATGCCACAGAGTACTTTTTGTTCCGGAAAAACTGGAAACACAATAGCAAAGCCGCGGTAAAAGACTAGTGCAACAATAATTGAAAGATTGATTGAAGGCTCGCTTTACATCATTCGCTTCTATTTGCTACTTCGTACAGTCAACCACACATCAGTGGTAACAATTTGACATTGACAGCACCCTTATTACGTAGCAGTAAAGGATATTTTTGTAGTTCAGTGTCACTACTGTCATACGGTTGACTGTACGTATTCGGGGTTTAAAAAATAATTGCCCGAAACCAAAACTTGGAGAACCGCGCGTTTAGGCAATTCGTTTTCCGAAGTTTATTTTTGTGGTTTCGGTTTCCCGCATGTGATTTTCATCCCGCATACAGTTTTTTTTATTCGGGTACCTCCTTTTAATGCTACAGGTGATTTAATAACCACCTATTTGTATACGCTTATGGTATAGTGGACCATAAAATTGCTATACAACTTTTGACAAAATCTTCCATCAAAATTAAATATTAGTAAAACTTACTGTCAAAATTTAATTTTTACACGCATTAATGACAACATTATCTATCACTTGGTCTTGAATCAAAAATAGACTTTGATTTGTGTGCAAATGACATTTACTCTAAGAGTGAAAAATCATTTGTATGTTCGACTATAAAAACTAAAAAAAAATAAAAAATAGCCTTCATTTCTAATACTAAATACGAGATTACGAAAAACCACATTAAATAATACATTATTATTAGTAATAGTCGCCTTTGCGACGTAGGCCTCCGCTAATTCCTTCCATACCTGTCTCTCTCGTGCTTTTTGCATCCACTCTGAGCCACATCATCTTTTGAAGATATCTCTCCATCTTTTTTTTTATAATGCTTGACTATAAAGCAGAAAAACATAGTGTAAGCATAATTTCTTTTAATATTGACTGTCTGCAAATTAAAAACTCATAAAGTCAACGAGGGAATAAACTTTGCTTCTAATAATAAAGAATATTGTAGCAAATAAAGTTAATAAAAAAAAATATAAAGTCAATTTCGCTAGCGCCAATAACGAAGTTTTGAAAAAATTCTATTTTCTCTCAGTCTATTGTCTCCGCTTAGTTTACCTAGAACTAAACTTGTTCCATACCTAACCGTTTTTATTTTTTTTTAATATTTTTTTTTATTGATATTTTTAATAACGGTCAGTCAATTCAAAGATAACACCATAAGTGCATCGGTTATGCAATTCGTCCTTTGATATTCTGTTGAATGATAAACAACCTTGTGTCAGAGTTTGAACTACCCGTAGGCATCGAAGATAGCTTAACATACCGTTGAAAAATCTCTCAGGTATACTGGTTTTCTCACGATGTTTTCCTTCCGTTTTAGCAAGTGATAATCAATTTCTAATACGCACATGAATCCAAAAAGTCAGAGGTACGTTTTTCAATTAAGAAATTCTCAGTAGCAGCGTGGAGTCTGGAATTGTGCCCGATTAATGACAATAAGCTTGCCACCTTATTACATGGGACTTTTAAATAACATAGTCGACGAAACGTGGGTTTACTGCATATTATATACCTCTACCTACTCCTTCTGGGGAATACAGGCGTGAGTCTATGTATGTCCTTTGCAGTACAACGGTCACATAGCTACCACTAACTAGGCTATCAATGTTTTGCTTTTGCGCCTTTTCATTGGTTGCTGTAACCGCAATCTGGTTAGTAGGACATAATTCGTATAAAAAAAGATTTTATCTGATAAGTAACGAAATTCAGTGAACTAGATATTATATCAGTTCATCGCGGAACTCAACCATATCTGTGGGAGCTTTACGACCCCCGTCTGTCCCCGCTGTCAAATATTTGAGACAGACCATTAAAACACTTCCAACTGAAACCTATGTGTAAAAGAATAGCGCGACCAGTCGATGTGGCAGTTACAAAACAGAGTAAGCGATATTAAAACCACACATCACACGCTTAATGAGAAACTGACCTATTGGGACATAGATTAGAATTCAGTTTCGCATACGCACAGACTATCAATGAATGATTTCAATTATGATTTTATGTCATAAAAATGAACTATTTTTAAATAATAATTTAAAAATACTCGATACAAATTAGCAATTAATTGCAAAGTAGCAATAAGGTCAATAAATTAGTAATGATCTTGCAAATTTGAAATTTTTAAAAATCTTTCTTTAGTGCAACTATAATAAGATATATTTCCTACAAATTTCAAGTCTCTAGGTCAATAGATTTAGACTTAAATTTAGACCGTACGTTGTCTGTCAGTAAGTCAATTAAAAGAGATCGCGCAATGTGCCAGAGGATCAGTACCACTGTCTAGACAGTCGTATACGTATATACCTAGGTATATTCTCGAAAAAAAATATGAACACATTAACGCCACTCAATCTTCCGAAAACTGGATAACGTTGCCGTCAAAAAACGCCACGACGAATTAACCCGGTAATTGCTACGAAATTTCACGAGTTCGTCCCTTTCGCAATTCCTTATGGAAAATTAAGGCTTTTCAGGTGAAAATTGCATGGCACCACTGGACAGATAGTGACTTAAATTTAATCACAAGTAATGTTAAAAGCGAGTGTTTTAGTATTTGCGTGGCGGGGAAGTTAGAATAAAAGCTTTTTTTTTCAACTGATATTTTAAAATCCACAAAAATATTCAAACGATATATTATTATCTTGTAATTATTAGAGAAGAAGAGCCTTGTTTGAATTCCCAATCTTTGTTGAGATCAGTTGTAACATAATCTGTTCTGGAAAAATATCAATTTATCAACCCCGCAACCTAAAGAGATACGGTATTCAAAGGTTAGGGTCTCAGTCAGGTCAAGGATGAGGGTCAAAAACCTTAATGACACAGCGTGACCGATAGCTGAAATGCTCTTCGAGGTATGGAGCATGTGATAATTAAATTATAATACGCACTTAACATACGAAAGACGTTGGGACTTGAGACGTCTGACTTGTCAACTAACGGTCATACTCACCACAACTATAAGCGTTTTGTACAGGTGTGTATTATTTGAAATCTTTGCATGTATACATAAACATCTTTGCAAACGCTAAAGTTCGAAATATTTGTAGAAAGAAAAAAATCTATTACGAGCGAGTCGCTCTGCCATGAAGGAGATACAAATAGCTTAGCGGCAGAGCGACTAATGGCTTTACTGAGTAGGTTGAAGGTTCATATCCCGCTTGTAATATATATTTTTTTATTTTATCTCTCACTCTTAATATGCACTGATTTGGAGAAGTCAGTGGTGCGTACCCTATGGTCGAATCTGCAACCAAAAAAGGTTTTTAAAATATTCTATGGAGTTATCACTACCCAAAATCTATTCTTTATAATGGGTACTATATATTATTTTATCTCGAAGTTCATCTAAATTCAAATCAATACGAACCCGTAACCAAATAAAATATACGCCCATTATTTTGTATTGTTTTTATTATTTTCTTTCAAAGTTACAACGTGCTATATTTTCTTGTGGAAATTGTCGTGCAGTTGTTTGACAAGAAGTAAATTGGTACACGAATAATCTGATTTATATTGTGTTGTAAACGTGATAACAATACTTAAGATATATTTTGAGTTGAGAATAAAATAAAATCTTGGGCGTAGGCGTATTAGTCTATCTTGTTGTGAACAAAAAACATTTTCTTTTATAATTTGGAAAGTAATGTCAGGTTTCCTAACTTTATTGCTTTACTTAGATTAGGTAAATATAAAAACAAATATATATTTTGTAATAAATATCCCCAATTTCCCGTGAATTTTTTGGACTTCAGATGTAAATCGACTGAGTCTTCGTGGTCGACATGAAGCTGATCTGAACGGTTTAGTCCAGCCGTGAGACACATCCTCATGTTTCCTTGTTGTTTGATCTCTATTGTCCCACAGCTTGGCAAAGGTCTCCCCCAAACCTTTCCACTTTTTTTTTCCTTGGCAGTCTTACACTAGTCATTCTTGATAGTATGATTACAATTAAATTAAATTATATCATAATTAAATTTATTTAATTTAATTCTGGTGTGTATCTTGCCCAAAGGCTAAGAAGTATAGGCATACAGCGTGTCGATGCAGCATTTTAGGAACGTTGCCTAAAAGTAGCGGTGTTTTAGATTAAGTTTATCATGTTAATTACTTTATTTCTAGGTATATATCGTTAGTTAATTTACTTTTGACAAAAATTAAGACCGTGACAATTAATGTGGCTTAACCGTAAAAATACATGGTTTAATTGGAATCGAATCCAGTAGCAAGCGTTATTTAGCTAAACATCTAACCAATCTCTCTTGTATATGAAACATCGTATCGTAGTCGTCTCGTCTCTCTAAAATGGAACTATTTAAAGGAAATGAACGTTGGAAAATAATGACTTTCCACTGAGTAAATCTTAAATTAAATTTATCTCAGTTTTGAGGAGCATCAGTGTAAAGAACTGAAGAGTAATGGCCGATTTAACGACTTTTTGGTACGAATTAATTGTAGTTCAAAAACTTTGTTATTTACTGTTATTTTGTACCTTTAGTTCAAGTTTACAGACCTCTCAATTACCTACTTAAAATTTTAGAGCCTCTTAATTTTTTATTACTTATAATATACCTATATTATAATTTTATTTATTTTTATATTTTACTTATATTTATTATTTTACTTCGACACACTGAAGATTGTTTAGTGTAATGGATTCGATTTCCGCATGCGTACGGGTCAAATTTGAGAGTGATCCACAGATATTTATTTCGGTCTGAATGTTTGTGCATTGTAAAACTATAATTATTATCTATAAATGGTACCCACGACACAAGAGAAAATCCTAGACAGTATAAGACAACGTTTTAAAAAAAAACAACAATAATGTTACGATTTTTGACTCAGTGGAACTAAAACATAACTCTTCTCCAACAATTATTGTGAAGCTTCAGCACTATTCTACTGAGTTATATTAATCTGAGTTCCATAACAACATCACTTCTCAACTTTCTACGACAAATAAATTCAACGCCATCTACCAGCAACCCCCGGAACAACGTTCAAATTAAAACTTCCTTCACAGCTCCCTGGCCTTGTAAAGATTCATATCATCAAAAAAACAACGACAGCTGCGCAGTTTTAATAAAAAACTAAGCCAAGTACTTGAACCCATCGATGGAAAATAAAATTTAAAGTAAAAGTTTGTAACTTTTTTCATTTTAAACTATGTAACTTTCAGACGTTGCTGTCGAGGCTATTCTTAAGATGTTATGTTAATAAGATTGCGAGGACACTTTATGCGCAGTTAATATTAAATTTTTAATAGGACCTAACCATTCATTTTACGTTTAAAACTTTTGTAGACAGAAAAAATATATTACGAGCAGGATTCGAACGTGTGACTTACTTGGTTAAAACTGCCAGCCACTATACTAACTGGGCTATTCGAGAATCAGCTAGTGCTATCATTCTCTATTCGAAAGAAAATATTTGAAAGTGAGTTCACTTCGAATGAGGAAATTTTAAAATGTTACAAAGGGTTTGAAACATTTTCGCATGGAAACTGGCATAGCAAACCGCCGCCATTTTTTTATTTTTATTTTAGTTAATAACAATCGAGTAATACCAAAATAATAATATTGTATTAAAAGTTCTTTTATAAACGTTATCTTATATTATTATTCTTTTATTTTACTTTTCCAATTATAGCAACAATAAAAAACAAATTAACTTCAATAAGAATGATAAGAATCTAATTCCTGAGAGACACCGAGGTGTAGTTCTAATTTCATTACTCATCGGGAACGCAAAGTCGTGAGCCGTGCCGCGGGCGAGACTTGACTTAACACTTCTTGGAATTGGACGAAGCTAGAAATAGCTACAAAATAAATACGTTTCCTTACAGGTATGTTTTTAAATTATTCAAAACAATTGTTTTAAAAATAATAGTAATTTAAAGTCAAGTAATTTGGCTACTGGCAAAAAGGCTTTGTTTCGCCTTTAATCAATATTAGAATAATAACTTTCGTGAGTCATACTCATATTATATTAAATATTATTACGACTTTACTCTCGGGTTATTTCGGAATTGCCCGACTGCGCTCGCTCTTGAAAATAGACTCCGTTTGAGTTCGACGCTGGTCGGCCAATTGCGATATCAAACCGTGAGTAAATCTTTTAAGCAAGCAAAAAATATACATTACACTGACTTGATTGGTGTTTTGCATAAAGTCGACAACTAGGCATATCCTCATAAAAAACTAGCATGAAGTAATTGTATTACCATAGAGTCTATAATAATTTATTGTTATCAATATCTAAATAATATGAACCAAGACAACATGAATGTCTAACCTAACCTAACCTATATATATATTTAGACGGTAAGTTTAGATGAGGCGTTCTGCGTTCAAAGACTGCAACATGGATTAGCCCTCAGATGTTCTCAGTGAAGTCAGTGAGAACTTTTAAGTGAACATATGAAATTGAACAGCACTAATACTATGTCTTCACGTTGATATTTTGTAAAAGGATTGTACTACCCTAGTAATCGACCTGACTTAAAATCAGCAAAACTTATCACACAAATTATATAATTATTTTAAAAGACGATTAATATTTTAAAATAAGTTTTAAAGATAAGATAAGTATTACTATGATTTTATACGTAAAAGTTTAAAAATGTAAAAGGTTTCAGTATAATATGTTATAGAAAAAGTTAACTATTAACTGCTTAAGACGCAAGTTAAAGTTGTTAAGAGTTGGAAAGTTCAGGGAGCACAGAATAGATGGCAAGTTAAAAAGTTAACGTTTGTAATTCTGGCTAGATTCTAAATCGTTTAGGTTTAATTAAAGTGAAGTAGAAAATTTAATCCTTAAAGAAATTATATTTTTAGTCTAAAATTCTATGCGATAAATAATTGTTATGGTGTTATTTACATTACTAAACATTGTAAAACGTGTCATGAAAAAACTAATAATTGAATACCTATAAATCATTATTTTGTTAAATTGCATAAAAAATCAAGCGACTGGTGTCTTTAGCAAATAGATATGTAATCGTTTTTATCTTTCTCCAAAGATTTTGGTTAGTCTCTTTTGAGATTAGGCATTAGCCGATATTTATTAAAAGCTAATAGCTCGTTGTTAAAAAAATAATACTTCACACTCAGCAGTAAAACTTGTAAATATTGAATTTTTTTCCAGGTTTCAATCCAGTTGTAATCACAATGTCAACAAAAACGATTTCTCTTCTAAAGAACCTTATCATTATGGAAAACTTCTTCTGCATCAGCCGACTGTACCTCATAGAAAACAAAAGAACCAGGCTTATATGTAACATCATCTCTACGGCTGTCAGCATTTCTATCACAATAATCATGATCATCGACTTAATCACAGTTAAACAAAATATAGTACTTCGTATATTTACAACAATATTGGCTGTTGAATTATTAGCTCTGTCAATTGGATCAAGATTCACCAAACCAGTCTTTGAGGCTATAGATAGACTTGATGAAGCATGTGGGGTTGATGAAGAATATTCTTCAAGAATTAAAGCTAAGACTACAAGGATTTTATTTATGTTTTTATCTACAATATTATTTGATTTCATTGGACTGGTAATTTTAGGTGTGAATGATAGCGTTTCGATATTTCTCTGTGTGGTTTTTGCTGCTCATGATGCGGAATTGGCTTTTTTCTCAATGTTGGTAGAAAGTATTAATATGAGGATTGATAGATTGAAGAGTGCATCGCCTTATGGTGGATCGAGGGTATATAGATATGTGTTGACGACTACAGCGCATTTGAGTGAGCAATACACACCGAGGGTAAGAAAACCTAAATATTTGTAAGTTATTTTCTATTTGAAAAAGATCATTTCCCTCCTCTACTTTCTACCGATCTTCAAGGATAAGCAGTGCCTAATGGGGTCCGTCCGTGGACAAGATGACGACACGGTAGACGCACTGATTTGCGTTCAGCGCTTGGTTCGATTCCAACACGTGACAATATATGATCAATTGTTATTAAATTCGGTCTGAGTTTTTGTTCATTATGACATTATAATTATAATCTTTAACTGCACTCACAATGCAAGATAAAATCTTTGTTGTTATTTTTTTAATACTGAACCAAATATTAATAGAAAGTTTATTTAACAGTAAAAATAATGTTGTGTTTTTAGATTCTACTACTCCTTGTTACGACACTTATATCAGGAATACTTTATGAAAGTATTTTGACCCTCGTGGACACAGACAGAGTAAGTAACCAACAATAAAAGAATATCCTTCAAATAACAGTCTCCCAAATAAAGACAACAATGGAGATCTTTCTTTTATAAAATTCCTTAAGTATATTCGTATTAGTACTATAAATCACGAGATAATGGCTTATGTGGCCATTAAGTAGGAGGGATGCCAATTTGAAATTGAAAACCGCCAGTATATTTACCCAAGTTGTTATGGCCCTGATTATTTTAATGGAACCATGTAGTGTCTTCAAAATTATAATTTTGATGTATAGCTCTTGTTAAATAATAAACTGTGACGTGCAATAATGGTGTTAATAATAAGCTGGTCAGTCACTATTCAATTTAAATTAATTCGCATATAATTTCTACTTTATACTTTGGGGTGTTGTAAGCTTAGCATATGTATGTCTGTGGCATCGTAGCTCCTAAACGGATGACCCGATTTTGTTTTAGTTTTTTATTATTTGAAAGGAGACTTAAGTTAGAACTACTAAGATGGCAATCAGGCATACCGCATACAGCCCGTCTGACATGAGAGCCGTAACCCATACACTTTCAGTCTATCTATCACTTTCAACGCCAGGGGTATCTATCACTTTACAACGCCAGGGGTATCTATCACTTGCAACACTTGAAATATTTTTACGCTGATATTCTGTGAGAGGGTGAACCACCATCTCCAGCTGATGGCTGTGGCTGTACCACTATTTAACCTCCTACATACATAAATTAAATGATAATACAAAACTAAATGAGCGAATTTAGTGACCCGAGAATGATTTGATTTACCCAGTTTACATGTAAATGAGATCATTCGGAGCTCGTTATAATTGTCAACATTAGGTCCGCCATTTTGTAACTTAAGTATTACTTTTCTTTACTCTTTTTTAAACATTAGATAATTTATGTAAAAAAGTACCTACATTACATATTCTTGTGAAAATACAAAAAAAAATAATTAATCTGTCTCTTCTTGTTTATGTGATGTTAAGATTATCTTAGAGTTTAACTGTGTAAAGACACTCTCAGACAATGCATCCTCAGAATCCTAAGAAAGAAAAATCTTTTTTTTATTTTTTCAGTAAGTAAAAAAAAATTATGAAAACTTAAAAAAGTGTGTTTTCAATACTTAACCTTAAAATTCTATTTTTTATAGCTCCTACATTTGGTTCTGTACACAATATGGCGTGAATCTAGAACTATGTATTGTTTGTGGATGTTATGTCGCGCTGTCAGTAGAACTGACAGAGCCTGCAGTGATCTTGCATTGCATTTGGCTGGACGACTTACACAAGATCCTAGCATAAGTAAAAGTGAGTATGGGTACCTATTAATTTAATTTAAACATAAAATACAACGCAGTCAATACCTAAATTTAAAATAATATATTAGAAAGGGAAAAGTATGAAATGGATGAACTCAAAAACGACTTACACAATTACGACTCAGACAAAGACTTACACTATTTTGTTTTCTTTTTTAAATTTAGGAAGCTACACTATCAGTGAGAAACACGAACTGTATTTTATTTTCAAAAATTAAGAGATCCCTCAAAAAAATCAAGAATGTAACCCAAGGTATCAAAAATTGAAGGAATAACGAAAACATGACATAATCATATTTTTTATCTTGGAAAAATAATAATCACGATTCACGAAAGCAAAACAGCAGAAATAAACTAGTATTTTATAATTTAGCATGGCTTTAAAGGTGATAACATTCTTAAATTATGTTCTTTTCCAGAAAACAATCCTATCCAGTACAAAACATTCCAGCGTTGGTATTCAATCTTAATATCTCAAAGGCCTCGGTATATCAGTGGCACTATTCTATCAATAGGACTTAGCACTCCTATACTGATACTGGATTTAAGCGTCAATTACATGTTGATAATAGTACAGGTAAGGGGTCATTGTGCTCTCAAATTCACGGATAAATATGACGCGAAAATTTTGAATCCATACAGATTAAAAGGCTTATAAGACTGCTAATTGGCCATGAAAATAATAAAAAAAAGCCTGTAACTGTCCCACAGCAGGGCAAAGGCCTCTTGTCATACAGAGAAGGATCGAGCATTAATCACCACGCTAGCTCACTGCGGGTTTGCGATTTCAGTCTATTGAATCCAGGTTTCGTCACGATATTTTCCTTTACCGGTGGTGTTGTCTTAGATTAACTAAGAGATCAAATCAAATCAAACCAAAATAATTTTATTCATGTAGACCACACTTATGAATAGTCATAATTCCAATATTGTAAGAATGACTCTAGTTGCCTGACATAATATGACATTGAAAAAGTCACATTGATACATGCCAGGCCCGAACCCACAACCACGTACTTGCAAAGCGGGTCCGTCACCAATCCACCTCCATGACATTGAAATAATACACGAAAAATAATAGATTATAATTTTATCTGGAAATTGGGAGCTCCAAAGTTAATCGACACATTTTATTATTTCTTACCGTAACTATAATAACTGTTTCAAAGGATTCTGTCTAAACATTTATTTTAGTATTGACCTAAGAAAGTTTTCTGTACGTTTTCTCTCCAACAAATTTCTTTGAATTCAGTCCAGTCATTGAGGCGTTATAATGTTATGGATGATGGAACTGCTGAACTTGCTAATAATAATATTTTCTCTTTATTTTCAGATGTGTCTAGCGTATAAATAAAATGTGGATAAGCTTAGACAAAATATATTTTGCCTATACCTAAATAAATTATATTATCATCCTTTTCAAATATAAGTGTACCTTAATCTCTTCTTCTTCTTTCGCCTGCCCTGGTCCCAAATTACTTGGGGTCGGCGCAAAATGTCTTCTTCTTCCATTCCTCTCTATCAGCCGTCATCTGAGCATTTACTCCTTTTTCATTCATATCAGTGCTTACACACTCCATCCATCTTTTCTTTGGTCTCCCTCTCCCCTTCCATCCATCAACACTTATATTCATCACCTTTTTAGACACATGTGTTTCATCCCTCCTCATCACATGCCCATACCAAGACAAACGATTTCCTTTCAACTTATCTGTTACTGGCGCCACTTTTAAACTTCCCCTAATATACTCATTTCTTACTTTATCCCTTCTTGTCACTCCACACATCCATCTCAACATTCTCATCTCTGTTATATGCAATCTTTTTTCATCCGTCTTTTTCAAGGCCCAGCATTCCGATCCATACAGTACGACAGGTCTGATAATGGATTTGTAAATTTTGCCCTTTATTTTGAGGGGCATCCGCGGGTCACAAGTTGTTCCTGTGACCTGTCGCCATTTCATCCAACCTGCGTTGATCCGGTGTGTAATATCTCGGTCTATTTCAGCATCCCCTTGAACAAGTGATCCGAGGTACCGACAATCGGAGCAGACCGGTAAGGACACTCCGGCGAGAGTTACGGGGAAAGGACTGGAGAGACCGCCGAAATCGCAAAACAAATATTCTGTTTTGCTTTTACTTATTTTCAAGCCAACACTCTCCAGCCTTTGCCGCCATTCCTCCAATCTGCTCTGGACCTCTAGACCATCCTCAGCAACTAGCACAATGTCATCGGCGAACAGCATACACCATGGTGCCTCTTCCTGTATGTCCGACGTAAGAGCGTCCATTATCATCAGGAAGAGGTAAGGGCTAAGAGCCGACCCTTGGTGTAAGCCTACAGCCACATTGAAGCTGCCAGTAATGCCCGCTGTGGACCGGACTTTGGTTCTGCAATGACTGTACATCGCCCGGATCAACTGTACATACTTCCCAGGCACACCTTTCTCTTTCAGGGCCCACCACAAAACCTCACGTGGTACCCGGTCGTATGCCTTTTCGAGGTCAACGAAAACCATGTGTAGGTTTTTGTGTGCCGCTCTGTATTTCTCGCTTAGCTGGCGAATAGCAAAAATGGCATCCGTTGTTCCCCGACCAGGCATAAAACCGAATTGATTTTGTGAAATTTCACTCTCATCTCTCAGTCGCCTTTCTATTACTTTCTCCCAAGCCTTCATACTATGTGACATTAGCTTTATTCCTCTATAGTTGTTGCACTCCAGCACGTCACCTTTGTTTTTATAAATGGGCACCAGAAAACTGTTACACCATTCGTCAGGTATGGTTTCTTCCAGCAACAACTTATTGAAGAATAAAGCTACCACTTCCATCCATCCACCTGTACCTTAATCTATAATCTGTTAAAAAACAAAATTTGTATCATAATAAATTTCGTATTTTTTTTTACCCAACTGCCAGGAAGGGTTATGTTTTTCGCGCGTATCTTGTATGTTTGTTTCTTGTAAGTTTCCTTTTTGCTGTGTAGTGTTATGTGACTTATGGGACTTAGGGCCTGTTTCATTGGTTACTGGTATTCCTATTACCTCACCTAACAGAAAATTTCACACAAATTCTGTTCCATTTTTTAATTAATCTAGTAATTTAGAGCCTATCCGTAGCCTGTGAAAATGGATCAATCAGTATTAGTTTATAAATCTGTAAAATCTGTTTGTTTCTAAACTTTAATTGATGTATTTAATTGAAAAATATATTTTTAGTGAGAATTTTTAGTGCGTAGGTAGGTTAGGTAACCTATCGGGCTGACTTATTCACCTTGTGGAAGCCTCGACAAATAAATAGATTTTTTATAAATCTATACCTGTATCTTAAAATTGTGTATCCAAAAACAAAAATACAAAATCAATGAACATGGAAAGCTTGCATAGTTGTAATTGTACAAAATTGTTGCAAAAGTAAAAAAGCATTGGAGGTCGGATTTCGCAGTTGTGTTAGATGCACGGTTGGAATACGAATGTCAGTCATCGGAAGTTGTCAAAAAGTATATTTTTTTATCGAACTACCCTCCGTCGTGTAACTACGTATGTGTTTTCATTCCTGGTCTGATAGTCACGGTGCACGGTGCAGTAATGCAGTAAGGTTTTCAGTAGTAAGTATTTTGTTATTGACATTTTTTAAACTGTTTTAAGCTATTGCAGCTTTTATCGTGGGCTTTGAGCGCGGCGACCGAATCAAGAAATTTCGTAACAAAAAAAACCTAACACTCTTTATTGCAGAATAATCTATTTAAAACTTAATTGCTATATACGAGGAAATTAACTTCGTATTTTAATTATTCTTTCATTGTCGATGTTAGAGTAGGTAGGCACTATATACGTTCTCTATTCTTCAATGTACATTCAAAAGATAATATTTTATTCCAATAATAGAATAATCAAATAACCACGGTAAATGTATAATCTTCTATACATATAAAATGCTTTGTCCTGAATGACTGACTGACTGACGGATCAACGCACAGCCTAAACCGCTGATCGTAGAGACTTGAAACTTGGAGGGTGTGTTCTTTGTATGACGTAGGGATCCGATAAGAAAGGATTTTTCGAAATTCTACCTCTAAGAGGGAGAAAAACGGGGGCAAAGTTTGTATGGGACAACGTGATTCCTTGGTCCAATCTACTTTAAATTTTGCATAAACATTCTTTTACAAAATTGATGGAACACGTGTTTTGTATTTTTTTAAACTCATCGCCTAACGGGGTTAAAATAGGGGTAGAAAGTTATTTTGGGGGTGATTTGCATCGAAGTTGATATCAATTTATACTCCTTAGTGCTTTTGATTTAAACTGGCTTGATGCAATGTATTATCCTTTAAAATTGGAATGTCAAATATAAATCGTATTAGAATTCGATATTTCAATTTTATTTGTTCTTTTAATTTGAAAGAAAAACTTATCTTATAAGTACCTACAGCTTGGCAAAAAAGGAGTCTGAAGCGGTGACAGCTAGAACTAAAACTAAAAATCTTAAAAACTAAGTTTGTGAGTACTAAAATAGCCATAAAGTGATTCATTACATAATAATTGATGACAAAAAATTCGTTTTAGTAATACGTAAGCACCAAATAACTTGAAACTTTAAATTGTAGTATGAAAAGTGCACCAGTGGCGCCTCCAATTTTGACAGACTCTTTTTTGCCAAAGTGTACCTTAATTTTCCTTTGAAAATTCCTTGGAAATCTTTTAGAATTAGATTATTATCATAGGCGACTATTTGTGATTGCTCTACCGACATAATAATTGACTAGCATTCGCCCTGTACCTATCTCTGCTTATACAATGACACTAAAAGTAGTGGCATCGACTCAAAGCAGTATAAGTTGTTCTCATGGGCAGTACTACCTAGATTATATTAATTCGATTTAAATAAATAAATTCTATTCGAAATATTCTATAGTCTACGTGAGCGAAGCCACGCGGGAAAAGCTAGTATTTTACTATTAGGCTAACTACTACATCGCTTATCAGTACAAACGTTAATAAGTATAATTTATATAACTTCAAATCATTTACTGTACAAATTGTCGACATGGGACTATTTGTAGGTCGGCGACAAAATTAATGACACCCTCGGAGTTTTCATATCTACCCACACTTTGTTAAAAACGGACGCTTACAACATATTTGTTTGGAAATTTATGAATGTTCCGATTCATTTTGTTGATGTAGATTTTTGGTGAATTTAATTTTGTATACTCATATTTTCTTGACACTTTTCTTTTTAAAATGGTATAATTTTAGCTTCCTCAATTTATACTGTGTGAGCAATGGATAGAGGTACTTACCACGGAGGATTTTCTTCGATAGCTAGAAGCAGCGGAAACACATCACGGTCACTCAAGAATTTCACCCACAAAAGTCGAATAAAAATAGTTCACACACACGATTACACAGAATGAACTTATTACTTGCGTTTATAATATTTGTAAAGGCGTAGTAGACTTCTTGATAATTTTTGGGAGAGAGAACCGTCGCACGCGCGTTTTTGAATATGGATTTTTAGCAACTGCATGCGTAGGGTGGGGAATAGGTAGGGATGGAACAAGACCGATCCTCTCGATTGAGTAAATTGTATAGTGTAGCGCGTGCGAGTGAATGAAATGTAATCGATTATTGATTTCAGATTATTTTATATTTATATATTATTGTATTTTATTAAAGAACGCAGACATTTATATAAAGAAATAAATAATTTCCGTAGAAATAATTGATTTTTCTTTTAATAATTTAAACGTGACTTGTTGGGCTTGTGTAGTAAAATGCGACTGCTGAGCAAGAGGTCCTGGGTTCAACAGGGGTTGGGCAAAGTATTATTAGGTTTATCCATTAGAAAACTCTCAGTAGCAGCACGGAGTCTGGAATTGTGGCCAGTTAAAGGCAATAGGTTCGTCCCCTATTACATGGGACTTATAACATAGCCGGCAAAACGTAGGTGTACAAGCGTGTGTCTTTTTTTAATGTAATTAAACAAAATTAGCACCAGAAGTGATTACAAAAAATACAAATGAGAACGAAACAACCGTAATGAAAAAGGACAAAAACTCAAAACGTTACATTCAAGACCAGCTGCTGAGAGGTTTAAAGCTCTTAAAGCATTTTTCTTCATTCCAAGACGTAATATATTATTACAGTGACGTCACTGGTTTAACCATTTGTCAACTCGTTTTGACACCATAGAGTGAACAAGAGGTATTGAAGGTTTTGTATGTCTGTGGGAAATTTAGTTTCATTTCAAAATTTTAGAGACTTTTTAGATAGGTACAGTTTTAGGGTGACATATCTTTATTAGGGCCAACGCCCACTGGCGGATAGAATGGCAGAAATATTTAATTTATGAAGGTTAGTAATATATTTTTAATTTTTTATTATTTATTTAAGTATTTTGATTTTAATTTCTAATCAAAAAATAAATGATTTAATAACAAAAGTTGAAAAAACAACTGATACGGATGAGATTTAATTTTTTTTTTAAATTTTCTTATTAAATTGATTATAATATTGAATGAAGTAGCATGTTACATGTAAAAAATTCCCAAAAAAACATAGATCTCATAGATCCATTATGCCCCAGGTTTTAAGTTTTGAATTTAAAACTGCCAGATTTTACGTCAAATGACAATGTAAAAAAGTCAAACAATATTTTTTTACTTAAATTTTTTATCTACCCAAGACTCCAGATTACACGCTAGTGCCCATTGTTATACGAGAGTTAATAAAAGTACCCAGGCTCAGAATAATTGCCTGCAACAACTCAATACTGCCATTGTCATGGAAAATTTTGAGAGCTATAGTACCTTCACAAAACATTTTTACATATTTTTTCGACGGATTTTGTCGTCTCAAATGATCTATGAGGTAGAGTGACAATAAATAGACAGTTCAGTTGTGTTTATGAAGATAAATAAGCCACTTCTGGTATTTTCGTTAGCATCATAAATCCTCAACGATTCGTTCGTCAAAAATGGTTGCAAATAGTTTAAAGAGAAAAAAAAACCTTTACCTACGCTAGCAATATGAAGTGTGAAGTGTGCACGATGTATAGTAACAGTGTCGCTCAGCTTATGTGGGATATAAGTAATGATCAGTTAAGATATGTTAAGTTTTATGTCTGGCGGAGGCTTATAAGACACTTATCGAAATGCTAAGTTATTCTTAAACCCAGGATTTTATGTGCATCCATGGCGTTTGAGATCAATTATTACATGCCTACACCATTTAAAGAATGTGTAATGGGCGGTCAGGTCACGACAAAGTATGGGAATCCATAATAATTTTACTTATTAAGTTCGTAATTTTGTAGAAAGAGAAAATGGTTTCGAGCGGGAATTGAACTTGCGAGTAGGTCCACCCAGTAGGGTAAAGCCCACAGTCGCTCTGCCACTAAACTATTCTTTACTGCACCCGAGTTATCGAAATTCTTTTTTACATTCAACCTTTTCAGATGGTAGTGAAATCCACCCCTTGTACGGAGTAGTCGAGGGCTAGGAAAGGTAAAGAAAAAAATTCGAACTTTAGTTAAATTTATAGTATTTTAATAATCATGCAACACGAATGTTTAAAAAGTAAATATTGAAATTTTGTGTTCGCATAGTATTCATAAAAAAACATCATATCAGTTTTATGTAATTTTATTATAAGTTTTACTAATTTTTTGGTTGATAAAAATGTGTTTGGACAGGCAAAAACTAATTAATTTATTATTCAAATTAACACTAAAACTGTACAACAGTGCCCAAACATTTGCAGTTGAAACAAATATTTGCTAACGCCAATTCGACCCGCGCCGCGTCTGCGCGGACTGTTCTAATATTTGAATAAGTCTCTGGAATCTGGATGTGTCAATCTAGTACCAGCATTTATTTGCCATCCAATAAAATAGTATAGTTGCCTACTGTTAAAATGTATAATATACATTTGATATCATCAAAAAGACTTGTGAAAAAAAATACTTTTAGTCCCCTAACTCCGAAGTTATAATTTTCTAAATGAGGAATATACGAAATTAGTAGTTATTTTTTAAATATTATAATTTTTTTTTGAAGATTTAGGCAACAATTTAAAAATATAATTATAACATCTTTTTTAGACACATTCAAACTTTAATTTCAGAAAGATAGGTAGCCAATTGTAGCCATTAACCATTTTTATATCTGTTATGTTCGAGTATGTAGCTATAAGTAGATGTAGCTACGCCACATATAAAGCGCTTAATATCAAATGCAATAGTGCAAATTATTTCGTCTTCGAATTAATACTCCAGAGGTTAATAAGTGGTGTTTCTAAGAAAGAGCAAATTTAGTTAATACTGATTAGTCGAGGCGAAACTCAACAATATCTTTAGGAGTTCTACGACCTCAATCCATCTGTCACCGCAGACTTTATAAATTGGGAATAACCAGAATTAGCAATTTGACTACTAATTTGTCTGATCGAAATGAGCATGTCACATGATATTAAATAATGATATATCGCAGAAAGTTTCATAATTATTCACTTATCGGTTAGCTACTTTAAATTCTCTGAAATAGTAGTTAGATAAAATAGATATTTTATTTAAAACGAATATTATTGGGCGATAAATTCGCTAAGTGAAAAAGTTTTGTACAATTAGGTATATTATGAAATAAGCAATTTTTTTTCACTATTTTATCCTATTAACTATATACATATAAATAGGCAAAGATAAAAAATATCATTATTTAATAACGCGTAAATCGGTTTAAGAATTTGGATGAAACTGAGTACCCATATAAACAATATCTTGGATTAAAACATAAATACTTTTTACCTTGGTCCAACTTCCAAAAAAGGTAAAACCGAGGGCAAAAACTAGTTATGAATATTTTTCCATTTATTTTAGGAGGTGCAAGATTTTGAGCTGTGTTTTTTGCGAGCGATCATGGCATCACGTCCAAACACCCTTAGGCTTAAACTATATTACTTGTTAAAACAAGCAAAATGAGCATCTTTACCGGGAAAACTAATTGGAACCCACCCCGGGGCATGATTCCGCTACAGAAAGGAAACCTTATTAGGCCAGGGTAATTATATGTCAGTTCAGCGGCCACGGGAATTTTGGTCGGTGTTCAGATGTATTTTTTTTAAGTGTTAAAAAATCCTGATGAATTTTTATAGGGTTATGAAAACATAGTTTGGGAATCAATGTGTGCGTGAATCTTTATAATCGTTATAGCTTTTTTAAGTTTAATTCTTGTAGAATTACTGGCTATATGTAAAAAGGATCAATATCTACTTAAATCTACTTTGATGTTTATTTTTAGAATCCAAATTTAAACTTAAGTTAACATATGTAGTTTGAAGAAACACCTACAAGAACTTTGATAAGCTTGAAAGGTTATTTTAATCTTTTAGTGGAAATTTTAAAATCACTGCTTGTTGATAGTTAGATTATTATGAAAATGTAACTGCAAATTTTCCTCAAATAAATATACTCATATTCAAGTCGGGGATATCCTTAAGAAAGGTCAGGTCAGAAGTACCTACCCTAAACGGACCAGCATGTATGAAGAACGTGATGAGAGTGAATGAGGCAAAAGAGAGGTATACAAGGATCGTAGCAAGTGGAAATCCGTTGTCTCTGCCTACCCCTCTGGGAAACAGGCGTGAGTCTATGATGTATGGATGTATGTAAATAAATATTTCTGTAGTAATTAAACATTGCATTTCAACTAAGAACAAATTTTATTCATAAAAATATCTACCTTAACAAAAATTTTTATCCTAAATGATGCATCATTAAAATCTATACGCTTTACCTTGACCAAGAAAGGCTCGGGAATCCAAAGGAAACGAGTCGTTACTGCCGAGCCCCTCAATTGTTAGCGAGATGCCTCGGGTGACAGACGTTGAAATTAACCCTTGATTGCTTCCGTGAAAAAATGCTGAAAGAATTGTGTGGCTGCTACTTTTGTGATGGATTAAACGTAATTGCATCAATTACCGTCAGTTATGGTTAGTACAGATTGACTTGCAAAATTATATAGGTTTATCAAATACAAGAAAAATAGAGAAATATTTATTTTGCACATAGCGCATAGACACACGTCAAAAAAGGCCATAAATAATAATCTAACAAAAAAAAAATATTAATAAAAAAATTATAGCAGATGTGTGTCTAGCGGCTGCGCCAAATAGGTCTAGTTCATGGTATTTTCTTCTGAATTTATGGAATGGTTGCTGAACAACTTGATAACAGAGTTTAAACTACCCGTAGGCCTCTGACATGGCTTAAACATTGTGCAAAAACTTTTTTTTAAAGAATTTAACCGTCATGATTAATGTCCAATTCCTGTCTATATGAGGAGAGGCCTTCGAAAGGACAGGTTTTTACAGGCCAATATAGATGTTATACATTTACTACTTTCATTTGGATGGTCCATATTAGTGCAGTCGGAGTCCATTAAAGCTATTTTTGCATAAAACGAGAGCATAATGGTGACCCTTTTGTTTCACTTAACGGCATTTAAATGACGGAATTATTTTTCCATAATTTGCTTTTTCGCATAACGCGTACATTTATGACGCGACTGTGTTACCGAAATGGTAAAGCAGAGATATAATTAATATGTGCTAGTTAGCTATTATTTATTTATTTATAGACTCACGCCTGTATTCCCCAGAGGGGGTAGGCAGAGGTGTCCAGTACACCCACGTTTCGCCGGCTATGTTATAAGTCCCATGTAATTGGGGGCGAGCCTATTGCCATTAACCAGGCACGATTCCTGACTCCGTGCTGCTACTGAGAATTTCTTAATGAAAAAACCCAATATCAGTAGCCATAGCTAGTTAGCTAATTATTTATAAAAGCTAGATTAGATACGATTCTGTTGTAAGGAATAAATATTTTCTAGATATATTTAATGTATGTTTTTTACATGTTTATTTACATGTTTTGCTTACGAAATGGAATTATGTGCATAAACATGTACAAAACTTAAGGCATTAAGAAAGGGATTCGTAATTTCAACTGAAGGAGGCAAGACTAGGTAGCTTAGTGGGTAAAGTGATGGCACGGCACGCCAGAGATCGCGGGTTCAAGTCCGGCCCGAAGCAGTTGTTTTTGCGAGTTTCTTATTAAATATTATTACTACATTTGAAATCGGGCCTCGTTGGTCTAGTGATCGCAAGTACGACTGCTGAAAGTAAGGTCTTGGGTTCCCGGATCGGCCAAACGTTTTTAGGTTTTCCATAAGAAAATTCTTAGTAGCCACAGGAAGTTTGAAAATGTGCCCAATTAATAGCGATTTGCCCGCTATCACGTAAGACTAATACGACTGGTGAATGTGTGTGTGTGTGTTTGAACAGCTGTGCCTAACCTTTTGGGGAATACAAGCGTGATTATATATCAAGATTTTAATTTCAGATTATTTTTACACTGTGTAATATCGGCTTAATACATACATAATTATTACTTTTAAATAATTTAATTATTTAAATATACGCATACATTTTAACAAAAAGGCTGCGTAATGATGGCTCATTAATAAAAATATATTTTATTACTATCTACCTAGTGCATCAATCCTCTTTTAATATGTTTTCGTGCCAATTAAAACGAATTCTACGTTTAATTGACGCATGTGGACTGAACTCGTAAAATGAAATGTTTTGTAGATGAAAACAATATTGTTTATTGTATGTAACAATATTGTTTGTTGTTGTATTTATTTTCGAATCAAATTTAAATTCGTTCATTTTCTTCAGCAACCACACTTCTTCACATTTCAAATAATTGGTACAGACGCCAGCACATCATGCTACTACAATCTGTCAGATTTCTTTTTTAATAGATTTTCAACTTTATAGCTACAGCATAATGTTCAAGGTTGATTGGGAAAATTTGACAGTTTCGGGTAGCTTGACCTGCTGGCGTCTGTACCATATTTAGATGTTCTTAATTTTAAATATACTAGCCGCTCTTCTGCCTACTCTTTAAATAAATATTAGTTCTCTTAACAGATGAGGAATCGATCCCAACACCTCACATAAACCATCAGTACAGTACTTTTTTGTTGTAGTGGTACACCAATCATATACAGGGTCTTCTTCTTATCGTGTGGTTGATGAACAACCTGGTGTCAGAGTTTAAACCGCCCGTAGGCCTCTGACATGGCTTTACACACCATTGAAAAATCTCTCAGGTGTGCTGGTTTCCTCGCGCTGTTTTCCCTCATCGTTTTTAGCAACTGATAATTAATTTATAATACGCACATAACTTACGAAAAGTCAGAGGTGCACGCCTTGGGATTGAACTCGAGACCTCTGACTTGTCAGTCGACGGTCATACCACTAGGCTATCAGTACTTCCATACACAGGGTATTATGTTTACTTATACAGGTTGTGACAATAAAACAAAACAAAGCATTTTCGTAATTGTTTTTATTAAAACATTCACAATCATCGTTTACATTATATCACTATAGGTAATGTCAGTCAGGTTCGCCTAATAATAAAATGTATTTTTTTTTATTTATAACAACAAACAGGATTTTAAAATTTATCAATTTCGTTTTTCGTGCAATTTATAAATTAAAATGTTGCATACAATTAAAAAAACATGTACATTTTTATGTTACAAAAATCTTAATTAAAGGCTTACTTATTTATTCATGGATTACTTTTTTAATTGCTTGCAACATAACAATTATTATATTTTAATTAATTTTGTTTAATTATTATGTAACAATTAGCCTATGACATAGTCACTTTGTAACTTACTGCTATTTTCGAGGCTGCCTCGGATTAAACTCTATCTCGTGCCTCGATCGATACATGCATGCACATGCATGTGACTTATAGCACATTTTGTATGATAAAATTAAGTTATTATAGTCTAGACTATTCAATACATAAGAAATACTATTTCGAATACTGTACGTACAAGTATGTATAGAAAACGCGAAATTCAATTTAATTTCAATTAAAAATAATACTTTGCTTAGCTTTTAAATTTACGTATTAAGTAATTTTTGTAGATGTTAAACAAACATTAAATTGTTCGCAATCACGTGGCGGCCGGCTAAATGCTGAAAGAAGAAAGAATAATTCAACGCCTTTAATCACAATAAACTTATCATTTCTGGGGGCAACGTATTATGTAAAATTTTAGGTTGATTGGTTTAGTCGTTTAGGCGTGAAAAGCAAGCAAACAAATTTATTTTTGTGAATTTTTTACATGTTTTAGCACATGTTAGCTTATTAAGTATAACTATTTAATAAAAAAAATTAAAATAACAACTGACACGGATGGGATTCGAATCCACGATCATCAGCGGTTAGAGCGTCGGCATGGTACGCCGAAGATCGTGGACTCGAATCCCATCCATGTCAGTTGTTTTTTCAAATTTGTTATTAAATATTTATATTTAACATACAAATTTACTTTCGCATTTATAATATTAGTAAGGATAGTGTATTTCCAAGTACAAGAACAAGTCGTATGGAAATTCTCAGAACACTACTGATACCAACTACGGAATTTCCTTGATGTTGACTCGTCTTAACATTCAATTCCTAGGATCGGAGACTCGGAGTAGGTCGTCTTTGTCTAGAAGGGGTTAAACTAACACCATCCAAGTTTTGGAATGTCTTTGATTAACTTACTATCTTCTGTTCTTAGTAGTTTCTTAATTGGGAATGTTTAAGATGAAAATCAAAAAGTTTTGAAGCGTTTTAATAAAAACTAGCGACCCGCCCCGGCTTCGCACGGTTACGCTAATATGCATGTATTATACATATGAACCTTCCTCTTGAATCACACTATCTATTAAAAAAACCGCATCAAAATCCGTTGCGTAGTTTTAAAGATCTAAGCATACATAGGGACAGACAGACGCGGGAAGCGACTTTGTTTTATACTATGTAGTGATACGTACGCATACGTTATTATAAGAAAATTGTGAATTTCTTTCATTTTCTGAGTATTTGGTTAATTAACAGTTATAACTTTCGCTGTTTTGTGTAACTTAGTCTGGGGTTTAATTATGTATCTTAAAATTCATAAGCATAGCTTTTTTTAACCGCAAACAAAATACAAGAAAAGTCAATCGTATATTTTTTTAAAAAGTAATTCAAACATAAATTTACGTTTAATATTCCTCATCTTTTGACAAAATTATTTAATTTTTATCTAAATTCTTTTTACACATATTATTATATTAATTTCTATCTAGCTTCACGCCAAATACTATAATGCCAGTATATTTTGTAATGGTAGTAGGCTAATCGTTGAACTATCAACTTTAAAACAAGTGCCTTAAGCTGTATTTTGCAGGAACAGCTAAAATGAATGTGCTGGCGGATTTTTTTATTGGCGTTATAGTTTTTGGAGATTAAATTTCTACAGCACGGTCGCTATAAGTTTGCTTCTCTGAAGTGCATTACAAGCTTATCGCTATCTCTGTTACTCGCTATAATTGATACTTCCACTCACTCATTGAGTAGCCCAAGTTCAGAAAAGCAAATTATTATAGCGACCGTACTAGACCCCTATTCTGAAATTCGAATGACAAAGCTTCGATTTGATCTTACATTTGTTCGTTTTTCGTTTGATAAATCACCTTCTATTCGACAGATTTTTTTTTATTGATTTGGAATGAAACGAAAGAGCACTAAGCACAATTAAAAAGTAGTCATCAATCAATAACATCGATCATCATCATCGATTTTGAGAATAGAACCCCTATAATCACGTCTCGTGACATTTAATTATAAGTAATTTACTAACATAACAAAATACGCTAACACAACGCTCCTAGCGGTATAGAACTTAATTCGTTACTACTAATATTAAATCTTAATTAAACACTAATTAATATTCTAATGACTATTCACATACTGTACAATTTTATAATAACGATTTAATATATGTAATATTGATACGGCTTTACTCACGCATTGATTTCGGGGAATGCCCGACTAGTGTCGAACTCAAACGGAGACCATTTTCAAGAGCGAGTGTATACGAGGCGGCGTCGCGGACCTCACTAGTCGGGCATTCCCCGAAATCAATGCGTGAGTAAAGCCGTATCAATATTTCATGTATTAGTATGACTTACGAAAGTTATTATTCTATAACGACTTAAATAAAATTGAGTATTATGTATGATCTAAAGTTATATAAACCAAATTCGGACCAACCGTCTATAAAGAACCAGTTCTAACCGTGAATTGTGTTTCTAACCGTGAAAAACTGTAATTGGCTCCATGTATGCTATTCCATCTGTAATTATTCTACTTATGAATATCTGTTGGTTTTCCATCCGTAAAATAAATAAATATTATTTTTTTTTTTTTTTATAGACTCACGCCTATATTCCCCAGAGGGGGTAGGCAGAGGTGTGCAGTACACCCACGTTTCGCCGGCTTTGTTATAAGTCCCATGTAATAGGGGGCGAGCCTATTGCCAATAACCGGGCACAATTCCAGACTCCGTGCTGCTACTGAGAACTTCCTGATGGAAAAACCCAATAACACTTTGCCCGACCCGGGGATCGAACCCAGGACCTCGTGCTCAGCAGTCGCGCTTGCTACCACTAGACCAACGAGGCAGTCGGCAGGCAGTAAATAAATAACCGTAAATAGAAGTGGTTTAAACCTAAAATTATCATTGACCGATGTTGTATAAAATGGTTTTACTGAGGACAGATTGAGCTGTCTTGAGAGGCAATGCTTGAAATGCTTCGACAAAGAAAATTTAATGAACAAGCTTCATTGAGAAAAAATAGCAGACTTGTCTTTGCTATTCGCATGAATCTTTCTAAGAAACCATTATATTACTGGTATATAAAAACTGTGTACAGAAATGAAAGTATGAGACTTAAAAATTTTCAGATCAAAATATAAAACAATGTTGATTTAAACATATTAAAATTAAAATCGGATTCCGCTGTACGTCTTTTTAATTATGATAAACAAAAAGTCAACGCATTACATTAACTCGAAAATATATTACATTTAAAGAGAAGGATGTCTGAAATACTAATTTGTAAATGTGAAAATAATTATGTGAGAACACGAGGCCGAGTGCAAAATGGGTCAAACGAGTCCAACCTTTGGGTGAGAACAGTAATTTTGTTTACAGGATTTGAAAACCTTGTTAATAAATAAATGAAAATTACATTAGGATTTAAATTCGTATACTTCATAGAACAAGGCATATTTTTTAATGGGACAACAAATAATGACGTAACAGAGGAGTTTGAGGGCGGTAACTCTTGCATTACGATGTTTTTTCTGGCAGATAACTTCCCACCGGACAAAGTCTTGGACCAACTTAGTGGTGTTCCCTGCATGATGTCCCGGGAAATGGGTCTGGATCATATTGTCCAACTTTCGTCCTCTTGATTTGAAGACAGGTATGTAAGACCACAATACCGCTTACCATCAGGTAGTTTCGTGGTCAAGCACTTGTCTTTTTCATAATTAAAAAAATACGTGTTCTATCCCAAGCGCGTGACAATGCGTGCATTGTTTCTTGGCTAATTAAAAAATATATACATAGTAAAAATATTGAACTCCTTGGTCTAAATTGCTTTTTACTGCAATTATCCGGAAGAACAAAAAGTGTATTTAAGCTAAAGGAATAAAGGTTCATTTTGAAACGGCAGGTTTTTTTATTGAATGGCGTGAAAATATTTTGCTATGTCATAATAAGTCAGTAAGATTTCATTGTAACCTTAAGAGATTACATCGACCTTATTTAAAAAGAGTTACTTTGACAAAAAAAAAGTATTTAAGTTATTAGTGTTTGCGTCGGAATTTCTCATCCTATGTATCTGCAGAAACGGTTAGCATTGTGTGTCGTGATTTTAAACAGTTTTGTTTCTCAAAATCAAACGCGGGTAGTTGAGAAAACCACCTGCAGCCCACATGCAGCAGTCTTTTCGTGACCACGGTCAATGCAACTTGACCGCAACGTCAAGGTTAGGTCAATAATGATTATTTTGAATTATCTGTACGCGAAGAGATCCGCAATAATATTTAAAACATAAAAAAAGTAATTTGCATTGCTATCCGACTTTCTAGGACGTACATAATGTTTGTAGGATATGTTTTAAATTATTTAACAGTATTACAACCTTAAAACGCATCGGTAACAAAATTAGCGGCTGTAGCGCTCAGCATTTTCTCTGCAACTTGCATTTATTAAATTAGCAAATAAACGAGTGCGACATATTAAACGCACGAATAAAACTTAACCATCATGGAGTAGGCTAGACGTGTGTAAAAGATAGCTTTTTATTATCTGTACATTATTTGCAGAGGGCATGTGGGGAAAGAATATATTCTTTTTCTTTTTTATCCCCCCACTGATATTCAAATTTTTTATTCTGTCACTCTTTAGGGCTTTTTCAAATCTGTCCGAAATAATGCTGCAAAAAATTAACGCGATTTTTTCCATAAATATAATTTACAAATCGAAGAGTAACTTTATGTATTTTTTATCTAGGGAAAATTTAACCACAGGATACTTTAGCCGCAAGAAAAAGCTAGTAAAATATATTTGTACAACAACAAACCTTGCCTTATCTTTTCCCCATTTTCTTTTTGCACATACATTTTATTTATCACGGCATCACGGCACCAAGTTGCCATAACTCATAAACTTCGCTCTAGAAGCTGGTGCATTACAATGGTCCGCAACTGTGAACACTAAATATAATTTATTTACTTCATAATATTAACAAAGTGAAATGGAAACAGCGTAGTTTTGCAGTCTGACACGGAAAGTTTATATTTAATCAGTCACCTGTTACATGCTGTATTTTCATATTTTGAAATTTTAATGTATTCATTTTGTTGACGTGTTCAGACCAGGAAGTATATTATGTAATACCAATCATTCTCTTTCGGTAATACTCCCGTCATCAATGCTGTTGACGAGTGGAATTTTTTATCCCCACTCGTCAACAGTGTTGACGATTTTTCCCGATTGTTCACATCTAGTACATACAATAATCAAGATGTAGATTTTTTTTTAAACTGGTTTCTAACCTAAAAACGAAATGCGATAGATGCGAAAACCTAAGGAGCGACCTATACCCAGCAGTGGGCGTCTTCCGGCAGAAATGATGATGATAATGAACCGATTCCTAAAGGAAAGAAGGTTATTTAAGTAGCTGCACTAGATTTACAATTACAAATCTTTTTTATCGAAGAATATTGAAATATGCAGTGTACTAGGATTTCATAAAATGCAAGGAATGAACATTTTAATAAACGTGCCTTTTTATAAAGGTGTAGACAATAGTTTTACTACGCAAAAGTTTTAAATTCTTTAATCAGCCAAGAAGCAGCGCGCACACTGCAGCGTGCTAGTGTACGCACTTTAGAAAACCATGCGTGCATTGACACGCACTTAAGCATCGACCGCGACATTGCAAGTTGCATGAGTTCGTGTATAATTTAATTCGTGGTGTAAAAACTAACCACCCTAAAAATTTACAATAAATTTCAATAATAAATGAAATTTCATTGGGAAATATTGTCTGCAATGACTTTGACTAAGAAAAAATCTAAGCATATTCCAACAAATTTTATAAAGTTTTGACCTTCAAAATATGACTATACAAGTTGCTTCTGATTCATTGTTTCCTATACCAACACTTTTAGAACGTGGTATAGTTTAATTCATTATTCATTTCAATTAAACGTAATTAAATAATGGAATATTGAGCTTAGTTGCAACGCGCACGGTTCAAAGTTATTTTGTAATCTGTGTAACCTACACAGATAAAAAGTGCAACTAATATAAATAAATAAATAAATTTGGAAGCACCCTGTATAATCAAGAAGCTTTAAAATTGACGCACTTTTTTTTTGTTAATTGAACAAATATTAGTGGTATTAACATAAGCACCAATTATAATAGAATATGATATTAACAAACATTAGGTATTCAACGAAGTATAATTTTAACAAATTCTTATTAATTCACTATAGATCGAAGGAGTGAGCGGATGTAGATAATATACCTTAATATTAAATTTAATTATAATATTTTAATTTGTGTACTTTACCGTCGTAATAATTTAAACTAATTAATATTTTTACAACAGATTTTTATTTAAACAACCGTTCTTGTTTTTGTGACAGCGTAATCTTTGGATTGCCAATTGAAAAAAAGTTGTATAATATTGCACATTTTAGGAACCTTTTTTAAAACCAAAATATCTTATGATATTAATAAATGCGCCGAAATTGTAAGTACCTCTATGTTTAGGTAATTTTAAGTTATTAAACTTTAACGTTAAGTTACCCTTAGAAATGTAACACAAGACTTCCCATACAGGGTGGCGATTTAATTATCAGCATAAAGGATTAATACAGCATTAAAGGAATTGTTGGAGGGTTAAACTCGAATTGTTAAAAAAAAATTGTGGTGCGTGCAAGAGAACGTGTAGAGTGCGCTGGAGAAAGCTGCTGTCAGATACTAACTAGCGCCCTTAATGCTGCAGATGATTAAACTACCACCCTGTATAAAGAAGAGAAAAACAAATCTAACAAATTTATGGTAGAATATTTCACTCTCTGTTTATTTAGCAAACAAAAAACGTTATTTGTAAGACATAAAATATCGTATACTCTAATTTTTAGACGTAAAATCCATTGATAAAAAATGGTGTCCAAAGACTACGTCTCACAATCCAATACAATCTATTACATTCTCACTTAAGATTTAGTCTATATGCAACTCTCGCGCACCTTTCTCGCCGTAGTGACGACCTCGGGGCGACGCGCTGCAGCAATGTCTGCGCTGCGGGCTGTCACGCCGCGGTTCACTACGCATATGCTTACTGATGACTGTATAAAAAAAAAACAATAAGTTAATGCCTCTCTTTGAATGTCGTATTGGATAATTTTGGGATAGTCAAAAAGACATCAGTCGGAGTTTCTAGAATATTATAGGTTATTTGTGTCTCCAAAACTGAAGACCTGCCGTGGGTGGATTATCAGTTTATGAAAGTATTACTTAATATTATCTGTGACCAATGTATCCAATACAAGTCTACTTACAGCACTGGCAGGTATATTAGTTCTATCACTGAATATCCTGTGTGGATCCATGTCCAGCCCAGGAGTTGACAGCTTACTGTATTCTGTTATTGGTTTCTTGTCTGCAAACAAAAGAAAATCTCTTCAGAATCAGATACATCAATTAGAAATCTAATCTCTTCGTTGTAAACTATTTTATTGTTCATGACACAAAACCCTTACTAGTACGTATTACCCGGAGAAACAAACTTTATGATATTAGTAGAGACACTAAAGATTTTCGTATGACCGCATCTTAAAAAGTCCCACAATTTAGTTTTTGCCTTTACCGTAACAAAGAGGATGATTTAAAAAAAATACCAGGGGCTCTACTCCCGAATAGGAAGAATAGAACTTCGATGTTACGGATCGAAAGTTAAAATAAAGCCATCAAAATATGGCCAAAATACGAGCAAAACTTACCAAAAACTTACTACTTTTTAATTGTCTTTACTGCTTTAGTCTGCCGTTTTGTTTGAAATGCATAAAAAAACAATCGAATAAAAGAAATGATAAAAAGAACGAGAAAAACAAACAAATGTTCAATCCGTCAGTCAAACCTTTGCCGCTCGAATTTTGGAGTTGTGCCCCAGACAATAGCACTATTATATAATAGATATTAAACAAATGTTTTGAAAAAAAAGCAAAAATAAATAAATGTGAAAATTTGAGAGTTTAGACAGCTGTTATAAAAATAAAACGTTGTATCTACAAGCTTTAGTATAATAAAGAAAAAACTGACACTTCATTTGTTTCTTCTTAAATTTTCCAAGCAGCCAGCGTCAAAATGATTACTGGTTCTCTAGCAACGTAGCAGTTGTCGTTATTATACAATGTGTTTCTGGATGTTTGACATTAAATTAAATAAAAATAAACATGAGCACAGTACTGTGGTGAGCTCTATTTGGTGGTTTACTCTTTGTAAACTGGCCACTTGAAGTGGCAGCCTCTTTAAATTAAGATTATTATAAATAAAATTTAGAACAAATGGTTCTGACAATCAAGACGGATTATAAAAAGATGTATAAATGTGTGTACAAAAAATAATACGAAAATACAATTTATTTATACAAAGTTAATAGTGTTTGTTATTTAATATAGGCGCTCAGAAGTCTTGAGCGTCCTATAGTACCTACTAGTCCAACCAAATATTTTAAAACCACAGGAATGTCAATCGGTCTGTAGCACCCTGTATAGTGTTTACATATTTTTACGAAGAAGGAGTTCCCTTAGTCTTAACTAGTAATTAACTGTGTGGCGCTGAATGAGTATGTGATGATCGTGATGATCATCAAGATGTATAAGGGTAAGTAGCACTTAACACAGTCAGTCTGTAGATAGATGACCATTTGTGGCATTTGATTTGATTTCTAGCACATCCATTTTTTAAGCATGTGACAGTGGAACTGTCAGTTTTCGAGAAATGTAATATACCTGTCTCGTTCTGGCTGCCCGAAAAGGACAGAGATGGTTTATATTACTTCTCACTTAAACTATTCGCGTGGTTTATAAATTCGTATTAGGGAACAAGGGTAAAGTTATAACAACCATACTGTTTGTTATTTACAGACCATAACACTCCTGGGTAGCTTAAAGTAATAACATCGTACCGCGATCGCTATTACGTAATCGTTATTACGTCACTTAATATCATGAAGAGGGTCTTTATGTAATCAAGTGGAGGCTTTCCTGTTAGTAGTACCTACTTATTTATTGGAAGAATCTCCAGCTTTTTTGATATCGTTGCGTAAGTTTTTATAAGGTATCTGAATTATGTAACCAAGGTACAGATACCTGGTATTTTTTATAAAGTAACATTACTTCACTAGTATTTTTTGTTGGTCGACCCGTTGCTGGAATTTATTATCGTAGGGCCTCTAACTTGGCAGTATGATTACAAAATTAAGTGGTAGCCAGGAGTGCCTTCAAAGCACTGAGAATATAGAAATGATAGATCGCTAATGGTCACTTATCTTAGGGCTAACCGCGTCAAGCTCTGGACAATCTTAGTGAGACTATCGCAGTAGTATAGAGACTCGAGCTGACATTTTATATGTCGTTCAAATTAGTAATAGGCGGCCATAACTTTTATATTACTTTTATGAAAAAGGTGGCAAAAATAAGTTTAGTTAATAAATAAATAAAAATAAATAAATAAATCAGCCTGTAACTGTCCCAATATAGGGCAAAGGCCTCTTCTCATACAGAGAAGGATTGAGCATTAATCACCACGCTAGCTCACTGCGGGTTGGCGATTTCAGACTATTAAAGTCCAGGTTTTCTTACGATGTTTTCCTTCACCGTTAGTCAGTGGTGTCTTAGATTAACTAAGAAAGTACATATGACATTGAAAAAGTCAAAGTTAGTTAATACATAAAAAAAAAAATTAAACGTTCTTAAAACACTTGCTTGAACAATCTCACCATAATGACAAGGTATTATATCAGGGTCTGTATCTTCTCCACTGCCCTCCATCTTCAGCTCATACTGGCTGCAATAGTCCAGCTTTGGAGACGCGCAGTACGTGTTCAGATTGTCTTGCTTTGACAGAGATTCTACACTCTGTTCCATGTATAAGGCGTTGCTGTGGAAATTAAATGGGCCTTAGGAATAGCTGATGGATTTTAAGATACAAAAGTTTTAAAAAAATGTGTTTAAAAAGGTTATATTTCCCCGTTTTAAAAACAAAACATCTATACTTATAAAAGTGTTAAATTTTGTAAAAATAAATATTGATCACGTGCAGGTTTTGAACTTGAAACCTTTTGTTAAATACACCAGCTGCATTGACAACTGAGCTATTTGAAATCCCGCTAGCATTATTCATTGACGTTTTTCTCTACATTCAATAGTTTTAGGTTATTTTTTCTACATGGTTATTCTCAGTAATAGCTCTAGGGAGCTCAGACTCAGACTGATTAACCGGACTTCTAACAAGCCCTAAAAGGCCTCCAACTAAAGCAATGAAACTAAACCTAAAGCAACAGCAGCTAAAGGCAACCCCTAAGGGGACTCGGGCCTCGGCTTCGGGCGTTGCTTGGGGACATGCTAGGGACTAGCTGGATCTGATTTTGTATTGTCTACAGGTTCAGCCCAGACTACCACAACCAAGGGTCGTGGAGGTTAGACCGTCTAAGAAGGTAGTAATATCTACCTTATTCTACGTAAACACTGGTTAGCATGTTCAGCTTTCCAGTTAGAATAAACGCTGATATCAATATATATTTTTTCATCAGTATTGTTTAGTGCTTGATAAAAAAGCAAAACCTTATAACTTAATAAAACTTTTCAAGAGCTATTAAGGTTAATATAATAGGCGCGGGCGAAGCCGGATTAGGAAGCCAGTGGTTTAATAATAATCCCAAGTTTGAACAAACAATTTAATAGATACTTAAACAAAGTTTCGTACTCGAGATTGTGAAAACATGTGTTGTTAAGGGAACGATAATCAAAATAGTTTGTCAAGATGCTGAATTGACAGATGGTTTACTCGTGCATAATGAAGACCCAAATTCATCTAAAATTATACGAAATAATGAAGAATAATGACTTTTCTCAAGGGTTTAAATCTAATGAATGAAGGACCTTAATTTCGTTAGCTTTTCGGCTTTTGAGAACATTTTGTCCATCGTCCCTTTTAGAGCAACTAATATTCGTTTGAAGAATATTTATTATATTTGAGATGCACTCTGGAAAGCTTTTTAACCAAAAAAATAAATAAACCGACGTCAAAAAACTAAAAATAATACAAAAAAATCTTTTTGGAGAATTGCAAAGCCACGTTTCACGATTCCAGATTTCATTAAGCCATCTAATCCTAAGCCTTGGCAACGACTCCAAAAGGAACGTTTTTGTGTTTTGAACAGTCGATCTTCAACAACATATACATAAAAAGTGGAATTAAATACTTCGAAAGATTTATTATCATTCTATGAGTATGGATTTTATTACTATTTTTTCACTTTTAATACTATATAGTTTTTAATACTAAAGCCTCCTTTTAGAAAGTTGTTTATAAATAAATCATTTTATTCATAACATCGCTAGAATATTTTTTAAAACTAATCTGCCTGAACCACGCGCCAAGGCTTTCTCTGACAAATCCAGGTCATAGAGAAAAAGAAGTCATACTTGGTGACGAAGAGAAGAGACGCTTGAAATAAATGACATGCCACAAATGGTCACCTTACCACAGACTAACCACTTCTAGCGCTACTTAACCTTAATGACTGTGAGAATCTACACATTACTTCACCATCCCTTTATATTTGCTTGGATTCTAAAAACAAGGGCCTAAAACATCAAATAGTTTTCAAAAGAAGATATTATTTTCAAATAAGTACCTACAAAAATGGTCTCGACGTAATTTCAGTAACCCGACCTTCAAGCGACAAAGGCGTCTTAACCTCTTCTCTTCTCTTAATCTCTTCTTACTCTTTAGATATCTAATACTTTTTTATTCATATGCTAGAGGAAACAATTTTGTTACAAACATAATCTTGAGACTCAAATATTTTGCAGGACATCTTGTAGCTACAGATTTTCTCCAAAAAAGATGTGTTTTTGAAAAAAAAAGAGGCTACAAGGAAAATACAACACGTTATTATTTGGGGATGAAAGAAAAAATATTATGTGTTAAGTTCAAAGAACATGGCGTCCAAATTATCTTTAACTTTGTAAATAACATTAATGTCGCGCGTCACAGCTTTATTCCCGGAAGATCCAGGCAGAGTAAGTTATATTGTAACAAAATAATGTCCCGCGGCTTCGTTTGCGAATAAGTTTACCATTGGTTTTGGACTAGAACTAAACAAAAATCCTATTTATTTTTATACAGTCGTCAAGTTAAACAATTTATTTAGTCATTACTTTAGTCAGTAGTCAGTACTTTTTGGTTGCTAAGATACTATTTCTGTTAATTAAATTTAAAAAACCATCTTAAATGGTTGAATGTAGTAAAGAATTTTGATAACACGAGCGGGTTTACGAATAGCTTAGTGGCAAAGCGATTGGGGGCTTTAATCAGTATGTCGCGGGTTCAAATTCCGCTCGTAAAGATTTTTTCTTTTGAAACTTTACTGAGTAAACTATGAGGTCTACTATAAATTTCTGTAAATGGAATTTAGGAAGGAAAAAAAGGAAAATATTATTTCAATGAAGAGTATTACTGAATTAGATGAGATTGCCATCCTAGAAATATGGCGCTACCACAAATCGCCAACTTTTACTTTACACACTACAATTACATCAAAACAAATCAACTACGCAAAAACCAATATAAAAAAATCTTACGTGGACGGTGGATGCTTATCAATATCATGCCTCCTGGCTGCATGTCTTCGGTACAAGGCCGTGATAACCCCGCAGACTCCCGTACAGAGCAAAGCAGCCACTGACAGCAGCGACACCAGCATTGGAGACAATGGAATTGATGTACTGACTCCTGGTAAAAAAAAAGAGAAGTCAATCATATGATGTGACATATCGTCATCATCTGCAGCCTTAGTAGGTTCTACCTATTGTAGAATGAATGAAACATTTATTTGACACAGCACACGAGAACACAAATAAAAACAAAAGAAAATAACTTTCAAAATTCCAAATCATGATGAGGTTAATGTCCCACGGCTGCACCAAATAGGTCTCCAGATCAGCTTTATGTCAAGTACTGGTAGGCACTTGACGCTGATTTTCATCTGGAGCCTAGGATTCAACGATGTCAAACAGCTATTACATAAATTAAATTGCCGAACATAGACCTACTTTGATCATGCTACCTTTCTCGTAATTGCTAAAATAGCATTAAAATCTTTATGGTTTGCAGCTTTCGAGCATTTAAAAAAAAAAACAATAATTGATCTCCACTAGATCAGGATTTGTCCAGCAGATACTCTTTTAAGATCAATTTACGTGAACACCTTTTAAAGTAAATTTTTGGCAGATTAGTCTCAGCATTGGACCGGTTAATTATTATATTTATTTGTGTATGTTTATGTAGTTTATATATAAGGTATATGTGGAGTTTATAATAGTTTAGCTTCATTGTTCATGTAAATTATCTAATAATATTTCTGTGCATCTACCATGTTATCTCTGCATCACTCAAAGGTCGACTGGCAGAAAATGGCTAAGGCATTAAGTCCACCTTGTACATGTTTCTGTACGAAGTATAAATAAATAAATAAATTTAGAATTTGAGAGTAGGGCAAACCTAGTGTGGATACGTGTGGGTGCGCCTTTATGTCAAGCAAATCAATGAATTAAAGACAGGAACAGACTTAATACAGAAGGGTCAGGGCAGTATCTTGTGTCTTTGAATTTGCACGAGGTCTTATGTTCAGCAATGAATAGGCTTACTAAGTGCTACAGGCTTGATTAATGCTATGATGTTGTGACCTAAATATCTTAGTTGAGCTATTGGAAGTTTCAAGCTAGTAGGGCAATGTCCCAAAACTTGCTACAAAACATACACACACACCCTTAAAAAACATAAAAAAATGTATAAAATAAAGTCAAAGAATAGCAGAATAAATATTTAAAATAATGGAATTATACCCATAGAGTAGGGTAGGGTAAGGGTATGGTAAGGTAGTGGTAGTGTAAGTTAGGGTAAGGGTAAAGTAGAGGTAGGGTAGGGGTAGGGTAGGGGAAGAGTAGGGGTAGTGTAGGTGTAGGGGTAGAGAAGGGGTAGGGTAAGGTAGAGTAGAATAGGCGTAGAGGTACTATAATAACTATTTCTAGCTTTTGATTCTTAAATTTGCCTCATTTTTCCGCATTCAAATCAAGACGAACACCTTCAATTACAAATAAAGCACCATCATTCCCCATAGGAGCCATAAGATGTTCGTAATGAGCACTCCTAAGGGATGAAGTCTCCACGTGTAGGCTAATAACATCAACCTACTCGCCTAGCATGGTAAGTAATTAAGAAATTATTACTCCGATATATGGCCATAGATTATTTATATGGGACAACTTCGTATCATTGACCCAAATATTTTAGTTTAACAATAAAATATATACTATAGCGTGCTTATTTTTTTTATTTGCTATTTCTTCGCCTCAATTATGAACCGATTTTAAGGAAATTCAAGAAAAGAACATCTTTTTTCTAACCGGTACAACATAGTTGTTAATAGTGAAATTAAAAATTTTAATCTTTTGAAATCAATAACGGTAAAAAAAAAAAACCAAAAATTAAAAAAAAAACCGTTTCCATATCCAGCGCTACAAAGTTTAATAATATGCATAGTTATTTTAAACATTAACTCGATGCTGAATGCCATTTATAGTAAAACAATCATTCGGATAGTGGAAGGAACGTTTCCAAGGAGAGACGTAAAATAAAGATTAAAAACTAAAACGCGAATACTTAAAATCTAAAAACAAGCATCTTAGATTTGAAATAAAATTCTGTAGTCGGAGGCCTTAATGTATTGCAGGTAAATACTAGATATTCTTCCAAGGGTAAATACTTTGTAATCGCATTTTTAATTTGTGAAGTCTTCTAATAAAATGTCTTGATTTCTTTAATAAATAATTATGTGAGCATTATTCTCCTTTGAACTACGATTAATTACGTTTGTAAAGCAGGATATTTATGTAATTTGTTTCCACAAAGAAATGTTTACGATTTGAAGTAGGAAATTAATAAGGAAAATCGTTTTACTTATTACCTTTAAGTATCTACAAAATAAATATTGAGTAATCTTTTTATTTTGGGCTTTATTATTAATTAAGTCATTGTTTGCCTATCGTTACGGTGTCGTAAATAAATAGAATATTATGAAACATTTAATTTGCCTTGTCTTTGAGATTTATCAACTCTATAAGATGTCTAACTCGGTCTAACCTAACTAAGTCACTGCTTAACTAGTCTTGGAAAATAGGGAGACGCTTAAAATAAATCCACCATAAAATCCCACCACAAACAGACCACATCAAGCGCAGCTTTCTTTGTGACAATAAAAACATAGAGTAGTTAAAACCACCAAAATTATATTATTATTTTATTCTAATGATTAGTAATTTCATGTCTATCGAGTAGTAAAACTATTTTGGAGATGAGATTCGATAGAAATAAACAGTACACCTTGGTAGTTTTAACCACTTTATATTTTATCCTGTTGCCAACTTGTTATGAATCACTTTTGAGCGAGTTTCAAATACAAGTAATCTAGCATCTTGTTTGTTTTTACACCTATACCCCATCAACATGAATGTTATTTCATACTATTAATTTATACAATACAGAATAATCGCCCTATCTAATTGTAGTAACAACAAACTTGTGTGAATAACGTTCCGTAACACCGATGAATATTGCACCAAAAGATTTACGAGTGGTTATTTACCTTGGCACTGTTGTAATATTTATTGTGTTTAAACACCACATTGTTGAGCTTATGCACGGGTAAAGTTTCGGTGTTTGTAGGAATATGAGATGAGTTGGCATTGTTGTTCAAATTCTATGGGTTTGAGATGGGGTTGAATATGTTAATTTATAAATTTATTAAATACAATGGAGTTGATTCTGGAATGGGATTTTGTAAACTTACACTGAAGGAAATAGTGCCTGATTTTCAAAAAAAAGTGTTATGTTAAATTCATTAAAGGTCGAGAAATGAGACAATATAGGAAATCTATTAACTATGACGTGTTGCTAAATTGTAAAAAAAATCATATAAATATCTCGGTTTGGTGAGTTTTTTTTTTATTTATTTATAGACTCACGCCTGTATTCCCCAGAGGGGGTAGGCAGAGGTGTGCAGTACACCCACGTTTCGCCGGCTATTTTATAAGTCCCATGTAATAGGGGGCGAGCCTATTGCCATTAACCGGGCACAATTCCAGACTCCGTGCTGCTACTGAGAATTTCCTAATGGAAAAACCCAATAGCACTTTTGCCCGACCCAGGGATCGAACCCAGGACCTCGTGCTCAGCAGTCGCGCTTGCTACCACTATACCAACGAGGCAGTCAACGAGGTGAGTTTTTAAGTCTTACAATACAGCCTAGGTGTGTCGATCGAATTCACAAGTACAAAAATGGTTACGTTAAGCCTCATCTAATTCTTTGACACCCTTAATTTGGTAGCATACACTTTTATACTACCTACCTAAATTCCTCTTAAAGAAATTTAAAGTAGGTCTCAAAATTAATACATAACCAAATCACGAAAGTCACAGAATAAGATGAGCTTACCCTACTATAGTGGGCGTAGCCTATGGTAAAGGATCTCCCAGTTATGTGTGACTTGAAATTACGAGGTCTTCTTAAAACAAAGAAGTCTAGTCAAAACTTAAACACAATTCTTTTTTTAAAAAAAACATCGCTTTAAAATCATAATACACACAAAAAACATCAGCCTCAAATCGCAAAAAAAAATACAAAAATAAATTATCAACGCAATAAAAGCCGTTAAAAGCAGGAAAATAATACAACTCATTTTTCGTTCCAAATGATCAGTCGATATGACAGCGTAACAAATTGATGTTGACCGGTCACAGCCTTGTTATTTTGCTCTATTTGAGTTATTGACACGAGACGACTGACAGATAACGATATAAGCGTGAAAATGTCCGCGTAATTGTAATGTTTTGAAAGCTAAATCAGCCTCCTAGTACATAACACACATAACTATATAATAACACACATAACTTATGAAAAATCAGAGGTTCGCGTCTTGAGTTCGAATCTGAAACCTTTGACTTGACAGTCCAACGGTCGTACCACTAGGTTATCACTGCGTTTTTTAAAGCTAAATATAGCAAAAAGGTAAATTATTTCATTAATTCATGTACTACAAGAAACTGCCAATCTATCTACACGATAACAGCTGAGGAACTTGTCAACGTAGCAATCATCTTCAATTATAATGCGCTACTAGGTTTTCTTAGAAATTATATCATATATGCAACAGCAATTTCCTCGCCCTACTTTTACTAATATCCACTGTTTTGCTTCTAATTACGTAGTAATGACAGTTGGAGTGTCATAACTGACTGATACTACAGATAAATAGGAATAAAACCAGGGGGCTTAGCCAAGTTGACTATCTACAATCGCTAACGCTATAGAAAACGAAAGAAATGTATAGATGTCACTATACATTTCTTTCGTTTTCTATAGCGTTAGCGATTGTAGGTAGATAGTCAACTTGGCTAACCCCCCAGAACGTTGTGGTCAATCGTTTCTGGTACTGTGAGAGTAGTAAATATGGCAAACGAAGCTAATTTAGATATATTTAAAAACTAGCTTTTGCCCGCAAAAATAAACTCATCATCTCACATCATGGTTCGAAAGACACGTGGTGCCATCTATTTATCATAAGAACTTTATTGTTGTTTACCTCAGGAACAGTATTTTTTTGGGATGAAAGGTACCCTATGTCCGTTTCTCTGTTTACCTGACAATGTATATTCAAATTTTCAGGATAATTGGTTTAGTGGTTTAGGCATTAAACACACTTACTTTGGGCTTTTTATTATTAGTTAGTATTAGGACTAGGACTTTAAGATACTAAATGACTGTTACAAAATGTTGACTGCGAATTAGATTGGAACCTGATACTTTACAGTTATGTACACCAGTCAAATAAATAATTAAATTCTGTAAATTTATTACTGTAGACCACAATTATTATATTACTTACCATTTCGTGAATCTGTGGTCAAAAAGACCTACAAAATTACCATTTTTTACCTGTGTACTTATCAGGTGGCCTGATAGCGACCGTATAGAGAGTGACCTCTTCACTCCTGCCCTTGGCATTGGCAGCATACAGCACGAGTGTGTAGCTGGACCTGCTGTCCAGGTCGTGGACTTCGAAGCTCGGCGTGTGGTTGGACGTGACGTTGGCTCGGACCTTTGTAAAAATTTGAAATTTATCCCTTCATTAAGTTTATGATGATTATTATTATTATATTCAAATATAGACCCTTCAAGATTAAATTTGGCAGGTGAAATTAGATTAATTAATAGTTTAAGAAGTTGATCTTGAATTTCTATATTTGTATTAATTATAATTAATTTCTGGTTTTAGAGCTGGTTATAGTTAATATTTATTTTCTTTTAATAAAAAAGTAACCATTACCCATAGTCAGATAAAGGCTAGCAGCATACAGTTTTAATTGGTCGTATAACCAAAATGTTATCTCAAACAACGAAACTTACCCAATTTTACATCGTCATAATTATAGGGAACTTAACAAAAGAAACATATAGACGAACGTAGAACCTCCTCCCTTTTGAAGTCGGTTAAAAATGGAACCAAACTTAGGTAAGTATTACGGATAAGTTCACCTCTATAGGTTGCGGTAATTTATAAGACTGGTATATTTCATTACAAGGTTCATTACACTCACCATCAATGAAGGCAGTTCCAGCACTTCCATGTAGAAGACCTGTGGCAGTCCTCCGTCAAACCCTTCCAGACATTCCACCAGGAGAGTGTCAGAACTCTGATTCACCACCGAACAGTTCTGCAGGGAAGTGGGGTTCCCTGCTGAAACGAAATGGACTTAAGAACTTTGTTTTTAAGGCGTGGAGTAACGCCAATGACCTTGAGCTTTTCTGCCCATATAGGCGGCGAGCGGTTGCCCACACGATTTACGCGTGAAAATTATCTAAAAGAATCGTTAAAAATAATTGGGAAAGTTATTTGGAAAACTAAGCCGAAGGTTACCTCGGTGTTATATTATTTAATATGCTGATGGCAATAAAAAAAAAGCTTCAAGATAGTTTTAGAGAAAAATGGTAACAACTACTTGAAAAAGTACAAGTACTTGAACTTTGCATATTTATTTCTGATATTTAAAAAACGAAAAAAAAAATCTGAGCTAAAGGAGATGATATGCTTCAATAGTGCAGATTAACAAAATATTTTTTGTATAATTTTATCAATGAAGATAACGGAAAAAAAGGTTTTAAAATACCCATAATAAAATTCAATTCACATCTATCCACGCCATAAGTGTAAAATCTATGACATTGTAAGCTATTTATTTAAAAGAGCAACTACAAAGTTTTGTACCAGATTCTTCGATTACCTGCAGCAACAAGTTTGTACAAGCAAGGTGTTTCCTGTCTCCCGACAGCGTTGGTAGCAAAACACAGGATAGTGCCAAAATCCATGTCAGTAGTTGGAGTGTAGCGAAGAGTTGAAGTGTTCCCGTAGACTGTGTATAAACTGCAAACAAAAAAGGATTTTACTATTGGGTAGTTAAGACTGAAAGTCTGATGTAGCACTTAGAGAGGTTTCTTTTAAACCCGCGCTATTTCACAATAATATCACTTCTGCAACACTTCGTACAAGTACAAAAGCATCGGATCGACGCACGCACGCAAGCACCTATCAACTCATATTTTAGTGTATGTGAAATTATTGTAAAGCAAACGAGCTAAGTCGAGAGACTCATAGATATAATTATGTTGATTAATCGATAATGCTAGGCTAGGTAGAATGCTAGCGCTAGCTAAGTTTAGCTTCTTTACTTAGTAATAGTTAATCCTTTGCTAAAATTATCTCCCGTGTCGTACAATTATGTTTCACAAAGACAGCGAAACGTCAAAGAGTGCCTTGGATAAGCCAAGACACCTACATCACATATTACTCTATAGATATTTCGTAAGATTTTGAAATTGGTCCATTTGTTTAGGAGCTACGATGCCACAGACAGACCCGTAAAACTCAAAATACCAATTTCTGCACCAGGGTTAAAAAAAAATCGGATTTTTTATTTGCGTTAACATTAAGTACTTAGTCTATAAAAAAAATAACATAATCAGGAAAAAATGACATTATTGTAACATAATGTAAATAATGTCAGTAATATTTTAAAATGGAAATCTTGAAATTTTTGCTATATTTCAAAAACTCTAACACTAAAACTTCCAATGTTCCCAAACAAAATGATTTATTCCTGCAGTGAGACCATTGAAATATCAATTTGGCATGCATGAATCAAATCTAACAAAAGACTGCGGACGGTGGCTGCAACATTCGTAGCTAGAACTCTATGCAAGCTCGCAATTACATAATGTTAGGCTGGGTGTATGCCGCGGCTTGCATGAAATTTAGCATGAGATTATCAGAGGTACTCTGATTCTTTTATTAGGATTAAGTTCCTTTGTTCCTTTTCAGGTAAAAAGTTCCATATTATTGTAGTAATAATAAAATCAAACGGGTGACCTAATAAAGGTCGCAGGAAGCTGCTGGATGCAGGTTGCTTCCAACCGGCCAATCTGAAAGTCTTAGGGCCTATGTTCAGCAGTGGACGTCTTATGGCTGAAATGAAGATGATGATGATGATGAATAAAATCAACCAAAAAGGAATCAATTAGTAGATTATCAATCAATAAATTATTATAATCAATGGTGGAAAACCTAGAAGTCCAAAATTTTAAAATTAGTTAAGTATGTTAGCAAAACAACATTTAAAAAAATCTGATTGTCTCACATCATGGTGCGGGAAAACTACGTACGTGGTCTATAGAAAACTTTTGTAAATCGCTACTTTACTAAGAAGAGTTATTTATATAATAATTATATTCATGATTAGTCTTCGAGATCTTGATATAATTTACTATGTAGTCCCACTACTTCTACTGTATGACACGCGAATTTCAGAGGATTCAATCCTGAAAATAAAAAAGGTTGCGCTGGCAACACTACCCAGCTTACGTCATTCACTATTTTTTTGCCGTGATCACGCGCACGTTATTTTTTCCCTAATTTTTATTTGGGTGATAAAACTAATTATTATTGTTATAAATACAATTACATTACAATATTTCCAATATGCAACGTGAAAGACGAGTCAAGGAAAGAAATAATATGGAGAATACTAAGGAAAGCAGCGAAAAAACATGGACGTCGAAACCGGCTATTATTTATTACACCACCGGCACCGTTACTGGAACAAAAATGTCAATAAAAGAAATATCATCATATCAGTATATTTCTGAGAAATAGATTCAGGTATGTTATCTATAAGAAAAGTTTCTTAATTTTCAGCAGAGGACCCATCGGTGTCGTGCTTTTTGTACATGTAAGTTCATGTTACAAAGTTTTCTCTAGTTGAGAAAATAGCACAATAAACTGGTATATCTAGAAGTTCTATGATATACGCGTACCTTATTATCCCACGAGGGAAATATTGGATACGTTTAAGATCAGTGATCTTGTAAGTTGTACATCAGACTACGATATAGTTATCTAATAATGTCTGTTTTATAGAAGTTCAGTCGAGTGATAGAATGGAACGAGTCCATATTACTAGCATTGGGCATAGGTTGCCGCTGCTGACTGATATGATTTATGTAGAGGAAATTCACTCAGAAGTGATTTAACAAATGTAGAAAATGTATTTACATGTTGCTAATATACTACTTAATACCTACTACTATTAACTAATAAATGAACATGACACTGGCAGTGCCAGATAAAAAGAAATGTACAATTCATTTACTTCAAAGTTTACATAAGAATTATTGTACTTACCGCTACCATAAGAGAGTTTGCAAAACTGTTGGGACCTGAACATCTTGTTGTATTGCTGTGAGCTATCGTTTTATTTATATCAGCCCCTAAATGAACACTGACAATATCAAAGTATTAGAAGAACAAATGGTATAAATTATTTGATCATATTGACTTTCTCAACAATAAAAATAAAATTATAGTGTGTAAAGGATGATGGCAATGACTATAAAAACTGCAAAAAACCCTATTTGACAGTTTAAGTGGTATAGAAAAGAGTGTAAAGGATATCATCTTATAGAAATATAATATAACTTACCCTAAAATGTATACTGTTAGAAGCGCCTAACTCAATATCAAGCCTGCTGATTGATAATATAAAGGGTAAAGACAAAGGAGTAGAAGAAAGTCAGCAACAGTTGGGTTTAGCTCTGTCAGCAGTGCTGAAAGTAGTAAATAAGTTGGTATTTAACCAACAAAAATGCTGATGTCTCTAACATTGAGATATTATTAATTAAGATGTCTTGAGAAGAATCAGTGTTTACATTTGCTGACACAGTCATTCGCAGTAAATTGATTCCAATTAATTTGGATAAAGACATAGTAAAGAAATAAATTTAATAGAGCGGGATAATTATCTGTTTAATGAAAAATTCAATGAAAATGTTAAATCTATAAACGCAGTGTCAAAGGAAGATTCTTTAATGTAAAGAAGTCTATTATTACATGGAGGCTTATTAGCCTGTTAAATTGTTTCTGCTGTAATCAGCAGGAACAACATTGTTACAAAAATAAGAATAACTTCCATGCCATGCCTCCTCCCATGTGTGAGTAGACTCTAAACGGGGGGGGGGGGGGGCAATATCATCAGGAGTACAGGAAAGGAAAGGAACACCAATCCAGGACCTCAGGCAAGCGGACAGGCACATCATCACAGGTCTGTGAGACAGACTTAAAGGTAAAGGCTTTTACAGGCCGCCTTATATATTATTATTCTTGTTGGCAAAAAATTACACAGGATAAAGTTATCCTATCATAGCAACAAGGTTATCATAAAAACTATTCCATAATATTTTACATCATGTTCAGTCTTAACTGAAAATATGGACTTTTTAAACAAATAGATAGACTATTGAGTTTAAGTGTTTTTAGCTTACCAAGCTGTTCAGAGTACTTAAATTGTTAAAAAACATTACAGTGACTCCTATTGGCAGTATGAGACTTATATTAGTATTAAATTTAAAGTGCCTTAATAAGTTTATTAATTTTGAACATTTTAAATGACATACAAACACCTTGTAAACTAATCTTAAGATTGAATCTTGATAATCTTGATCACATCACCATAGATTGGAAAGGTGTAGGTATATTTTTAATACCTATTGACAGTATACAGGTATACTTTGGTTTTTACTATCATAATATTATTTGTGAGTTCAATTTCATGTGTTTTAGCTGATGTATTGATCCACTGACTTTCACTAAGATACTTACCTACTAAAATTAGTAATATCCTATCTTCAGAGTAGAGATATTTAAATCAGTTATCATGGTGATAGTATTTGTATTTTAATGAATTTACAGAAACACCATTTAATGAATGGTTAGAAAATGGTAGTTAGACTATGTTCCTGTTAAAATAGGTATCTTGTTCTTTGCATAAATATGGAAAAATAGTAAAGAATATTCAAGTGCATCTTGTATTGTTGAATATTTTATAATAATCAAGTACCTACCTGATTAATGGTTTTTGGACTGAGGAGGATAAGAAAAATCACATGAATATTTAGAACTTTTAGCTGCAATCATTATGTGAGTTTACAATGTTTTGTCAAAGAAATTAATTCTTGCCACAGCAACGCTTATATATTAATAGGATAGATGGTATTCATTTCATGAATTTTAATAGTTTGTGGTATCTTAATGGTGTACCTAAGGCTCGCAATATTTGTATATTTGCATCCTATGTAAAGTCTAAAGACAAAAAAGCTATCTTTGTCTAGAAATAGAGGTGTTGATTATGAGTAAGAACTATTCTATGGTTTTATGTGAGATAGTTACAATTTGGTACTGTCAGCCCATATCATCCCACTGCTGGGTAAAGGCTTTCTGTTTTATCTGAGGTAGTACCTAAGATTTAAAAAACCTCCCACAGATTTATTTGTTTCTAGAGCCAGCACAAATGTCATAATATCAGTTTTTGGTTAAAGATCTATAATTATGCGGAATATAGGGATACTTTTACAGTTAACTGAAAAAATTACCCATTGTTTTATGCACTACTGTTTGCATAATTTCAAGAGTTAAAATTAAAGAAGATAATGCTTTTGGCCTTTGTCTAGTCAAGACAATTATTATTGTCACCTCCCAAAAAACCACATCCTTTTGACAGCAGTCTTTCTTTTGGGCAGGTGTATTACCAGGGAAGCATTAAGAGACTACTGATATAAGATGACTTTATTCAGGTTATGATATCCTCATTATCGCATTCACAATACAATATACAGTGACATTAAAAAAGTGGTAGATTTTCTCTGTAAGGATGAAAACAAATTTGAATTATTTGTTTCAAAAGATAGTAGAATTTCTCACAAAGCATTTTTATAATATATAGTTCAACATACACTTCCTTTATTACTATTAAATAAGCTAAGTATATCATTGATCATAAGTTATGATATAGGCACAGATTCACAGATAAAAAGATTTTGAAGGAATTTTCAAATAAAGAGCGGCTCATCCTAATGATACTTAGGATCTGTCGCTAGTAATGAACTTTAAAAAAGGTAATTTTATATAAGGTAATTAATAAATGAACAAGAATTATACTCAAAAAATTCTGTTAGCGTTTACAAGTACACAGAGAATACGGGAATCTATATAATGAGATGTATAAACATAGAATTCAGTGATTCATTTGTAAAGATGATAATTATTGATTTAATTAGGACATCAAAACAGTAAAAATAAGAAATTATACTTCCTTAATTTTTCAAAAAATCTTCTATTTGTCCTGTGATTACTTACTCTGCTATATTGTATAAATGATAATTAATCATTTAAAAAGCTTGAATTAAACACTGAAAGATTATATTGTTGAGTTATAATTATGTCAGTAGGCAAACAAGTCGTTAGCTAAAACAAGTAATGTTGAACAGGGGGTATACATCAATAACAATTAAAAAATTCACACCTCATTTATAATGTGACACTCATCCACCTCATTAGCAATTAGAGGTGCAATTTTTAAAACTGCTGGTTACTCTCAGTGGGATCTTAAGTTTTCTTTTGCTAATCATTATAATAAACCTTTAGCTAGGGAAACTGATAATTACCTACCTACTATTTATTTGCAAAGGCTGTTTGAAATGTTCAGACTGATTAATGTGATTATTTAATAATAACACAAATGATTGTTCAGTACTGTTTGTTAATGAGGATTGTGATGTTTAAAGGGGGTTCTAAAACACTGATATAATTATTCAGTATTATTTTAATTTTCATAAAAAAGATTTCATGTACTTAATTGAAATGTTTTCTTGTCATAGGAAGGATTGTACTTACCTATTTAATTATTTTCTTTTTCAACTTCTTCTCTAAACATCTACATAGTAAATTATATCAAGATCTCGAAGACTAATCATGAATATAATTACTAAATTAAACGAACTTACCTTAAGTGAAGTTCTATTGTAATTATATGAAATGATTAGTCTTCGAGACTAACAACCCTCCCAAGCCCTAAAACAATTGAAGTTTGTTTTACCCTGGGATTGAAGTTGAAAAAGTATTTTGTATCCTAAATATATGACCATACATGATATATATGTGTATATATTTAGTATTTATTCCAGAATTGCTCTAAATAGAATGACGTAAGCTGGGTAGTGTTGCCAGCGCAACCTTTTTTATTTTCAGGATTGAATCCTCTGAAATTCGCGTGTCATACAGTAGAAGTAGTGGGACTACATAGTAAATTATATCAAGATCTCGAAGACTAATCATTTCATATAATTACAATAGAACTTTACTTAAGGTAAGTTCGTTTAATTTAGTAATTAAATATTCTAAGAGTATGAATATAGTTAGGTAAACATCGTTTAAAAGCAATGATCCTTAATCTAATTTAAGTAAAAAGAGCTCTAAACGTATCTACATTATATTGTGTGACTAGAATGCTTTTTTTTAAATGTCATTATAATCAATTGTTCTTTAGTGTTCTCTTTTGTTTTATTTGGTTTCGTAAAACAGTTTTAAAAAAATAATTAAATATATGGGCTCTTATTTTAGCCAAAATCGCGTGATAGATAGAAAGATACAGGCCAATTTATAATTTTCAAGCATGTTTAAAGAAAATTTCACAATTGATGGTCTTATCGCAAGCAAACATTATCTTATAGTAAAATTTTGTAAAAAACAAAGAATTGGTAGATTTTATTCTACTCCATCTATGTGTGATGTATGTTATAAAGTTTCTTAACCAAAACTACAATATCGGATATCCGAAAAAATAACAAAGTCCAACTAAATATTTTGTTTACGTTCGAGAGCGAACCGTGATTTCGGAATTGTTTTTTTTACTACAAAAATAGTTCACTTCAAATATTCGCATCCAGCCGAAATGTAGAACAAATAGAAAACTATGTTATTTACCGTATTTTTATTTTATGTTGTTATTTTGATAGTAAAGTAAAATAGAGATCATATTGTTAAGAAAATACAAATTTGGTAATATTGTCAGATAAAAAAAATTAAGATTCTATTGAAGTTTTAGCTACGTTTTACACTTAAAGTCCTTAAAATATAGCTTGATCTATGTGACGGATGTCACATACAAACATTCAAGCGCGACTACTGAGCACAAGGTCTTGGGTTCAATGTTCAGGCCAGGCAAAGTGTTATTGGGTTTTCCATTAGGAAATTCTCAGTAGCAGCACGGAGTCTGGCATCGTTCCCGGTTAATAGCAATAGGCTCGCCACCTTACATGAGACTTATAACATATCCGGCGAAACGTGAGTGAACTGCATACACCTCTGCCTACCCCTCTGAGGAAAACAGACGTGAGTTTATGTTATGTTTTGTGTTACCTATATTTTTTTATTGAATATTTCCAATAATAATTCTTTGAAGTAATTTGGGAATGGGGCTTCTAATCTTTTAGAACAAAGAATAGAGTACTTTGGGAACAACCCGTCATAATTACTATATTTGTTTCTAAATGGCTTTTATGCCTACCGTAGGCGTAGGTAGCGTCATAACTATAGGCATTAAATTTGAACACCACATTAAGCTTCCACGTGTTTCTAATCTATTTTTAGGTCGGCAAATAACATAGCTTGATGGAAATTACTGAAAACAGATGTGAATTCTCTGAATGTGTAAATTCCAATTTGGTTTGTATGTAATCATTGTAAATCGTTCGTCTGTTCGTTGGTTACTAGTTGTCAGCTAACCTTGTGTCAAAATTGATGATGGCCGTAATTTTCTGCTTTTTAACCGACTTTAACAAGGAGGAGGTTCTATGTTCGGCTGTATGTTTCTTTTTTTTTGTAGGTTCTCCGATTTCTCAGTCAATTGCGGACCAATTTCGGAAATAGTTCTAGCCTCTTTAATCTACTCATTAAGAACTTGACTTGGAATCGACTCCAAAACGTTTTAAAGTTATTTCGAGCTTTTTAGTTCCTTTTGAAGTCAGTTTTATTTTTTGTTAAAGATTTTTTTTTCACGATTCTTAGCATAGAGACAAGTACAGCAATGGTAGCCTAGTAGTAAGACTGTTTCACTGCAAAATCAAAGGTTCGAAGGTAAGTTAGTAGTTAAATAGTCACTCACTCCGTGCCTCGGAAAGCACGCTAAGCTTATGGCCGTGCGGCTAATCTCTCTTCAGTCGTATCGAATTGCCATCCCATCGGACTATAGAGTGCACCTGTGTTTGTGCATCCACTTGTGCACTATAATATCTCCAGCGTATCTCAGTTGAGATTGGCCGGTTAACTGCACAAAAAAAGGGACTTAGGATAAAATACCGACAACCCTTTGCGACCCGGGAATAATCTCTACACAGTTCACTTGGGTAGCTTAAACAAAAAGATATCTCAAGTTTTATAGGTCAAATATACCGTAATACTAAAGACTGGTATAACTAGCAATAAACTAGAGTAAATTCAACCAACTTTAGGCCACAATGGCGTGATCTATCTCAAAAGTGCTGAGTTTAAGAAAACTTGTTTTTCACAATTTGCACCTTTTTAAAATAGATACTTTGTAAGTTAAATGCTGAGTTTGTTTTCGAAGATTAAGAAAGACTGTGAAATTGATGCCTATGATTGTTGAATGATAGTTTAATAAATATTGCATGTGACGTACGGTCGAAAACAATGTTACGAGTACAAGTTTTAATTTATAAAAAGTATGTAGGTATTTTAATTAGTAGCATATCATATAGTATAGTAATTATTATGTGAAAACTAGATCAGACAGTCTTCGTAAAGCGCTCTGAAGCAAAATATATTATTCGCATAAATATTCAAATGAACTCACTGAACCGAATCATTTTTGATATCGAAAAATAGGCCACGCACTATCAATTTTTGTGCAATACATTCCAGTTGAGCACAGATACAATTACCAGGCGGATGAAAATTGATTCGGTTGGCATCATGGCAGCCAGTGACGTAGTATTTGATGAATTATATTAGCACTGCACTGGCGCACCAGCCAAATTGTGGCTGTAGTTTAGTTATAATTAAGTTAGCAAAATTTCTGTCATTGAGATAAAATTATGAATTTCAGTCAACTCTATATGACATCGTGTAACATAATCAGTCAACTCTAGATGTATACAACGTGTACCATGTTAATTACTCTCTTTAGGAGCTAAATTTAGTTGGTGCACAAAAAAAAATCCACTTTCCATATAAACTCGCTAATCAGCTGACGCACTTTTTATGAAGAACCAACCATTTTTATTGCAAATTTCGTAAACTGATGTTCTACAAATTATTCAGTTTCATGTGTAGATTTACCTCTTAAAGGGTCCCACGCTATTTCTATTACACGTTGTATAATATCTTGTTGATATTTCTGCCGAACAAATTTTCATACATAAAATTGCTTAAAATGAATTTATGCTTAGGCATTTTTTTGTGAGCAAGATAGTGGTTTATTGAGATACACGCCTGAAGGATTACTTACACCTCACAAGCTGAGCTCAAAACATGGTATTTATATGGAATAAATTCCGTTGTATTAGTAACTACCGCGGCCTGGCTTGGCATGACGGCTTTTCTCTATTCTAATATGCATACTATAGATAAAATATAGGATATAATACTTTCGGAAAAAAAATTCTACATTGTAGTGAAAACCGTATCAAAATTTGTTGCGTGTTTTAAACAAAGTAAGCGGATAAACATACCGACGAAAACAATGACTTTATTTTGAACTATTCCGAGATATATCTTAGTCAATACATCAATATCACACTGAAGTTACGTTCAGTCTGACTGGAATTTATATGTTGATATAAATTTTTACATCATCAGCAGAAAATAAACATTTCGTATGATTTATTACTTGCGGTAGTTCAGAATAAAAACACAGCAAAGGTCCTAATATTGACTAGGACCTTTATTACTTGACTTATTCAGTCGTGTGTGATTGGGGTAGGAATTGTATGAAACAAAGTGTGCTACTGTTGGTTATGAAGTTTATCTTTAATTAGCGACCCGCCCGGCTTCACACGGTTACGCTAATATGCATGTATTATACATATAAACCTTCCTCTTGAATCACTTTATTTATTCAAAAAAACCGCATCAAAATCTATTGTGTAGTTTTAAAGATCTAAGCATACATAGGGACAGACAGACGCGGGAAGCGACTTTGTTTTATACTATGTAGTGATAATGAAAAGGCATGTGTTTGACCACTGCCCCAGGCACGTAATGGTTTTTTAGTGAGGTAAGAATCCTATACTCCCCGGCCTCTTCCCCCGGAGGCCGGGTGCCTTTTGAAGGTTTCCCCCCGTAAACAAAAAAAAGGTAAGTACCTACTAGCTACAATAAATAGAATTGGTATTAAATCATGTGCATAAACATGTAAAAAAAAACATACATAAAAATTTATTAAAAAATTGGTGAGATTGTTTCTATGTTTTCTAAGCTGCAAAGTTTGGAACATGGGACCGGCAGCGCGGCAGTACTCCGGTAGATGTCGCCACACGCTTATAAAGCGAAAGAGATTCGTAATTTCAACTGAGGTGGGCAGGACTTTGGTAAAGCGATGGCACGGCACGCCAAGGATCGCGGGTTCAAGTTCCGCCCGAGTCAGTTGTTTTTGCAAATTTCTGATTAAATAATTTCATAGAATATGTATTCTTTAAAAAAAATGTTTATCAATATTAGGATCTACTAAAACTTGGGATTTGACTGTACCTGGTCCATGTTTCTTACTTACCTCGGAGATATCTCAGTTTGTTCCCCGGAGCTGTTGAAGAACCAGCTGAAGTAGGTAGGCGGTGGACTGGAGTCTACCACGCAGAGTAGCACCACCGTCTCCATCTTCAGAGCTCCGTATACTTCACCTTCATTCACAGTCTTGCACATTGGTGCATCTAGATAGAAAAAAAAACTTTAATCATAAATTATAATTATACAATTTTTAATATAATGTTACGGCCATGTATCGCACTAGAAAAAATTGAAAATTGATAAGATTTAAAAAGATATAGAATACAAGCGGGGCTTGAAACCACAACAATAGTACCGACCGACCAACTACTAGTACCAACTGAGCTACCATATCGTTGCCCGACTCTATCGAATTACAAGTTTTTTTCTACATAGGTAGTCGTAATCAGACAAACATCAAGAAATGAGACAAAAGAATGTCAATTGTTGCGCGTCGCCGGTGTCCTAGCAGGACTTTATACAATCTTGGTAGGTAATGTATGTTGACATTTTTTTATAAATTAATCAAGAAATTTTACAACCAAGCCAACTGGCAGGGGCAGATAGTCTCTCGGAGATGTGCCTAGGAGGATCTTCAGGAGCTGGTTGTCCACCAAATGTTTCAATTTATCAAGTTTCCAACTAGGTACAGTTACTATCATGTTTATAATCCTAGGAACATTAAACTTGTCATATAAACAACTTCAACAAGGCTTCAGGCATCTGTATAATTCAACGGAAAGAGAGAGAGTTTATGAGAGTCCTAGAAATGCATATTTGAGTTTCTACAAAGTATGCTACTTCCCTTTCTTGTGCTAACTAAATAGGAAACTAGGTACTTAAATAGCTTATAGTAAGTAACGTCAAAGATAAACGTAATCGCGAACAAACTACATAATTATTTGTTTTGTGAGTAGAGTTCACGGCATTTATTTGTATTAAATACTCTTTAGATTTTATGAGTTAATTGTTTATAACAATTTACATTACATAGACTCATGCCTGTATTTCCTAGAGGGGGTAGGCAGAGGTCTACATGGTACACCCACGATTTGCTGGCTATGTCCCCTGTAATAGAAGGCGAGCCTATTGCCATTAATGGGCACAATTACAGACTCCGCTGCTATTGAGAATTTCTTATTTGAATAACCCAATAACACTTTGCCCAACCCGGTGATCAAACCCAGGACCTCGTTCTTAGCAGTCTCGTTTTAAGTGGCACATGTACTTCCAAAGGGAGGCTCGGAGGAAAGCTACGAGAGGTTTGCTATCGTTCGATGAACAGTTCCATTCTGTATCTCCGAAGTTCATCTTCAGATCATAACAATATCTATACGGAACCAATCGGAACGACTACTCTCAAGACAAACAAAAAAAAAATTACTCAAATCGGTCCATTAATCACGGAGTTATCGACAGACGAACATAAAAAAAATACGCAATGAACTGAGGAACCTTTATGAAGTTAGTACAAAAAGAAGATTTGTAATGAAATAAAAAAATATCAGTAAATACCTATGTGGTATTAAAAACGGTGATATTATAACCACTTTTTAACGGATTAGTCGAGTAGAAAAAGTCTGTCTGCGACCACGAGAGCTGCAAAGCACTCGAAAAGTCAGGTTTTTACAAATAAATAAATGTTAATGAAACAACTTTTCAACGGATATAATTCGCGTTTTTATTTTGATAATTCAAATAAATCAAATTAAATTAAATTCACATAATATTTATGGGCAAAAACTAAATAAAGTTGACGGTAGATCAAAAATAATTTTAAATAACTGTTCAGACGCTTTACTTGTCAACCTCAGTCTGCCTGCAACCACGAGTGCTGCAAAGTACTCGAAACGTCAGGATTGTATTATCAAAATAAAAACGCCAATTTTATCCGTTGAAAAGTTGTTTCATTATGTTGAGTATTCGCAAAAGTTTGAGACTATATTAAATAAATGTTTTTAAGCGACTCCGTTAAAAATTTTTTTCATTATGTTAAACATTCGCGAAAGTTTGAGACAATATTACAGTGGTATTAAATAGTTTTTTTTATAAAAGCAACAATTTTAACCAAGATTTTAGATTGGAATAACAAATTTAAACTTTATTTAAATTTGCAAAAAAAAATTGTACCTTGTGCAAAAAACTGACTGACTGTTGAAAAATTATTTTATCCGGAGCTAAATCTGGATGTCGATTCATGGTCATACTTACCATAAAAATGTATTATCAGATCTGAACCTATATGCAAAAATTTGACAACATCTGGTTCTAATTCAGCTTACATAATATGTATATTGCTAAGGTACATAATTATTACAAGTGCTCAAAGAATCAGCATTGCCATCCAGCGTGGCAATGCTGCCAGCCTTCTGGGCACGTTGCCTGCAGACGACGGTGATGTTATATTATTATTTAGTTTATTGTTATTTGTACATATAAGTAATTGTATAGTATTGTATTTGAATTAATAAATAAATTTCCAAACAAGATTATTACAAGTTAAATAAAACCTTGTAAAAATCAAGATCGCCACCACAAGCTACGGATTCGAATATACTTACAATTAACTTGTAACGATACAGGGTTGCTGGTAGCACTGCCTTCGTTGTTGTAGGCAAGGCAGCTGTAATCCCCTGCAGCAGACCTGGTTACACTCTGCAGCACTAAACTCTGGTCGCTTAGTATCACTCCAGCGCTTGCGTTGTGCTGGATTTCTTTAGCCTGTAGAGATACATGATATTGTAAAAGAAAGTCGGATTCTTTACACCATTTTATAACTCGAGAACAGCTGGACCGATTTTCATGGTTTTTGATTTGTTAGGTTTGTCTCCGCTTAGAAAAGCAGAATAAAACAAAAAAAGGAATAAACCCCTAGGGTGTATGGTAGGGTAGGAGTAGGATAGGAGTGGAATAGGGTTGTGTAGGGTTTGGTAGGGTAGACTACGGTAGAGTAGAGTAGATTAGGGTAATGTAGGGTAGGGTAGAGAAGGGTATGGTAGGGTAAAGTGTGGTAGAAAAGGCGTACATTAATTCATTCATTGACTTTAGCGGTACGAAGTTCACCGTGTCAGCTAGTTATATTATAAATCAATACAATTGTTGTTAATGATAAATTGATAGTTTTTTATTAAAAGTTAAATAAAGTAAAGACGTAAATCCTTTTTATATTATTCTAAAACTTGACAGAATGAGAAATTGACATTCGATTTGTTGAATTCGTAATTCTAAAAGCCAATAATATATTGGGTTCATTGTAATAAAAGCTTCAATGTATCTCAATGCAGGTACACATTATTCATTCATTTAAATGACATCCATTATTCACTGCTTGATATGTGTGATTGTGTGTCAGTGTATCTATTGTAGCAGACATATTAATATGAAAACGACTTTGAGGTTACTAATTCAACTTATTTTGAACATCTTACGTCGAGATCACAAATTCGTTTTGGTACATTAAAAAAATAATAATAAATAAATAATTCAGCCTGTAACTGTCCCAATATAGGGCAAAACCTTCTCATACAGAGAAGGATTTAGCGTTAATCACCACGCTAGCTCACTGCGGGTTGGCGATTTCAGACTATTAAAGTCCAGGTTTCCTTACGATGTTTTCCTTCACCGTTAGTCAGTGGTGTCTTAGATTAACTAAGAAAGTACATATGACATTGAAAAAGTCACATTGGTACATGCCAATGTGTGCCAACCCACAACCACGCGCTTGCAAAGCGGGTCCGTAACCAATGCGCCACCACGACACTCAAAAATAATCAAAGACCTTAAAATGTCAAATCTTATGTATGTTTATTACTCAATCTTGAAAAGGATTTGGTAGACTGATCTGAGATCCGATCAGACTTCTTCGATCTTTTGACATAAATGAAAAATATTTTTAATTTATTAAGGTTCATATCAAATAGGTTAACGGTCCTACATTTGGTGAATTAAGTAAAGCAATCTTGTTATATGAAATATTGATACGGCTTTACTCACGCATTGATTTCGGGAATGCCCGACATTGACCAATGATAGCTAATTCTATAGCCTCGTCAATAGTTAAATCTATCTACAAAATTAATTAAGTCTGAAATTCTTAATTTAATTATTGTCAAAACAGACAAACACCTACTACAATCATTGTGTAAATACAATTTAGAATACCTACCATAAAGAAGGTCAAACTCACCCCCTTGTACCACGTCAGTTTTTTAGTCTTAGGGTTGGCTTTGACACTGCATTCAAAGTAGACGTCGTCTCCCTCCTTGATGTAGCTAGGGTTCAGGTTTGATCCCAGCTTTAGGGTCACTAATGGGACATCTGTTAACAAAACAAAGTCATTTAAATTAATTGAGTTTTGTAATAAATGGGGAAAGAGCACAGCTTGATTTTTGATACGTAACTCTTTTGAAATATTTATTTTTTTAAGAACGTACTTACGGTTTTCTCCTGCACCTGAGAATTGCTCAAATTTACTCCAGAGCACGACCTACATAAGGTTAATTTTATTCAAATCCCATTAGTATTTCGGCGTGTTCATGCGTACAGTCAGTAACAAAAGTTATTGGATACAAATTTTACAAAACATTTTGTTGTACAGAGAAAGGGTTAAAATGTTCAAAGATATTAAATGTATTGTGTACATAAAATGTTGAATTAACAAACAATATATACCTAACAGAAAAATACCCAATATTAATAAAACATGAAAAATGTTTATTTATAAAAAAAAAGTATACCTAGTTGTTTGTTTCACTGCTACACCAACTTAGTCTCCTGATGAAATTACCTAATTTACGTCATTTAATAAGATATTTGAAAAAACAACTTATACGGGTGAGATTCGTACCCACGATCTTCGACTACTTCAAACTTTACATTACTAGAGAAAGAGGTTTACAATTTCATCTGATTCTGGTGGGATATGGGGGATTAGCCGCCAAAGCGTTGACACGGTACGCCAAAGATTGTATGTTCAAATCCAGTATCAGTTGTTTTTGAAATTTCTTATTAAGTAATTAGGTATATTTAACAACCTAACTAATGTAAAAAACTCACAATATTATTCACATTCATTAAAATCTGGTCATATTTTTAAAACATTATTGTTCTAATGTTTTTCAAAGAATATGTATGATAATGTGGCTCAACTTTTGTTGCCGACCGTCCAAATGCGTCGAAGCGCTAATTGGATGTAAATACAAATGGGCTTGATATTATATGCATACTCAAATGTTGTGAGAAAATCTCTCAAAATTTGCCTAACTCCGTGCTCCGAGAATCAGAGCGATCAGGTTATATTTGCAGATCGCGTTTGTAAGCCATGTTCAAAATTGTGATGTTAATTTAACATTTATTATTTGTTTTAGTAATCGGTTTGTTGATTTTGTGACGCCATTAATTCCCTATTAGCTTGTGTTTGTATTGAAAATTGGGATTTTGGTACGAATCATAAGTTTGTGATTTGAATTAAACCTGTTATGATGGAATCGAAATTCATTTTACTGAAAGTTTTACATTATTTAGATTACATAATTTAAGCTTGCCACAAACTGAGGCGATTTGCCCGGTGATCTGGTCTGCAGAACTGGCGTGATCACCCTTCTATATTCTCCCATACAATACAAACGGTCACCGCAGGTTGTTCACCGCCCGCGCATACTTAGCGTCGGTTTATAGCAGGCTTTCATAGTGCTTTACGTAAATTGGAGTTAAAGTAAGTAACATCAACATAATATATGGGTTCATAATATGAAACAAGGTGTTAATCTATTGCTATAAATACAGAGCACAATTCCAGACACCGGGTCTCAATTTCAGAAATAAGTTTGTCTTATCAAACTATTTCGATAACTGTCTACGATACCTTACTAAGATACTTTGTAAGATTGGACATTTTCGAGGTTGCACATTATTGTAGTTGGTCATTTTATGGTTACACATGCTTATAGCTGGTCATTTTATGTTTGCACATGATTATGGCTAGTCATTTTATAGTGAGACTTAATTATGACTTGGAATGTTATGGTTGTATTTTATTATGGCTGGGTTGGACAAAAGATATGCAAATAAAACTTACAATGCACATTAAGCAGCCACTTGTCTTCGATAACAGCATTAGGTACCCTCGAGTTTTCCGCGCGGCATACCAGGAACTTCTCATGGTCCTCAGCCATCGGCACTAAGTTCAGGGTACTGACAGTTGCGTTGTTGTCAGAGAACTGTTGGAGGAAAAGAAAGGCGACATTAATTTAGGTATTATCATGCCTTTATATCACTAAGGAATTAGTTAGAGCTGTTTTGCATTCACTTTTTGCAAGATATGTTGTAAGTCCTACGGGCGTGTCTGTCTATTGTTTTAAACTCCATGTTGATTAAATTATGACTACTTCTAAATGGTAAAACGGAGTAAAATTTGCCTGACTCCGTAAACGTACCTGAGACCTCATTATTAGCATTATTTTGACGAACGGCAATCATTTACGTAAGATAAAAGAAATACAAAAAAACTACTTTAATTATTTTGATTGTTTTTATAATGTGGATGCTGACTTACATGAAAATATACCTGTAAAAATAAATGTACAATCGCTAAGTAAACAAATAAAATAAATTAAAAGCAAAACAAATAATTTGGTCAATCAATCACGGCAAACAGCCTTTGAGCAAACAGCTGGTGTCAGGACATTAGTCATTTGTCGAAAGCCACATGTACACAACTGTACTGTATAAAAAAGTTAATATAAATATTATTTAAATGTATGCTTATTCGTTGATCGAACGTTATTTAAACATTGCTGTCAAAGCGTCATGTGATATCTGCATTAAAAAAATATATCTTTATTTTTGTCGTACTTCATAAAAAAGTTTAAAACGTCAATGTTAAATATTAAAAAAATATTCCACGTTAAAATGGCATCCGATATTTCATATCATTGAAAGTTTATTTATTTTTACGGGAATATTGGTATAATTGGCGCTCGAATTACCTACCAACTGAATTCCAGACGAAATAGCGGAATTGCGACATTTGTATGTTGTACGCATTATGGTACCTACATATTCATAACAATGTAAGTTACGAGGTGTGTGACGTCATGAGGTATTACCAACACTGATAGCCAAACTTTCATAAATGGTTTATTCTTGTGGATTCGACATAACATAACATTAGACTCACGCCTGTATCCCTCAGAGGAAGTAGGCGGAGGTGTATGTAGTACACCCACGTTTCACCCGGTTATGTTATAAATCCTATTTAATAGGGGGCGAGCCTATTGCCGTGCTGCTACTGAGAAATTCCTAATGGAAAACCCCATTAACACAATTAGCCTGACCCGGAGATCGAACCCAGGACCTCGTGCTCAACAGTCGCGCTTGCTACCACTAGACCAACGAGGCAGTCCGGCTTAACGGATTGACAAACTTTGTAAATTCTTAATACCAACATTTTTCAAATTTATTTTATCGAAAACGAATTTAACCAAATGTTTGTCGACGCAAATATAGGACATACCTACGACATAGACAGACTCCCTCCAAATTTAAAAAAATGATTTCATATTTATTTAAACGGGATATCCGTTAATTAAAGGAAAATCGAACTCTTGATAGAAAACCTAATTACACTGGGAATCTAATTAAGGATCTCATGCCACATAAAACTGTATCAAAAATTACGAAAACAATAAAGAAACGAATACATAGTTCAAATAGATGGATGGGATAATTAATTTGTAGTAATTTGATTCTGTTTTCATGTAAGACTAAAATAAATATTAAATTATATGAGAAATTTAATACTATTCTCATCATTTTTCTAGCCTTATTGTTCTCAAACTTTATCAGGGTCGGCTTCTTATTTAAACAAATGCAGCTGAATATCAGTTTTCTACGGAGCGACTGCCTGTCTGACCTCCGCAACCCAAAGGGATACGATATTCTGAAGTTGGAGTTTCAGAATTGATGAGGGTACTGACTCCCTTTAAAGACTGTCAAAGATGTTCATGCCGGGGCCAACGGCTTAACGTGCTTTCCGAGGTACGGAGCAGGTGATAATTACTTTATAATAACCACACAACTTACGAAAAGTCAAAAGTGGTGGTAGTGCCTTGGGTGCGAACCTGAGACCTCTAACTTGCCAGTCAAACGGTCATACCATTAGGCTATCACTGTAAATTATAATTAATCTTACTACACACACATTATAATTTCTGGAAGTATTTGTATAAAACAAACAATAGACATGGAAAAGGGCAAGTAAATAATATCTAAGGTAAATACACAGTTATTTGCTGAACCGTATGTATTCCTATTGTAAATAGTGCTGTAATACCCTGAATTTAATAATCGAAGTGAATTTCTTCGCTAGAAAACCCGTGTAGGATTTATTTAGTAAATTCTCTTTCTTGCAATCGACTATTGATTTGAAATCGCAAGTACAATCGAATTAGGATTAAGACTTTAGGTTCCATTTCCATCAGAGATGTGCGGGGGACTGTGGGAATGTGTACAAGGGAAGCTAGTGAGGAATGTGAGCGAGGGAGGCGAACGAGGAATATACAGGGTTATTTGTAAAACACCAGCATCCTTAAAAGGGGTCATTAAACTCATCATTATGAACAACTTTTACTACGGGACCAACCCTGAAATCGCAAAAAAAAATCAGCTGTTTCATATATTTATGTTCACATGACTCAAAAACTTCAGAATGGTATGGAACAGTTAAGTTTTTTTTGTTTTTTGCAGCCCATACTATGAAGTGTTATTTAGTGCCACCAAAAGATAAACAGGTTAAATATTCCGTTCTCGCAACAAAATAATGATCTACCTCTTAACAAAATGGTTTCTGATCGAAGTATTTTTGTGAAAGATGATTTAGCGTCAAATAAATTTCTCATTGCGAGTCCACAATCAATACCAGACTTGATGTAACTACTAACATGTTTGTTTTACAAATTGTTTCAAAGAAAACAGTATGTAACAAAACTGACACGCACAAGTAATTTTTATAATTTCTCTCTCAAAAGATTTTGGGTTAGTCACGTTCGTAGCCCAATACACCAATACACCAACACGCCAACAACAAAATTCAATAAGGACAAAAATAACTGCGGTAAATACTGAATAGCTTGTGCCCTTAACTTGACATTTTTAGTAGGTACCAAGTCTGCGAAACAAAGAAAACTAAATGAACAAAGAATGGTACGAGCCCCATTGTTTGGCTCCATACGGGAACTATAATTAATAACTATAATTAGAGTGAAACTACAAATTTGAGCAAGAAAATTCGAGTAAAATATGCTCCTATATCAAAGTATTATTATTATCTTGGGCCATTTTTAGCACGTTAATCTTGGTCGCACATTGACGATATAAAATTACTGAATATAGTTATGCAAAAGTGCAAATATGCAGGCGCCTTAAGTGATGTCTTGAAGTCTCGAAAGAAACCACAAGCCTGAAGACTAAGCTATACAATCAATGAGTCCTGCCCACAATGACTTTGGTACCGAAACATAGTCGCTAAAAAAGAGATAGTGTACAAAATGAGAGTCGCAGAGAGGTTATGGAGGGCACCATGCTACAGATTTTGTAGAACGCAGGATTACGAATAGTAGTAGAGCGACTGGTAACTTTAATCCAAGTAGATCGCAGGCTAACTCAAAAACTAATTTTTCTTTCAAAAAAAATTCGGAAACTGTAATTTTGTCATTTACTTACTAAAAATAATATTTAAGGCTCTCCGTCCACTACTAATTTCGTCACCAATTTTGACACTGACTCAACGCACACTGTAATTTTGCAGGTTGCTTTTTTATAAATTGAACTTCCCGGTCACTTCCCGGTTACTTTCCTCTATAACTACCGGCGAAATAAACGCCTTGTGAAAGATTCGGTAGTAGGAGGAAAGCCAAAATTATGTTACCTGTTAGGTATGTTCTTTCATTAGTAATGTATTAATTGCGATAAAGCCTTTGCCTCCTTCCTTAATTAGCGGTTTATTAATTACAAATCATGTCGCTCCATTTTAATGGTATGTGGTAACCAAAATCCGAAATGCATTACAAATTTCCGATAGGTCAAATGTTTGAAACTGTTCATTTTGTGTGTACCTAATCTAATTATCGCAAAAATTAATTACTGTGGAATGTCATTAATATGGCAGAGATAGCTTTGTCGTTTGAACGGACTGCCCAGTATTTCCTTTTTATATTTAATTCGCTACTAGAAGTCTCCTAATAGATGGCAGCACCAGTCTCCTTACGACCAAAGCGACGCTCGCGCCCGCCGCGGCTGAGGGCGACGCGACGTTCACTGTGTACTGCCTCAACTAACTACGTAATAAGTTGCATCATTATTATGTTCTGATTAAATAATTAGTATAATTTTTGTTTAAAAATCAACATATTCTTCATGCTAGATGTCTATGGTTCCAACATCGGCAGGGTTTATCAACCATGCTATTCTACTAATAATATAAAAGTAAAAGTTTGTGATGAATGGATGTTTCTAACTTCATTTTGATGAAACTTTACATTAACATGGTTTATTAAAATTAGGTACAGATAGGTTACCGTTATCAACATACCATACGGACGAAGCCGAGCGTGGAAGGTAATACTAGAATAAGATTATACTTTTAGTGTTCTAATAAATTATTATTTTATTATAATATATTTTATTTTTATTATAATTATGTAGATTAAAATTTCTTCTGAATAAATAGTTACAAGTTCACGACTGTGTTCCCATATGGGAAGGCTAAGTTATTTATACACTTATAAAGTCCGTTCTTCAACTCATTTTCTTCTTTTTTTTATTAAAGCAATTTTTTTATATACATAGGTATAATTAAACATTCAAAATAATATACATTTTAATTAAAATCCTCAAACCAAATACACTCACAAATATTAATTACAGCATTATTAAATCTCAATAAACTAAAACTGGTTTTCAATACATAAAGATTTTAATATTATAATAATTATTTTATTAATAGCTCCACATTTCATTCATATTACAATTTAATTAAAAACCGCTATTCAAAGTCTGCAAATGGCTTACATTTGTATAGCAGGACAAATACCAGATAATTGTACTGAGATTATTGATACTGAGTATTTGTCGTGTGGCAGTTCAATCAACATGGGCTTAAACACAGCTTAGGTCTTTAATCAGCTCTTGAACCAAGCGAAGGTAAATTATGCGGTTTGATTGGGATTTAAAGAGGAATTCTGAGAAAAATAGTTTCTCGATGTAAAGCAGTACAACAGTGCAAAAAATGTTGTTATATAATGCTAATTGTCAGTATGTTTATTTTACAATCACAAATCATCATCTGCCTAGCCTTTTCCCAACTATGTTGGGGTCGGCTTCCAGTCTTACCGGATGCAGCTGAATACCAGTGTTTTACATGGAGCGACTGCCTATCAGACCTCCACAACCCAGACACGGGGTTACACGATACCCCTTGGTAAGACTGGTTGTCAGACTTTCGGGCTTCTGACTACCCGTAACGACTGTCAAAGAACTACAATTGACAACCGGGGCCAACAGCTTAACGTGCTATCCGAGGCACGGAGAGTGATAATTAATTTATAAAACGCACATAACTTACGAAAAGTCAGAGGTGCGCGCCTTGGGTTCGAACCCGAGACCTCTGACTTGCCAGTCAACGGTCACCACCACTAGGCTATCACAACTCTTTTACAATCACAAATAAGATCTAGAAATCAGGAGACCCGCCCCTATGACATGGGACTTATAACATAGCCGGCGACACGTGGGTGTACTGCATGTACTTCTGCATACCCCCTCCGGGGAATATAGGCGTGAGTTCAATCCTGATGGTTGAATATGTATTTTTTTTTCAGCAGGAATGATTTGTAACTCGCGGTCTTTGCTTCGTCGTCATTCGCAATCGTGGTACCACAGTCCAAACATTACATATTTAGGCTATGGTGATACTGTTAGATGTAAAAACAATTGTTCCCAACTTTGTATTATTTGAAAAAATATTTGACGTAGGCAGCATCAATTTCATTGCGATCAGTATTCAATAACAATAACATAACAGAACAATCAAACGAAAAACAAACCAAAAAGAGTTCGGCAATGTTTTTTCTAAAAACATTGCAGAATACCCAGCAAAGAATAATAATATCTAATAACAATGTTATGTGTAACAGTATTCCTTGATGAAATATAACGGTTTTAGAGTTCAAAAATAATTTGATCAATACAGCGTTTAACAGAACTCCGAAATAATTTATTATGGGCGTATTATAGACAAAATAAATGTGCCGTATGTTTTCCGGCCTAAGAATAAACCCCCCCCCCCCCATACTCATTCCGCGGGTGTTGTAAGAAGCGACTAAGGGAAAAATTTGAAGGATGGGCAGCAGCATCCTACTGTGTATTAATAACCATCTGCTACTGCAATAGGGAAGATGCACTATTTTTATTTTTGTTTTCATTTTAAAGAATTCCATGTAGAATAGACCACAAATATATTAAAACAATTAAAATATTGTAATTTATCGGAAAAAATGCTGTTTTAAATTGACAGTTTGACAGTTCGCGCGAAAACGGACCTATGGTACTGATGACGTCACTCTTGTCTGTCAACAACTTTCAATTTACATTTACTTTTCATTTTAACTTTTGCTTTTTCGAGATTATTTGTAAAAAATTAAAATGGACTATCCATCGACGTCAGGTGATTGTAACAATACCACTAATATTCAGATAAAAAGCCGTGTTGACTCATGTTTTGTGCCAATGTGTCCATCTACCTCAACAAAGTTTGCAAATAAATTATTTTTGAGTGGACCTTCTGACCCAAAGCTGAGAAAAAAGTGGTTTCAAGCTGTGAAGACAAATGGTGCACACCCTTTGCTACACTCCGACCAAGCTTTGCGTTTCATTAATAATGGCTGTAACCCGATAACCTTCTTTACGTTCTTTGTGCTCCGGAGTAACTCTACTTTTTATTGTACATAATTCTCCTCCATCTCTTTTAATTTGGACATGGCCGATTGCGTTATCGCCGTAAGATTCTCTTGTCGAGCTGAAATAACTGCTATATGTAGAAGCCGCTGAATAAAATACAAAGTTTAACAACTATGAATGACTATGATGTATACATACCGTAGTAATTTAGCCCCTTTCATTTCTACACCTGAAAACTCTGCACTTTCGATAAAAAAAGTTACAACCATGTCAACACTAACTTTCGGTAAATTCCTGGAGTCTGCTTTTATAAATCCAACTTCCATTTTTATTTAAAAAACGCAATTAATATTCTCCTAAAATAGTAATCACTTTACAACCATAACCTCAAATAAGTTGTCATAACAAGAGTGACGTCACTAAACGCTGATTGGTGTTTTGAAATTCGTTTTGTTGCAAGTCATTTTTAATTCGTAATTATTGTTTAAAAACAACATTATGTAAAATAAAAACGTTGCAGTAGCATTTCTTTTATATGTTTTTAACATTTTAACCATGAAAATTTCATAAATATTACATTTGCATCTTCCCTATTGCTAACCCGCTTGCCCTGCGTGGCGATTAAGGGCAAACACCTTCTAATGAGCGCACAAAATAAGTGATGCATATGAGGCCATGTGCAGCAGTGGACTGATTAGGCTGTGTGGGTAGGAAGGTTAAAAACAACCGTTGCACATAGTCAAAGTGTGATGAAGGAAAAGAAATCAAAAGAATCGTTTGGTATTAAAAAAATGCTTTTTTGTCTTCAATAATTTTTACAGGTCTCTCTCTGTTCATTATACGTACATACCCTTAAGTGTTATTTTGGACTTCTGTTACACGCTGTATATTAACCGCCATAGTAGATTTATGGTTTCTAAAGCCTACAGAGGTCGTTTTAAGAATGAAAAAAGCGGTAAAGCAAACATTTTCTTAACCAATAAAATTATAGAGCGCAACCGATGCAGTAAAGATTTTACTATATTTGTAAACACATCAAAATATAATATAAATAATAAATATTGCTTTGCACGTTGCACTGCATAAAGTGTAGCAAATTATCTGTACCCGGCTTACGAAAGAGATCGATACACATTTTGCCGATGTTCCCATACTAAGTCGTACAAATAAGGCACTTACGTTCTTAGCACTTCTCTTGAGCTGCCTCCCACCTTTCCACCAGGTGACCTGGGCCTCAGGTCTTGATCCGACAGCTCTGCAATCGACCTCGTAGTTCCTGTCTGCGGATAGCGGCGTCCTCTTGTTCAGGATTTGAACGCTGAGTGGTCTTACTGTAATAAACTGGATTTATTGGTAGGAGGTACAGTCGGCAAAGGTGTTAGCCGGGCCGCTATCGCTAGTTAGGGAAATTTTTTTTTGTAGAAATGTACATGTAGTTGTGTAAAATTGGTTAGTTAACTATAGATTTCCGTCTTATTTTTCAGAAAATATGGTAAAATGAAATTATGTTGATAACATCTTGAAAAAATTACATCCTTAACTAGCGCCCCTGCAAACCTAACTACTTTGCCGACTGCACATAGGGTATTTGCAGTAAGTAAGTTTTGCGATGTCTTCTGCAGTTACAGGATTTCGATTCTTATTACATTATTTAAAGTATTGTATACATACATAGATAGTTTCTGTATAATATAATTCTGTATAGTATAATATTCTAAAGTCAGAATAAAGTTACACAATCAACTATTATAAAGCAATATATACAATAAAACCTAGAACAGTCCCCAATTTGCCATCTAATAATATCGAGAGAAAAATAAATCGTCACAAATAGCCAGGGAAGTGAATCTTTGTGACGAGTAATCAGTGACGGTCCAAATCACAAACACTCCAATAATAGAGGCTCAATTTCAGACAAAATCGAAAATGATCTGTTCTGACCTTCGAAGAATAGCGTGACAAACAAAATTATTTAACACGAGGAAAGAAAATAGAAAGCTTCTTTTTGATTACATAGCGTGTTGTTGATTTTCTGGCTTGTAATTTGAGATTATTAATTACAGTTTCTTTTGGTCAAAAGTTCTTGATTTTGCACTCGAAGGATACACATTTATAGCGTATTATATTTTGAAGTAAAGCAGGAAGGTACTTAGCCTTCAAAATTTACTTTACTTACAAGTACTTAAATGTACTTTTGACCACGAACCCACCTGATGATAAGCGGTGGGTAAAGGAATTTTACCGGTATCGTTTAGAATCGTCCCCCAAATTAGAATCCAACGAACATCATGTCTAAACAGAAAAAAGTACGACACGTGACGAATAGATTTTGGTGATATACCTGCCCTCATGGATTCAAATATAATCATCTATCTTAATTATATTTTGCTTCGTTCTATTTTCGCTCCAAAATGTGTACAAAGCTTAAGTAGGAATCCATTGAGATCAATTCCTATATTTCGAAATACTATTTGCACAAATCTAAAGCTCTGCCATTTGTGAATCCAGTCATTGAAACCAAACCAACTACCGGATTTATTCAATCGGAAGTTCCAATTGAGTTCTTGCTTATAATAGTGGCAAAGATGCCCATTTACCTTGAATCCTGAGGATTGGAAATATATAATTCACACACAATCTTAGTTGTCTAAGATCATACTCTGTTTCAGAATTCAGATACATAGAAATTTCTTCGTCAAGTGCTATATTCGGTAACAACGAGCATATAATAAAATATTATTTGAAAGCAATTGAAGAACTTGTAAATTCCTTGAACTGTTATAAAACTTGGCACCCATTTAGATCGCAATTCTTTTATTGGTGAAGGCAAAAGGCTTGGCTCCTCTTGTAAATGTTTGTTTTTGTTGGGAATAACGGCTACGTCACAGTCTTGTATGGGTTTAGAGTTTTTAAGAAAAGTTCAGTGTTTTGAAGTGTCACTACGACTTAAGTCTTGCAGAGGGTTTTTATTAAAAGATTGATCAATTAAATCTTAGAGAGCCAATTCCTTGACCTCCTTATACGTCTCGACCTTTAGCATTATAGGGATCATGATCTTAAATCTGAATTACTAAATGATCAAACGTTCAATGCAGAAAATCGTGCGTGAATCTTGAAAAGTTCTATTTAACTTTTAGAAAAAATCATAAAAAAATGAATAGGTATTAATTTTAATATTAAAATTAATACACATAATAATACACATATTAATTTTAATATTAAAATTAATACCTATTCATTTTTTTATGATTTTTTCTAAAAGTTAAATAGAACTATAGATGTGTAATATGTTCGTCCGTACACTGTGAAACGTATCATAAAGATTATAAGTAATGAACTCACAATTAATATCCAGTATCAGCAGCTTAGCTTCAGGTGCTGCTAGATTGGTGTTGGAGGCCTGGCAGACGAGCCTCGCGTTCAGATGCTGTCGGCCTACATTGGGGAATGTCAGCGTATTTGACGTCACGCCATCTGGACGCTGCTCAAACGAGTCGTCTATCACTGTGTTCTCTAAGTACCAGGTGAGACGAGGACGGGGGTCTCCTGTAGGGAAAAAATATATGGTTTAGTAATGGTATATTCATATTTCATATTCCAGCTCGTTTCTGTCTTTGCATTTCTCGGTCCTGTACGATGTACTGGTAATTATTGCTTCTTTTTCTTTTTTAACTCCCGATGCAAAAAAGAGGTGGGTAACAAGTTTAATGTGTCCGTGAATCTGTGTATCTAAGTGCCTGTGTTTTTTTTATTGGTACTAACAAACCTGGTTGTTTTATTCAACTTCTAGCGACATCTCCAAGCAACATTTTAGTTGCCAATTTTTTTAAATTAGTTATTAAATTTTTAACAATTGTAAACTACAAACCATTGAAAATAGAAAAATCGAAAGGTTCTAATCTCGTA